>JAAGEH010000012.1:16502471-16520561 GCA_011751065.1 Lasiurus cinereus | reverse complement strand
CTGAGATCCTCGTGCTGAGGCTGAGGCGCTGTGATCCTCGTGCTGAGGCTGAGGCGCTGAGACCCTCGCACTGAGGCTGAGGCTGAGCGGTGCGTCCTCAGCTCTAGAGCCGCCAGGGCACCTTCCCTCAGGGCTTTCGGAATGGCTCGGGCCGGGCCGGACCTGCAGGAGCGAGCGCCAGTGCTGGTTCCCTTAACCCCTGCTACCCCGCGGCCTTCCGCCCCCCCCCACGTGTGTGTGTGCTGCCGCTGTGGCATCAGGAGGAGGTGTGCTCAGTGGGTAGAGCGTTGGCCGGCGGACTGAAGAGTCACTCACGGCGGAGCCCGCGAGGGACTTGCTGATCCAGACCCACCCGTGACTGATAATTCTCAGGGGGGAAGGAGTGAGGGGTGTACAGGGAGAGACTGGACAAAAATCATACACCTATGGATGAGGTCAACGGGAGGAAGGGAAGGAAGGGTGGGAGCTGGGTGGAGGGGTGCTATGGAGGGGAAAAAAGAAAAACAAATGTAATAATCTGAATAATAAAGATTTAATTAAAAAAAATTAAGAATATATGTTCATTAAAAGATATCATTAAAAGAGGACAAAGGCAAGCCATGAAATAAGAGAAGATATTTATCACTTATAATCAACAAAGGACTTCTATCCAGGATTTACTGTTCCTAGATCATTAAGGAAAAGAAAGATATGCCGTGTCATTCAGGGACTCAGTTCCTTCAGGGTCATTAGGGCTTGGTTGGTATAGATATGCTAACTCTTTTTTCTTATGTTTTTAAAATTGTTTTGATATTTGAGAGTAGGGTGCTGAAACACTATTTATTAAATAAGTCTCCAGATTGAAGGGAGAGGTTCGTGATTAGGAGAAGACAAGAGAAAGGCATCTGCTCTGCTGGTAGTGTTTTATTTATTGACTGGATGATGGATAAATGTATGTTTGCTTTTTGACAGTTCATTGAATTGTTAAGTTCATGTTTTATATTCATTTTTGAAGAAGTGTTTTATATCAATTAATAATATCCCAGTCACCCTAGCCATTTTGGTTCAGTGTATAGAGCATTGGCCCTAGAATGAAGGGTCCCCAGTTCAATTCATACCATGTATCTCAGTTGCAGACTTCATCCCTGCCCCTGGTCCAGGTGCTTATGGGAGGCAACCAATCAATGTGTGTCTTTCACATCGATGCTTCCCTCTCTCCGTCTCTCCCCTTCCTCTAAAAATCAATGGGGAAAATATCCTTGGGTAAGGATTAAAATTAACAACAATAATAATCCTATCTAATAAAAGGGTAATATTGTAAATGGACTGTCACTTGAAGGGTAATATGCAAACTGACCATCAGCACACAAGATGGCTGCCTCCATGTGGTCAAAGATGTCCACCCCCACTTGGACACAAGATAGCTGCCACAAGATGGCCAGTAGGGGAGGGCATTTGGGGGTAAATAGGCCTTCAGGGGAGGGCAGTTGGGGGTGACAGGGCCAGCAGGGAGGGAAATTGAGAGGGACCAGGTCAGCAGGGGAGGGCAGTTGTGGGGGACCCAGGCCTTCAGGGAAGGGGAGTTAAGGGTGACCAGGCCTGCAGGGGAAGGCATTTGGGCGGAACCAGACCAGCAGGGGAGGGCAGTTGGGGGTGACCAGGCCAGCAGGGGAGGGCATTTAGGGGCAATTGGGCCAGCAGGGGAGCAGTTAGGTGTCAATCAGGCTGGCAGGGGAGTAATTAGGAGTGACCAGGCTGGCAGGCAGAAGCGATTAGGGGCAATCAGGCAGGCAGGCAGGCAGGCATGTGGTTAGAAGCCAGCAGTCCTGGATTGTGATAGGTGCCACATCAACTGAACAAAAGACCAATGGAAAACCGAAAAGTCATAAGTAAAATGTTGCTTCAACAGCGCGAATTGTGACTGGCAATGAAAAGTGGATTTATTTTGAGAATCCCAAAATTCAGGTCAACCATCAACATCGACTGCAATGTCAAAACGCTTTGGAAAGAAGACAGTGCTCTGATTAGGAGTGATATGTACTCTGCATTTGGTGGAATCAGGAAGGTGTGGTGTATTATAAGCTTCTAAAACCAGATGAAACCATTATTACTGATCACTACCAACAACGAACAATCAATTGGAACCACGCTTTGATCATGAAGCAACCAAACACTGCGAAGTTATTTTGCTTCATGATGACGCATCATCACACACTTCAAAACCAGTTAAAGACACATGAAAAGATCTTGCTGGGAAGTATTAACCCTCCTGCTATATTCACTAGACCTTGCTCCTTCAGATTACCACTTGTTCTGATTGATGGCACACACACTTTCTGAGCAGCACTTCAAAACATATGAAGAAGTGGAAGATTGGGTATCTGAATGGTTTGCCTCAAAACAAGAAAAGTTCTATTGGGACGGTATCCACAAATTACCTGAAAGATGGGGAAATGTGTAGCTAATGATGGACATTATTTTGAATAAAGCACTTTTGATGTTTCTCTGAAATTATCATGTTTTCTTTGATTACAAAATCTGCTATTATTAACCGGAACACCTAGTATCTATTCACCTACTGAAAGTCATCTTGACTACTTTCAAATAAATGCAATTATGAATGAAGCTGCTGTAAGCATCTGTGTACATTTTTAAAAAATATATATTTTATTGATTTTTTACAGAGAGGAAAAAAGAGGGATAGAGAGTTAGAATCATTGATGAGAGAGAAACATTAATCAGCTGCCTCCTGCACACTTCTTACTGGGGATGTGCCCTCAACCAAGGTACATGTCCTTGACTGGAATCAAACCTGGGATCTTTCAGGCCGCAGGCTGACCCTCTATCCACTGAGCCAAACCAGTTAGGTCCTGTGTATATTTTTTTGTGTGGATATGTTTTCACTTCTTTTGGATAAATACCGAAGAGCATAAGTACTGGTTCATATGGTAAAGAGTATGTTTCGATTTGTAATACTGCCAAACTGTCTTCCAAAGTGGCTGTACCATTTTGCACTCCCACCAGCAATGAAAATGACATCTGATTGTTCCACATCCTCTCCAGCATTTGTTGTTATCAGTGTTCTAGATTTTGCCATTCAAATAGGTATACAGTGGTATCTTGTTTTTTAAATGAGCTGGTGGTAAATTGCCCAGTATTTTCAATGGCATTTCTTAAGGCATTGGGCTAATTGTAAGCACTCAGTCCATGCTAGGCACATGTTAGTAGGTAGGTCTTTTTATTTATTTATTTTAATCCTCACTCAAGGACTTTTTAAATTAGAGAGAGAAAGAGAAAGAGAGAAAAAGAGAGAGAGAGAGAGAGAGAGAGAGACTAATCAGTTACCTCCTGTATGAGCCAAGACAGGGGATCAAATCCCAAACCTAGGTATGTTCTCTGAACATGAATCAAACCTGCCACCTTTTTTAGTATATGGAACCCATGCTCCAACCAACTGAGCCACCCATCCAGGGCAGTATCTTGTTGTTTTAATTTGCATTTCCATGATGGCATATGATGTGGTACATCCTTTCATATGCTTATTTTCTCTCTACATATCTCAATTGCATATTGATTTTTGGATATTCACCTTGTATCCTCCAGCCTTGATGTAAATCACTTATTAGTTCCAAGAGGTATTTTTTTTTTCATTTCTTTTGGATTGTGGGAACAAAGATCGTTTAATTTCTTCCTTTGCAATCTGTATTCCTTTTCTTGTCTTATGGCATATAGCTAGAATTTCCACTCTGATATGGAGAAGGAATGGTGAGAGAAGAGGATATTCTGGCCTTGTATCTGATTGTGTTGGAAAGCTCTGAGTGCCTCATCATTAAATATGATCTTATTTTTATTTTTGTTTTTTTGTTAATCAACACCCAAGGAAATTAAAAACAACAACACCCTTTATTGTTGAGAATGTTACAGATATTCCCCCTTTACCTTCTCATAACCTTCCTCTACCTGGTTTGGGCCCCGCCCCAGGCCTTTATCATTCTGTTGTCTGTGTCCATAGCTAATGCATATATACATGTATGATCTTTGTTTAATCCCTTCCTCCACTCTTCCCTCTAAGAGTCATCAGTATGCTCCATGTATCCATGCCTTTGGTTCATTTTATTCATCAGTTTATTTTGTTCATCATTTATCATTCATTTATTTTGATTTTTAGATTCAATTGTTGATAGATATGTACTTATTGCCATTTAGTTGTTCACATTTTTAATCTTTTAATTATCCTCCTTCCTCCTTCCTTTTCTTAAAGAATATCCTTCAACTGCTTTGTTTGGGTACTTTTTTGCTTCATCATACTCCAAACTATTGATTTTATTCTCAGAGTCCTCTACTTTGCTGTTGAATCCCTGTAAATTATTCTTTAATTCAGTTATTGTGTGCTTAATTTCTTATTGGCTCTTTTTCATGTCTGACATTCTCACTAAGATTCTTGATAGTCTCACTTAGTCCTTTGAGACTCTCATTAGATTCCTTGAAGTTCTCATTAAGCAACCTTGTAACCATTGTTTTGAACTCTGTATACAGTTGCTTGCTTTCATTTCTTTCATTTGTGGCATATTTCTTTGTCTCTGTAATTTGACTGCTTTCCTGTGTTTGTTTCTAAGTAATAGGTAGAACTGCTGTGTAACCTGGAATTGGTAGAGGGCCTTGTGCAGTAGGTATCTGTAGGGCAGTGGTTCTCAACCTTCCTAATGCCGTGACCCTTTAAGACAGCTCCTCATGTGGTGGTGACCCCCAGCCATAAAATTATTTCCGTTGCTACTTCATAACCTTAATTTTGCTACTGTTATGAACTGTAATGTAAATATCTGATATGCAGGATGTTATTTTCATTGTTACAAATTGAACATAATTAAAGCATAGTGATTAATCACAAAAACAATATGTAATTATATATATTGTGAAATATTTATTTCTAATTACAAATAAATGAAATTTTGTCTTGAATCATGGTGTAGCATGGGTAACAGTCTTAATATGACAACAGTAAACTACATTCTACATTTTGCTACACGGAGGAACGGTGTGTTGGTTCCTAAGACCATGGGAAATAGGTGTTTTCCAATAGTCTTAGGTGACCCCTGTGAAAGGGTCGTTCGACCCCCAAAGGGGTCACGACCCACAGGTTGAGAACCGCTGCTGTAAGGCCTAGTGGCTCAGGCTCCCCAGTTACCTGAACTGAGCACTCTAGGTGTGCCCCTATGTGGGCTGTGTGCACAGTCTTGTTGTAATTGCTGTTGACATCACTGGGAGGAATTGACCTCCAGGCCAATTGGCTGTGAGGACCAGCTGTGTCTACAAGGGAAGAGCTGCTGTGCAGGGGATACTCCTATGGAGCAGAACTTGCTTCAGTGGGATTATAGTGAGCACTGAGTCTGCCCCTTTAGCGTGTCACTTGTGTATGTGTAGAGTTGTAATCTGTTATGGTCTGAAGTTGTCTGGGGCTTCCCAGGATGTAAAAATCAGCTGCTACCTGGGGCCACCCGGCTACAGAGAGTTTTGTAAATGGCTGCTACTTGTATTGGGCTAGGAAGTGCTTGGGTGAGGCCAAGCTGTGAAGCAAGGCAGACTAGTGCTAGTGCCAGGTCTTGGGCCTCTTATTGATAGATACGGGCACACTGATGCCATCTGCTGCTTTTCTCTCTTATCTTTTTTTCTCTCTCCAATATAATTTGTACTCTCTTTTCTCTCCCCTAATTCTCTTTTCTCAGGTGGTCACGTAAATTGGAGTTATCAGTGTCGTGAGTATATTCTTGTTTTGTTTCCTTTGTGTCATGTCCTGTTGAGGAGAGTTTTATCCTGTCTGGCCAATGTGCTAGAGAGCAAGCTATATAACCAGACACCTGGAGAGGAAACTCCATTCTGAACGGGTCAATAACACTTGAATTACAGAGGCAGGAAGAAGGTGGTAGTGAGGGAGAGAGCACAAGTGAGGAAGAAAAAGAGGAGTGTGTGGTCATGTGGGGTGTGTGTGTGTGTGTGTGTGTGTGTGTGTGTGTGTGTGTGTCACAGTTAGATAACACAGATAGACAAGGTAACCGGGCTCACCTAACTAGACAGCCTCTGCTACTGTTGCAAACAGTACCGGGAAGCGAACTCTTCCTCAGAGGCCTCGCCTCTTTAAAGGGGAGAGCTGCTGTAACTGGGAGTCCAGCCTCATCTCCATCCAGGGTTCCCTCAGATATTACCTGAGACTCTACAGCCACCCCTGCCAGGGTTCTGCTACCTCAGATGTGGTCCCACGGTCACTGACTCTCCAGCCATCTTGGGCACAGGCTCCTGTGAATTTCAAAGGACGTTGCCTTCTGACCAGACCCATGCTTTAGCCCAGGGCACTGTGACCATGCAAGCAGCAGACACATGAGCAACCCACTCCTGTCCAAGGAGCAGCAGCCCTGCGAGCAACCCACCCCAGGTTGAAGACCAGCAGCCTCATGTGGCCTGCTCCTATCCAAGGAGTAGCCGCTGTGTGAGCAGCCTGCTCCCATCTGAGGAGAAGCAGCTGCACGCAGACCACACATGCACCCATCTGAAGAGTAACAGCTGTGTGAGAAACCTGCCCCCGTCCAAAGAGCAGCAGCTCTGCAAGCAGCCCACTCCTGTATGAGGAGCAGCAGCCCTGTGAGTAACTTGTCTCTGTCCAAGGAGCAGCAGCTGTGGACAGCCAGCCCCCATCCAAAGAGGAGCAGCTATGTGAGCAGTCCGCCCAGTCTAAGGAGCAACAGTCCAGTGAGCAGCCCACCTCCATGTGAGGAGCAGCAGCTGCATGCAGCCCCGCCTCCATCCAAGGAGCAACAGACTTGTGATCAGCCCATGCCCATCCAAGGGGCAAGCAGCTGCGCAAGCAGCCTCCCCACATTAGCCAGAGGAGCCACCACTGCTGTGAACAACACTCATCAGAGGAGCCATTACCAGCTGAGGAGCAGCCACTGCCACAACTGCCCAAGGAGCCACTGCAGCCTAAGGAGTAACTGCCATCCAGGGAGAAGCCAGCCCCTGCACAACTCGACTTCTAGATCCAGCGGTGAGATGAGAAATGGGTAGACAAAGAAACCCCCAAAGAAAAGGAGGAATTGCCAGAAAAACAGCTAAATGAAACAGAAGCATGCAATATATCAGAAAAAGAACTCAGAATAAGGGTCATACAATTCATAAACCAGATGGATGAAAAAAATCAACAAATTATCTAAGAATCAAGAAGAAATGAAGAGTGATCGAGCTGGAATAAAAAATACAATGGAAAGTTTCAACAGTAGACTAGGAGAAGCAGAGTACCAAATTAGGGAATTACAAGACAGGGAAACAAGACACACCCAAAATGAACTGCAATTGGAGAAAAAAAAAATTAAAAGACAAGAGGAGAGCCTAAGGGAGCTATGGGACAAAATGAAAGGAAGCAACATACGAATAATATGGCTTCCAGAACAACAGGAAGAAAACATATCAGAAAACTTTCCTGGGAAAGAAAATGGATGCTGACCAGAAGGCAGGCTGAAAGATAGTGTGTGAGCGAGAAAACAAAGGGAGAGTGTGTGTAATCACCAGGGGGAGTGTTTATTGGTGAGGTGAAGAACAGCTATACTACAGGAGATGGTAGAGGGCTGCTGTACAGGGCTCCTCTGATCAGGCAGTCCCCACTGCTACTGGGTTCACTTCTGGAGTGACGGATGAGAAACCGAGACCCTGCCATCTTGAAGGGGAAAGTAGGTGTTATTGGATGCCAGAAAAGTCCAGGGAATCTACAACTAGGCACCCATCAAACTGCTGAGAACCCGAGAACATCAGTCTCTAAAGCACGTGGATTCATAAGAGATCTACACTCCACCATGAAAAGGAGAGGGAACTACATAACCAGACACCCAAAGAAGAGAGATCTCAATATCAGATTGAGGGTGAAGGGATGGAAGATGGTATTTCAGGCAAATGGAAATGAAAAAAAAAAAAAAGCTGGGGTTGCAATACTTAAATCTGACAAATTAGATCTCAAAGTGAAGGACATAACAAGAGATAAAGAAGGCCACTTCATAATACTAAAGGGAACAATCCAACAAGAAGAAATAACTCTGGTAAACATATACACACCCAATACAGGAGCACCTAAATACATAAAAAAGACTCCTGGAGGATATGAAGGGAGAGATTGACAGCAATACAATCATAGTAGGAGACTTTAATACCCCACTGTCACCACTGGACAAATCCTCTAAACAAAAAATCAGCAAAGAAACATCAATCCTAAATGACTCACTAGACCAGATGGGTTTAATTGACTTCTTCAGAACATTTCACCCCAAAGCCACAGAATATACATTCTTCTCAAATGCACATGGTTAATTTTCAAAGATAGACAATATATAGGATCACAGGCAAAGTCTCTTCAAATTTAAGAAGATATAAATCATATCAAGCATCTTCTCAGATCACAGTGTCATAAAACTGGAAATCAACTATAATAAAAACAAGTCAAAAACACATGGAGACTAAATAGCATGCTATTAAACAATGACTGGATTACCAGGGAGATCAAGGAAGAAATAAAAGACATCATGGCAACAAACGACAATGAAAACACAATAATCCAAAATCTATGGGACATAGCCATAGCAGTATTGAGAGGGAAATTCATAGATCTAAAAGCCTACTGAAAAACAACAACAAACAATGGTAATGAATTACCTAACCCTACAATTCAAAGAGTTAGAAAGAGAGCAACAAGAAAAGCCCAGTGTAAGCAGAAGGAAGGAAATAATAAAGATCAGAGTTGAGATAAATGACATAGAAACCAAAAAGAGAACACAAAAGATCAACAAAACCAAGATCTGGTTTTTTGAAAGGATAAACATGATTGATGAATCTCTAGCCAGGCTCACCAAGAAGCAAAAAAAGGATCCAAATAAACAAAATCAGAAATGAAAGAATAGAAATAACAACAGACTCCACCAAAATGAAAAGCATAGTTAAAAAATACTATGAACAACTCTATTCCAACAAACTAGATAACCCAATCAAATAGTGGGTAATGGACCTAAATAGATACTTTTCAAAAGAAGACAGAAGGAAGGCCACCAGACATATGGAAACATGCTCAAAGTCACTAATTATCCGAGAGATGCAAATCAAAATGACAATGCGGTACCATCTCACACCTGTCAGAATGGCTATCATCAACAAATCAATAAACTACAATGCTGGCAAGGATGCAGAGAAAAAGGAAACCTCGAGCACTGCTGGTGGGAATGCAGACTGGTGTAGTCACTGTGGAGAACAGTATGGATTTTCCTCAAAAAACTAAAAATGGATCTCCCATTTGACTCAGTAATCACACTGCTAGGAATGTATCCCAGGAAACTTGAAACACCAATCAAGAAGGATATATGCACCCCTTTGTTTGTAGCAGCACAATTCACCATAGCTAAGTGCCCATCAGCTGATGAGTGGATTAAAAAACTGTGGTACATCTACACAATGGAATACTATGTTGCAATAAAAATTAGGAATTTTTACCATTTGCAATTGCATGGATGGAACTGGAGAGCATTATGCTAAGCGAAATAAGCGAGTCAGAGAAAGAGAAATATCACATGATCTCATTTATGGATTATAATGAATAATATAAACTGATTAACAAAAACAAACCCAGAGACAGAGAAGCATCGATTAGACCGTCAAACATCAGAGACAGAGAAACATCAACCAAAGGACTTGTATGCATGCACATACGCCTAAACAATGGACACAAACAACAGGGGGGTGAGGGTATGAGTGGGGGAGTGGATGGAGGCAATGATGTGATAAAGACACATATGTAATACCTTAATCAATAAAGAAATTAAAAAACACACCAGTTTACATGGTCCTGCTTCCTCTGAGCTCTAGCACTGGGTAGTGGCTCTGGAGCATCCAGGAGACATATTGGGAGGAACTGGACTGTCTGCTTTCAGGGCAGGATCTCAGGGATGGTTTTCTCCCAGACTAGAATGCTTGCAGGGGTCATTGTTCCTGTGCTGGGATTTCCTTTGACTAGTACCCATATTTGAGTTTCTATTATCCTGGCTCACATTGTTCGCCAATTCCATCTGATTTGCAGACCTACCCAAGTTATTTGCAACAGTTTTTCCATATAATGGCCTATCCTGGCTCAGGCTTCAGACTAACCTAACAAATAGCAGCTGACATCATTGTGCCCCAAACCTATCAATACCAGCCCACCTTGCTTCATAGCTTGGCCTTACCAGGACACTTCCTAGCCCAATACAAGTAGGAGATCTCTCTGTAGCTCCTTCCAGAGTGACTGACTTTGCACTTTCCAGGAGGCCTCAGAGCAAGTGTACCTGATGGACAGCTTCAGATCTTACCAGATTACATCTCTATACATCTACAAGTGATACACTCAAGGGGAAGACTCAGTGAGCACCAAAGCCCCATTAAAGCAATTCCTGCTCCATAGGGATGTTACCTGCACAGCAGGTCTTCTGTTGTCACAGCTGGTCCCCACAGTCAATTGGCCTGGAGGTCAGTTCCTCCCAATGATGCCTATATTAATTAAGGATCAATTTCAAGGCTGTGCACACAGCCTACACAGGGACACACTTAGAATGCCTAGCTCAGGTCACTCTGGAAGGCTGATCCACTGAGCCCTACTGGATAACATTGGCAAATATATTCTCCCATACAGGACACCTGCTGCACAAGGCCATTCTACCAATTTCAGGAGACATAGCAACTCTACCTAAGACAAAGAAACATGTTACAAATGGAAGAGTGGAAGCAAGGAGCTACTGGATACAGAGTTCAAAACGATGGCTATAAGGTTGCTCAAGGAACTTTATGAGAGCTTCAAGGGATTTAATCAGACTTTCAAGAATCTTAGTGAGATTTTCAAGGATTTTAGCGAGAATGTCAAAGACATGAAAAAGGACCAGTCAGAAATTTAGCATACACTAACTGAAATAAAGTATAACTTATAGGTATTCAACAGTAGAGTAGAAGATTCCAAGAATCATATCAATGATTTGAAATATGAGAAAGCAAAAAACACCCAATCAAAACAGCAAAAAGAAAAAAAGAATAAAAAAAATTTGAAGATAGTGTAAGGAGCTTCTGGGACAACTTCAAACATACCAATATTCACATTATGGGGGTGCCAGAATGAGAAGTTAGAGAGCAAGATATTGAAAACCTATCTGAAGTAATAATGACAGAAATTTTTCTCTACCTGGTGAAAGAAATAGACATATAAGCAGAGTCCTAAACAAGGGGAATTCAAAAGCCTAGACCAAGACACATCATAATTAAAATACTAGTGATTAAAGACAAAAAGAGAATCTTAAAAGCAGCAAGAGGAAAGCAGTTAGTTACCTACAAGGGAGCTTCCATACTATTGTCAACTGATTTCTCAACAGAAATTTGGCAGGCCAGAAGGGAGTGGCAAATACTTAAAGTGATGAATAGCAAGGACTTACAGCTAAGATTACTCTACCCAGCAAAACTATCATTTAGATTGAAGATTAAATAAAAAAGTCCAAATTACAAGACAAAGCTAAGGAGTTCACCACCACCAAACCAGTATTACATGAAATGTTGAAGGGCATTCTTTAAGAAAAGGAAGAAGGAGAAAGAGAAGAAGAGAAAATGAATAATAAAATGGCAATAAATAAAAATCTATCAACAATTGAATCTAAAAATAAAAATAATGAGGAATCTAATAAAAAAATAAACTGACAAATAATATAGAACCAGAGGCATGGAAACATGGAACAGACTGATGAATCTCAGAGGGATTTGTGCACAAGAAGGGTGAGAAGAGATTAGTCAAAAATCTTATATGTACACTAGAGGCCCAGTACATGAAATTCATGCATGGATAGGGTCCCTAGGCCTGGCCTCTCCCACTGGCACCCGCCTTGGGTAGCCTGGTGCAATCTGCTCACCAGCCCCACCATCGCTGGTTGCCTCCCTCGGCATGATGATCAGAGGGCCCCCACTGGCACCTACCTTGGCTGGTCTAGTGCTGCCCACTCTCTTTCTCCAACTGCCACCACCACCACTGCCTGCCAGTCACTTCCCTCTGTTGGAATGACTGGTGGGGCAATGGGGGGGCCCCTGCTGGCACCTGCCTTGGGCAAACTGGTGGCACCTGTTCACCAGCCATACCCCCACCACCACCACCAGTCACTTCTCTTTGTGGGGAGACTGGATGGTTGATTGGGAGCCCCCATTGGCACCTACCTCGGCCACCCTAGCAGTGCCTGCTCACCAACCCTGCCCCACACTGCCTCTTCCAGTCATCTCCCTCTGCAAAGAGACTGGCAGGACAATTGGGGAGCCCCCACTGGCACCTATCTTGGTTGGCCTGGGGCTTGCTGGTTGGGGGCAGCTCCTGGGTTGAGCTCTGCCCCCTGATGGTTAATTTATATCATAGTTACTGGTTGTTCTACTGGTTGTTCCGGCAGTTGGTTGGTTTGCATATTAAGCTTTTATTGTATAGGACTAGAGGCCCGGTGCCTGAAATTTGTGCACAAGGAAGTCCCTCAGCCTAGCCTGCACCCTCTCCAAACTGGGACCCCTCAAGGGATGTCTGACTGCCCATTTCAGACCTAAATGGGCAGTCAGACATCCCTCTCACAATCCAGGTTTGCTGACTCCCAACTGCTCTCCTGCCTATCTGCCTAATTGCCCCTAACCACTTCTGCCTGCCAGCCTGATCACTCCCTAACCACTCCCCTGCCAGCCTGATCAACGCCTAACTGCTCCGCTACCAGCCCAGTTGCCCCTAACTGCCCCCCGCTTCCAGCCTGATCACCTCTAATTGCCCTCCCCTGCCAGCCTGGTTGCCTCCAACTGTCCTCCCCTGGTGATCCGGTCACCCCTAACTTCCCTCCCTTGTCGGCCTGGTCACCCTTAACTGACCTCCTCTGCTGGCTTGGTTGCCCCTAACTGCCCTCCCCTTCAGGCCTGGTCCCCCCCAACTGCCCTCCCCTGCAGGCCTTTTCTTTCCCTACTGTCCTCCCCTACAGGCCTGGTTGCTCCCAATTGCCCTCCCCTGCAGGCTTTGTTGCCCCTAACTGCCCTCCCCTGCTGCCTGGTTGTCCCTAACTGTCCTCCCCTTCAGGCCTGTTTGCCCCCAACTTCCTTCCCCTGCAGGCCTGGTTCCCCCCTACTGCCCTCCCCTGCAGGCCTGATTGCCCCTGACTGCCCTCCCTTGCAGGAATGATCCCTCCCAACTGCCCTCCCCTGCTGGCCATCTTGTGGCAACCATCTGTGTTCACATGGGAGCAGCCATCTTGTGTTTTGGAGTGATGATCAATTTGCATATTACTTTTTTATTACATAGGATATGCATTATCTATGGACACAGACAATAGGTTGGTAAAAGCCATGGGCAAAATGTGAATCGGGTGGAGGGAAGCAATGGGGGGGTGGGGAGGAGAAAAGGAGGGCATTTCGAATACTCTCAACAAAAAAGGTATTTTTAAAAAGAATCATTTTGTTCAGTATTTGTCCACACTCAATTTGTCAACTGTTGCCAGTTTTGTACTGTAAACTTTATATTTTATGTAAAGTCCCCATAAAAAAGTCAAGTGGCATGTTAGAATATATTTTCTTTGTTCAAAGCTTAGTCTGGCTTTATCCATTATTTCAAATCAGTTAAACCTGAAAAGCAGTTTAACTTAAGTGGGTTATCAGCTGTTAAAGTGTATATTCAGGGTTTTTTTGGACACGTTATATTTCTGTCAGCTTCAACTTCCTCATCTTCTTCAATTGCCCTGTCTTCAATCTCCTAAAGCCTCCTTCTGGCAACTTCATACTGTGTTTCCAGTTGTCTGATCCTTTTGTTCACAAATAGCATCTAGCATGCCAGGTGCATGGATTTATTCTATGACCCTCTGTATTCTGATGTGAAAAAAGAATCCTGTCATTACAGAACCTTGCTTCAGTTAGCATTTGCTTTCTTGCTGGATAATCCTCCTCCTGTTGCTCTAGCTGTATTTCTTTTTACGGGGTCCTTCCATGCTTCACCGATGCTCAGAGAAATGGTCTGGGAAGAGGGCCCATCTCCTTTCCGTAGGCCCCCAGTGGGAAGGCCCACCTAAGCTGCCACAGGGGCCACCACTAAAGGGCCCATCAAGCACGGCATGACCAGAGAGAAATGAAGCTGCGCCCACCACAGCCCCAGGCCCAGCAGCTAGGAATTTTTATATGTTGCTGGTTGGACTGAAAATGTATACAACCACCTGGGAAAACAATTTAACACGTATATACTCCATGACTCAGCAGTTTGACTTCTAAGTATGTGCCCTACAAAAACTCTTGCACATTGTATAAAAAGTAAGAGATAAGTAATTTATTGCAACATTGTTCTTAAAAGCAAAAACTGTTCTTAACACAATGTTTAGCTCTAGAGATTAGATGAAATGTTATTGTATATTCCTATAGTGAATATGTAGCAGTGAAAGTAAATGAACTGCATCTATATTCTTACATTGGTGGCAGTGAGAATGGCACCAGGTGTTAGACCGATGGGACTTGAGTTCTGATTAGAAAATATTCAGAGCCAAGACTCAAACTAAAGAGAACATTTATTTAGAAAAATCACAGAGGTAGAAGAAATGGACTGTACAAGACATGGATTCAGGAAAAAAGTTATAGAAGCAAAAGAAGGACACTTGCAGCTTAGTAGAGTGGAGTAAGGAGAATGTGCCCGCAGGATGGAGACGGGAAGGAGAAAGGCAGGTGCTCTGGGTGGAAAAGCACATGGGTCTGTGATCCTAAAAGCTTTTAAGGGTGGGATTTTAGGGGAGGTCCCTTGGGAGGATCTTAATAGAATATTCATCAGCTTTCCAGGTGAATCCTTTCAGAGCTGTGGTTTCTGCTGATTGGTCGGCACCAGGGCATCATTAGTCATGCAGCTAAGGTCAGCTGTGGATTACTGGTTTGGTTTTGCTGCTTTTCTAGGACTGGAACTAAAACACAACTGAGGCCTAGATGTTACCTGTAGGGAGGCAAAGTCAGAGGGTTTAAGTCACATGACCAGTGATATGGAAGGTCAGGGATCCAAAACACATGACCAGCAATTTCCCAAGGGAGGAAACGTTACCCTGGGAATGAGGTCCCACCCTACAATTGTCCATTGTTAAATACCCAAGGTTTTTCCACTCTGGTGAGCTTCTATTCCTGGCCCATCGTCCATGCTCTACTCATGTCTGTCTAATTACCTACTACACTTAAACATGGGTGTATCTTGTTGAATGAAAAATCAAGTTGCAGAAGACTAAAATACATTAGGATACAATTTCCTATATAATATTTTAAAGAAAGCCAAGTAGCCCAGCCAGTGTTGCTCAGTGGTTGAACATTGACCCATGCGTTGACCAATGAACCAGGAGGGCACATGCCCCGGTTGCAGGTTCAATCCCCCCTTGGGGGCGTGCAGGAGGCAGCCGATCAATGATTCTCTTTCATCCTTCCCTCACCCTTCTTCTTTCTGAAATCAATAAAAACATATTTTTAAAGAAAAAAAAAGGAATCCAAGAAAGGAGGACTATGTAATATCTTCAACAATAAAGATTAAAATAAATATTTTAAAAAGGAAGCCAATACTGTATTATTTAGTGTATGTGGTAAAATTATTTTTAAGAAGCAATCCTGGGAAACACAGGATAGCAGTTACTTTTAAATGGGGTGAAAGAGGGATGGGATTAGATCAGGGAGCACATAGGAAGTAATTTTGTTCTAGTTTTTGGGTGGTCTTGAATATACATTTTATTACTAGGCATTAAATATTTCATCTTCATTATATATATGTTCTTTTTTAAAAGAGAGAGTAGGCTTTCCCGATCTGCCTCCAGAAGGCAAGACTATGCCCTCCTAATCAGGTGTCCTTATAGCTAAGAAAACAGCAGAGCAGAAAACAGGCATGGATGGCAAGCAGGTCCCTGGAAAGCCAAGAAGCAGTGGGGCGGGAGGAAACTTGGAGATGATGGATATGTTCATCATCTTGACTTCAGTGATGGTTTCTGGGATGTATACTAAATCAAAACTCATCAAATTGGACACTTTAAACACAGTTTCTCAGACCATTTAAGCTCTTAAAATCAAAAGACTGGTGAGGTTGGAGCCAACCTCTTCTCCCCTCTGAGCAATGAGCTAGTCTGTCTTCCTTCCAGTGGAGGAGTGTGGGAATTGCGGAGCCTTCCCTCGCGCACTCCATGCTCCATAGACTGTTCCTCACCTTCTTAAAGGAGAAGAGGGTGCATTTTGTTTCTTCCCAGCTAATAAAAGTAATAAATCCCCCCCCCAAATGTTTGATGAATTGTTGACCTTACACTGTTGAGAGCCCATTTTTTTAAAGGTTAGATACTGTATTACTTGAGTGAGTTATTTAGAACCTGTCTTCCAACAGTTGAGCATGTTAAGGTAAAATAAATGAATATTCCTTTTTAACTTAAGCATTATTTTGATCTTGCAACCTATATGACTTTAACGAATGCAAACATATTTGAAGTGAAGTTTTCCTGACATTGTGATTTTGAACACTAGATGGTGTAGTGCGACCCATTCCTCCGAATGAAGAAATGCACCCACACAAGAAGCTGTGTCTTGGGAACCACTAAAGAGTCCTGTCTGAACTGGAGTGAAGACTTCAAGAATTTTCATTGCACTTTAAAAAGTCAGTCTTGTTAACTCAGACAATAAGGGTGGATTTTGTAAATAGGTGAACAAAATTTGAAAACACTAGTTTATTACTAGCATATGAATGATGTTAATGATAGTATTTTGAGATTTGTTTTCCAGAATATAGTACTGTGCTCTTTTATTACACTAAATGGGGTACCAATAATAGAGATATAATGAGACCAACTTCATTGCCCACAGGGATTGATTTCTCCCTGTTTGCTTTACATTAGCCAATCTAAACATGAGTGTGGAGGTCACATCTCAACAGAGAAATGCACACCTTTTAAGAAATATTAATTCCCTCGGATTACAACAGTGACAATCAATAAACTTCTCCAAGGATATAAATGACAACCTATCCATTTTATTTTAAATGTTTTTATTTATTTCAGAGAGAGGAAGGGAGAGAGAGAAGAATACAAACATCAATGATGAGAGAGAATCATTGATCAGCTGCCTCCTGCACACCTCCTACTGGGAATCAAGCCTGCAAACCAGGCATATACCCTGACTGAGAATCCAACTAGTGACCTCCTGGTTCATAGATGCGCACTCAACCATTGAGCCAACCTATTAATTAAAAAAAATTTTTTTTAATCCTCACCCAAGGATATGTTTTTCATTGAGAGTGGAAAGGAGGAGGAGAGGAGAAAGGAAAGAGAGAGAGAGAAAGAGAAACATCAATGTGAGAGAGACATCGATGTATCTAACTGAGTGTCAAACCTGTAACCTAGGTATGTGCCCTTGTCCAGAATTGAACCTGCGACCCTTAGATGCGAGAGTTGACACTCAAAGCACTGGGGCATGCCAGCCAGGGCCTACCTGGCCATGTTAGAGAGTCAGTGTGTGAATCACCAAAAGTTCACATTTTATACCCAAAGCTTTCTAACAACCAGAATTTATTTAAGATTGAATCACATAAATGAAATTAATGGACCTTGTCTGCATTACTAAAGGTATATTTTTTAAAAGGTTATTCATTTTTCTTAAGTCTTTCATATGTAGATATCACAGTAATTTGTTGGACTACAGTGGTATAGCACTGATTTAGGATAGCAATAGGAAAATATTATTTTGAGACAGTATTTGTATTTGATAGCACTTACTCCTGAAATCACTAACAATGAATCTTCAATTTGGTTATGATTTTAACAGAGAAGAAATAGTTAGTTTGGAATATTGAAACTAGCTTTTTAGAATTCTATTTATAATGATGAACATTTTCCCACCACATAATTAACACCAAGTGTCTCATGGCTTTGAATTCAAGGCCTTTCAAAAACATTTGCAAACCTTAAGCATACTGAAAGTCATGAAAGTAAACTTATGGTCATTTCAGTTACATCATTCCAAACTGCTCTTCGGGAGTCAAATTTCTCTCTCTCTCTCTCTCTCTCTCTCTCTCTCTCTCTCTCTCTCTCT
>JAAGEH010000012.1:16372028-16502461 GCA_011751065.1 Lasiurus cinereus | reverse complement strand
CTCTCTCTCTCTCTCTCTCTCTCTCTCTCTCTCTCTCTCTCTCTCTCAGAAATTTTCAGAAAATTACTCCAAAGGTGAAGGTTCCCGCTTTCTACTTTCCTACAGTTAGAGAGGGAGTTGCAGTGGCCCGTGGCCCTCAGGCCATCCTGAGGAACTATTCCCTTGGCGATGGAGAGGTAACCAGGCTTGGCTCTGCTATTGTCCCTTCCTGTCCATGACACCACGTGGCTTCACAAGGCCTTCTGCTGGTTCCTTAGAATTGCACAGGACAATCCAAATCCTTGATTGTACAGAAGGCTGTTTAGTTCCACTGGGAGTTCAAGGTCATCGTAGCAGGCAGTTGAGAACTATCATAAACATTTTTACACAAGGTGTAGGGCATGGAATAGAGAGGAAGAGAGGAGAGGTGCTTTTAGAGATAATCAGTGGTTAAGCTCTTCTTTAATATTTATCAATATGCAAACAGATTTATTTACATCTTCAGTTGTTTTTATACACTAATTATATGTACTTAAAAGTTCTTTTGGATTTGTTGTTTTACTAATATGTCACTCCATCAAATGTTTTATAAATCAGTCAGTAAATACTTTGTAAGACCAAAAGCCTAGGATACTGCCAAGTTTATGAATTTATTGTTGAGTGTTGGAAGGGAATGGATATCAGAAGATACATACAAATGGGAGAAACATACAAATGGGAAAAACTATGATTCAGAAATGGAAAATTGATAGTTCCATAGCACTATTAAAATGGTCATGATAATCTTTTTCTGTACAACTGGTCAGATTTCAGAATTTATTGAGAGTTTACTATGTAGTACCAGAAGGTAAGCTCTATGAGGCAGGGATATAGCTATATATAGATATATAGATACTGATAGAGTATATTTTTAATAGCTGTATCCAGTGCCTACAACAGTGCCTGGCACATAATGGGCATTCAGTATTTGTTGAGTAATCGAATGACTGCTGGACACTGGCCAGACCCTGGCGATGAGATGTGTGAGAAATTCTCCCTGATCTCAAGAAGCTCACAGTCTAGTGAAAGACACAAATAATGTAATCAAGTAATAGAGAACAATTCTCAGAATGTGGTCCCTGCCCCAACAGGTTAGCATCACCTGGAGACTTGTTAGAAATGCACCTTCTTAGGGATCATCCAGACCTTGAATCAGACACACACTGGGGGTGGGACCAGGCAGTCTTGTTTGCTTTGCAGGCCCTCCAGGTGATAATGATGAGCTTCCAGACTGAGAACCACCCAATGGATGTAAATAAGGGGAAATTATTCTCAACCTACAGTTCTATAGCCAATCAAACTTGGGCCTCATCAGGCATTACTAGCACAAGTTTTTCCATTTTTAGTTTTGCTTTTAATGTAAGTGCACATGTTGACAGATTGGCTGATTTTAACACGTATGTTGTAGTAATAGATTCAAGGATTTCTATTACTGTAAATTTAGTTATATTAGTAAAATTATACCTACACAATTAAAATGATCAATAGTTCAATAAATCTTACTTTGAAACAATAGTCTCCCCTTATCCCATATATCACCCTTCCCAGAGGCACTCAGGTTTGACTCTTCTAGCTAATTCTTTTGTATTTATCTCCAAACCTCCAAATAATGCCTATATTTTCGCTTAGTAGTTTTTTAGTTTTAGCTTTTATATTTTGAATTTCAATTGTGGAAGGCTTTTTTTTTCACTTCAATCTCCTTCCACACACTTCCATCTCCCGACTGTTATACTTTTATTTTGGTTGCATCGATATTCACTGTCATTATGACAATGTAAATGCCATTCATAGTTTGTTATGTTGTGCACTATGATTACTTTTCCTTTCCTATTGAACTTATTTTCCTGAATTTAAAAATTGTATTTTTGGGGTGGGGGTTTTTAAATTTTATTACTAATCTATAGCCACACTCTTCTTCCAATTGTGTAACCTTCTCTCATTGCATTCAACACATTAGGTATCCTAAAAAGTCCTTCTTCTACTTTCTATCTAAAAAAGCCTCTGACGGCCTCTAGTCTGGACTGATTGCTCACTACACTTGCTGCACAGGTGATTTCTGGGCTCTCCCTGTTTCCTGGGACCCATTTTTTCTTTCTCATTTTGGTGGGCATATCTTTCAGAAGATTCCTGAGAAAGGGATAAGTTATTGGGAACAGTTATGGTATTGTGAGTATCTGTAGTTTTTATTCTCACATTTAATTGATAGTTTGGCTATAGAACTGTAGATTGAGAATAATTTTCTCTCCAAATTTTGAAGGCATTGTTTTATGATTGTTGTTACACTACTAGAATGAGTTTCAGGGTTTGGGTTGAAACCCTACGTGGAGTTACTCAGCACTAGATATTCTAAGATAATGCAACCTCATGCCCTGCAGAGCCTACTAGGACTGCACATTCAGAAGCACAGCTTCTCAAATGTCATCGAGTCCTCTGTGCTCTTTGCCTGTAAGCTTATGTTTAAAATAAAACAAAACTCCTCTACTTTCATTATAATGATTTTTTGTGGTAAAATAGGTAAATTTATATGCTCATTTCTTCATTTTTGTAATTTCTATAAAGTTTTGACTTTACGCATCAAATTCTCTTCCCATGGTTATTTTAAACATTTTAAATCTTATATTTAGTACAAATAGCCACCTCATAATGTCACTATGTATATTTTCCTTAGGGATAAGCCCCAAAAATGTTGTGCCAGAGGAGTACATGTTCTGCCAAGGGTGATTTTTAAGATTTGATGAAGACAAGGAATACTTAAAAAAATGCATGCTTTCTGAAAAATAACCTTTGGGGATAAAAAGTTAAATCTTGTTTGACATCACTATAAACATTTAGATGTTTTTCCATTTGTTATTTATGATTGTATGTTTTAAAAGGCTTTATTTACCTGGCTTACTGTATATTTTGGTTCTGGTGTTTAACTCTCATCTCTGCTTGCAGTGGTCCACTAGGCGATTTCGAGATCAAAGTTAATTTAGACTCAGGCTATTAACCCTGAGTGCAGATGGCTCATCCAGCGCCTCCCAAATGTTTACCTTGGGCATTACCTGTTGAACTCCCCATGAAGTTTAATTATTTATTTTATGAACATCTTTGACAGTAACTCAAAATATGAAAATATCATTGGTAACGGGCTGCTACCATATTTTAAAAAATATTTTATGATACATTTGAGTGTAGTTTCGGTATGTAACAATCAAATTCATGAAATTTTAGTTATCTGTAAAGGTTATGTACAATGGAAAAGCAGTAAAGAACTATCTGGTTTTACAAAGGTACCATTAATCCTCTGTTTCTTATGTGGTGACAGAAAGAACTCATCAGTAAAAGACTCTAGTGAGTTTACATATACACCAATATGTAGCAGAGTTAATTTTATTTTTCCACGTAGGGTTATAACCTTTGTTTCTATAAGGATGACTGTAGCCCAGCAGGTAACTGCCCCTGCAGTCTCCTCACGCCTGTCGTTCCCAAATCTTTTCACTGTGGTCATATTTTTTATGGGTCAGTGAATGGTACCAAGACTTCTTTATACACCCGAGTTTTATCTTCAGGGACACTAAGATACACACGCATTGCTCCTGATTTTCCTGAATGTTTATTTCTAAACCTAATAGGGAGAGAGAAAGCAGGGGACAGAAGCTCCTTGTTGAGTGTAGCACAAAGGTAATTTGTAGGGAAAAAACATGTATTCCAGAAGGACATGAGCTAGGACTTTCCTGGAATATCACGCATACTTCCCAGTCACTTTAGATGGTAAGGCAGGTATGTTATCCCAAGTTTCTACCTTCAGAAATTAGGTCTGGGCCAAGGTGAACAAGGGAGAAGCCTTGGTTCATCCCAGGGCTGATGCCCACACCTAAAGCACAGACCCCCAGGGCACAAAGTGGCATAAGGAGCCTGTTTGCTGTAGAGCACTTGCAAACAGAACTGGCTCTTCCTGGTGAGCGAGGGTGGTGGGGTGGCTTGAATAGCTTGAAGTACCTTGTGCAGTCTGATGTGTACAATCCTAGCGTTCAAAAAAAGCAAGAGTTAAGCAAACACTTGAATGTACTGTGAGTGCATGATGCCATTGAATATCAAGAAGTTTAAGCCAGTGAGTGGAGGGCTCCTATTGCATACCATAACTTTTGACCGACCAACTTTGTTTCAACTCTGTTTCATCCTATCAATTATGATGATAACCAGTGGCTGTTCTCTAGGTTCTTTATCTGAACATCCCTCAGCTCACGAACATATTTCCAAGTGCTCACTGTATGCAAGGTACTCTGCAGAGAGAAAACGGGGGGTTGCCAGAGGAGAGAGGGGTTGGGGAATTGGGTGAAAGAGGTGAAAGGATTAAGAAGCACAAATTGGCAGTGACAAAATAGTCATGCAGGTGTAAGTACAGCATAGGGAATATAGTCAATATTGTGATAAGTATGTATGGTGCCAATAGGAGTACTGGAAATATTGAGGGGAACACTATGTAAAGTATATGATTGTCTAACCACTAACCTGAAACCAAGACAAAATAAAATTGGAAAGAAAAAGAGAGAGAAGATAATAAATACTTTGTAAGATTATTAAAAGGACTAGAAATAATGAATGACATTCTTTGTACAATATACGCGTTCAATAAAAGTAGCTATTTTATATCTTTTTTAGACAGTTGATCTGTAATGGCAACCCTTTCATTTTTAATTATTCTGGAAGTGGAAACATTTCTAAATAGAATTCCATATACTTTTGTCTTGTTCAATAGGCTATAGTCTAGACACTTTTTGTTTTTTTCTTATGGACTGAGAATCAATATTTCTGGCAACTTCAATGCAATGATGCCTTTAGGCCCTAATGTAGTGAGTTTTTTGTCTCTCTATTAAATACCTGAAATTGCTGTTTTGAAGGATCTTGTGCTTGCTTTTTCCCACTATTTTTTATATAACTTATTTTTCAGTTTGTCAGCTCACTCTTTTTGTAGCTATGAAAGAAGTTCATGTACCCTATTCAAATTTGTCATGCTTTTACATAGAATAACAATAATTTTTAGAATTGCATGTAATTTTGAGATTATAGACTTAAAGCTCTTCTACAAACTAATAATTGTTTTAATATGTGAAAAGATGAATAAGTAAACACAGCCGTTTCTGTTACAGGCAGCCCAGAGAGCCCAGGAAGGACACTAGATAGCCCCCGGGGTCAGGAGGGGCTGTCCCCACTTAGTTCTTGTCTTCATGTATAAATAGATTTATGTAGCTAGCTAGTTAGTTAGTTAATCCTCACTGGAGGACGTTTTTCATTGATTTTCAGAGAGAGTAGGGAGAGAGGAAGAGAGAGATTGATGTGAGAGAAACATATCAATTAGTTGCCTTCCTTACTTATCCTTACCTGGGACTGGGATGGAACCTGCAACTCAGGTATGTGCCCTGGACCAGGAATTGAACCCACGACCCTTCACTGCACAGGACAAAGCTCTAACCAAGGAGCCTCTTTGGCCTGGCTCATATAAATGAATTTAAGCAAGTGACCCTGATTGTGTTGTGATAAAGCCAATTTACTAAAGCAAGCTATTTATTAAAGAAGCAAGACAAGAGAACCAAGATGGCACTGTAGGTAAACATTGGTACTTGTGCTTCCACTAAATACAGAACTGCCTGAAATCTGGCTGAATGGAAGTCCTACGACGAGAGATAAACAAAGTACATGGAGACTGGCAAAAGGGGTGGGGTGCGGAATGAACTGGTCCAACATCTACGTGTCATTTCTTTCAATTGGCAGCAGAGGCATCCCATGAGAAGCAAGGGATGCAGCCCCACACAAGACCCCCAAAGCTAGGAAGAGAAGTCCCCTTAACTTTGGGCTATAAAACAACAGCAGGGATTTAGGCAGAGTAACACAGAGGCTGCTGGAGATATATAGGAAGTTCTCTTAAAGGGCTGGTGCATAAACTTAAAGGATCCTGCTTCTTCTGAGCTCCAGTACTAGGGCAATGGCTTTGAGGGATCCAAGGACATACAGGGAGGAACTGGACTGTTTGGCATAGGGGCAGGAACTTGGGGGCAGCTTTCTCCCATATGGGAGTACTTGCAGGGGGCATTGTTCCTGTGCTGCGATCTCCCCCAGGACATAGCTGACTGGCAGCCATATCTGAGTTTCCCGCAGCATGGCTCACACTCTTTGCCCATCCTGGTAATTGCCTGAGACCCTGTCCTATCTATCTTGCAGCCCCACATAAGCAGTTTGTAGTGGTTTTTCCATATGAATGGCCTGTCCTAGCTCAGGCTTTATACTTTCCTGAAATCTCTCAAACAAGCAGCAGCTACTGTCAGCATGCCCCAAACCTATCAATAACAGCCCCAAGACCTGTCACTAGCACCAGCCTACCTTGTTTCACAGCTGGGCCATGTCTGGTTCCTAGCCCAGTGGTCAGCAAACTGCAGCTCGTGAGCCACATGTGGCTCTTTGGCCCCTTGAGTGTGGCTCTTCCACAAAATACCATGGCCTAGGCAAGTCTATTTTGAAGAAGTAGCATGAGAAGATGTTTAAGTTTAAAAAATTGGGCTCTCAAAAGAAATTTCAATTGTACTGTTGATATTTGGCTCTGTTGACTGATGAGTTTGCCAACCACTGTCCTAGCCCAATACAAGTAATACACATTTACAAAACTCTGTGGCCACAGGCATTGGCTAACTCTGCACCTCCCAGGAAGCTGCAGAGCCATTGCACCCAATGGACAGCTTTAGACCGGAGCAGATTACAACTCTACACATGCACAAGTGACACACTCAAGGGGCAGACTCAGTGAGCACCAAAGCCCCACTGAAGTAAGACCTGCTCCATAGGGGTGTCTCCTGCACAGCAGACTTCTGTAGTCACAGCTGGCCCTCAGAGCCAATTGATCTGGAGTTCAATTCTTCCCAGTGATGCCAACAGTAGTCAAGGCTAAACTACAAGACTGTGCACACAGTCCACACAAGGGTGCACTAGAGTGCCCTGCTCCAGTGACAGAAGGCTAATCCACTGGGTCCTACAGGACAACTTCCGCACAGGCTACTCTACCAATTCCTGGAGACATAGCAGCTCTACCTAATACACAGAAACAAACATAGGGAGGCAGCCAAAATGCAGAGACAAAAGAAATGAAACAAATGGAAGCCAGGAAACTAGTAGATACAGAATTCAAAACAATGGCTATAAGGTTGCTCAAGGATCTTATTGAGAGTTTCAAAGTACTTAAAGAGATTTATAAGACTCTTACTGAGAATGTTAAAAACATGAAAAAGGACCAGTCAGAAATTAAACATACACTAACTGAAATAAAGAATAATTTACAGGGATTCAACAGTAGAGTAGAGGATTCCAAGAATCAAATCAACTATTTGGAAGATGAGGAAGTAAAAAACAACCGATCAGAAGAGCAAAAAGAATCCAAAAATGTGAAAATAGTGTAAGGAGCCTATGGGATAACATTTGCATTATGAGGGTGCCAGAAGGAAAAAAGAGTAAAATATTGAAAACCTATTTGAAGAAAAAATGACAAAAAAAGTTCCCTACCTGGTGAAAGAAATAGACTTACAAGTCTAGAAAGTTCAGAGAGTCCCAAATAGGAGGAGTCCAAAGAGAGATCTAGATCAAGACACATCATAATTAAAATACCACAGGTTAAAGACAAAGAGACTCTTAAAAGCAGTAAGACAAAAGCAGATAGTTACCTATAAGGGAGTGCCCATATAACTGTCAGCTGATTTCTCAACAGAAACTATGCAGGCCAAAAGCGAGTGGCAAGAAATATTCAAAATGATGAGTAGCAAGGACCTACAAGCAAGATTGCTCTACCCAGCAAAGCTATCATTCAGAATTGAAAGTCAGATAAAGAGCTTCACAGACAAGTAAAAGCTAAAGGAGTTCATCATCAGCAAACCACCATTACCTGAAATATTGAAGGGTCTTTAAGAAGAGGAAGAAAAAGAAATGGAAGGAAAAAATATAAAAAATATGAACAATGAAATGGCAATAAATACATATCTATGAACAATTGAGTCTAAAATCAAACAAGAAATCTGAGTAAACCAAGATGATGGCATAGGTGAACACCTAAACTGCTGCCTTGCACAACAATATCAAAACTACAATTAAAAGACAAAAGGGACACCATCCAGAACTACAGGAAAGTTGCCTGAGTGGAAATTCTCCAACAATAAGGAAAGAAGAAAGCACATTGAGAATCAGAGGAGTTGCAAAAGGTACAGAGATGTACGAGCATGTGGTAAGACAGGTGACTGGGGAGGCTGAGCCACTGTGAAGTTAATTGGGTGGGGGTTTGAGGTGTTATACCCTTCTGTCTATAGGTTTCAAAATTTCTCTGCTGAACATTTTTTAAAATATATTTTTATTGATTTCATAGAGGAAGGGAGAGGGAGAGAGAGAAACATCAGTGACGAGATCATTGATAAGCTGCCTCCTGCAAGCCCCATATTGGGGATTAAGCCTGCAGCCCGTTCATACACCCTGATGGGAATCAAATTGTGACTTCCTGGTTCATAGGTCTATGCTCAACCACTGAGCCATGCCAGCCAGGCTCTGCTGAATATTTTGGTACAATTCTCTAGGTCCCTTTAAAAAAATAAAAATAAACTGTTGATTTTTTACAGAGAGGAAGGGAGAGGGATAGAGAGTTAGAAACATCGATGAGAGAGAAACATCCATCAGCTGCCTCCTGCACACCCCATACTGAGGATGTGCCTGCAACCAAGGTACATGCCCCTGATTAGAATGGAACCTGTGACCCTTGAGCTCTATCCACTGAGCCAAGCCAGTGAGGGCTCTAGGTCCCTTTTTAATTTGTCGTGGCTGTCCCAGAATTCATGAGAAGTACCTGGCAATTTTATCTTGCCAAGTCTTGAGACTACTGGCTGCTCTGTTTATGGAGTAAAAAATAAAACTGCCCTTTTTCCTTTTCACTTCTCCTTTCCTGCATTTTCTCTTAGGGAGGCTTTTAACCATTTGCTCTCAAAGGTCTTGGGGAAAGATAAGGGCTTGCAATTTATAAGCTCTCTGAAAATTGCCCACACTGTTTGGCCTTGTTTTAACATTCTTCTTTCAGTTTCCCTATTCCTCTTGCCCTGTAATTTTCCTAGCTTTTCATTGCCCTGTCACATTTCTGCACAGGGGCCTCTCATGCAAACTACACTTTAGGAAGAAATCTGCTCTGAACTATCTGCCAGTGTTTCTGCCAGCGGAGCCAGTCCTTGGAATTTCTAGAATCCTATTTCAACCAATAGGACTGAGGCTTTTCTCAGCCAATTGGAGCTTCACAGCTATATCCCCATCAGTTTGTCACTGACCAATAAGAGTGGCTCTCTTATGACCAATCAAGGCTATGCCCTGTGGACCAATCAAACCGATAGGATTTGGATTCCTCATATGCATGAGGACCAACCAGTCAAGGACTGAGTGGGTGACTTCTATGTAAATCATCTTTCCTCTGGCTCTTGGAGTGAACTTTTACTTTAAACCAAAGACTAAAAATTGCGTTTCCCTGGCTGGAGCTATTGGCTGGAGCTGTCTTAGCGGAATAGACCAGGGCTGGAGCAGAGCAGAGCACAGCTGTCCAGCTGGAGAGTGGCATGTCCCCAGGATCATTTTGCCCAGGGCTGCTTAATAGCTGTGCTATTTCACATAGGTGCTGCATCACAGTTGAGCTGTTTGCACTGAATAAAGTTTTCTTCTTCACCATTTCCTAAATTGGGGTTTCCTGTTGGTATTGAATTGACATCAATGACCATGCATTGACAAACTCAAATTTTAGTTGGTAAATCTGAGTATTCTGTATAATACTCAGTTTCTTTTGCTGCACAAGTGTGTTTCTGAAAATTTATTTTTAAAAGTATCTTAAATTTGCTAGGAGAGCCACAATTATGAGCACTCTAATAATTCCAATCCCTGATTGACAGCTGGAAACTCACATTTTAAGGTGAATACAGACAGGGAGGCTCCACCTTTCCTTGCCAAGTTGCTGCCAGAATGGCAAATTCACCTCAATTCCTTCAGCCTATCCACCCCCGAGGAGGGCTGTAATTGATGCCAGCAGGGCCTCCGTAGGCTATGTATTCTGAGAACTCCTTTTATGAAGTCATTGCTAGTGGCTGAACCCTGCAGGAAGGGAAACCACTCTTCTAGCCATTCTCTGGCCAACCAGAGATGACATGGGTTCTGGATAAGCTCTGGGGGAAGAAAGGTGACACAGAATGCAGAGTCAGCCCTTTCTTTTAAAGATGCCTCATCTTCAACTGAAAATGTTTACTAAATCTTCCTACTTTAATCCAAGTCCCCAAATCAAGAAAATGTGAATGCTGATGGAAAAGAAGATACCAACTCAAACTGCCTAGCCAATTTTTTTTTTTAAGAAAACATCTGCAAAGAGTCTTTTGTGTTGTAAGTGGCAAACAAAATAACAGTTCGTTAATGTGTATGGCTTACTTCAGGTAGCATATTAACTTTATAATTAATGTAGGTCTCCACGCAGGGGAGTTGGCTGTCTTTACATGCTACAATCATTGATGATTTATTTGCCTGATAGCCCTTAACACAATCATGGATATTTATGACTGTTTTATAAAACTTTGAGTATAATTTTACTCCTAATATAATTTGTAATGTTTTGCTGTTGTGGCTGTGCTTTTTCAGTCATATTTAAGGGTCTTCTGAAATCAAATCCTTTTTCCGTTAGTGCAGTGAGGCATTGTGGGGAAATGATGGGTTGGGACTTGCTAAAAATGGGACATGAATTTATTTGGAGTCTCAAAAATTGGCACTTTAAAAATACCTCGTCAGTTTTGATCAAGGGGCATAGATGGCATTTCAAATGCAATCATTTTCCATTGTTTAGGGCAGTCTTGAGCATTGTGAGAAAGTATCCCTGGCCCATACCTTCCAAATGCCATTGGAATCACCCAGAAATTTGGACATCAAAACACCCCTGGGCTTTGTGAGCGGATTATCTTTGACTGAGCGTCGCTGATCAGTCCACCCGTGAATGGCTGCACCCCTTCAAGTGTCCTCTAGAGATAGGTCAGCCGGCTCTGCACATGCACCCCTAGCGAGGAAGAGATCACTGCCTCCTAAAGCCACATTGGAACTCTACTTATGACTAAAATGTTATTTTTATGGCATAACCCCACCCTCACTATAGCCCCCTCATTCCCATCATCATCCTTGGTCTATAACACAGGCTTCTTTGTGTCTCATCTCCTTCCACATGAATGCCCTTCAGTACTTGAAAGGAGTCATTGTGTTCCTGCTGCTTGGTGACAGTCTCCCACCTCTCTTGGAAACCTACTGTGTCATTTACATAATGGCACTTTTCATATTCATTTAATTTTCACACTGTGATGTGGATGTGATCATTTCCTCTTACAGATAATGAAATGGAGTCTCGGTTTCAATGACTTACCCACTGCTGGTATTGGCAGTGCTGGTCACAATTTTCACAGTATCCACTCAATTTTGTCCAGTCTCTCTCTCTCTCCAGTGTTACCTTTCTTCCTATCTCCAACTTTGCTTGTCTCTCAGGAAGGAGGAATCAGTGGGCCCAATTTTTCACTGTTCACATACTTTACCATATAGCTTTGCAAGTTCCTCCCATCAGCAGGTAGAATGTATTTCTCCACCTTTGATTTGGGGTTCAATAGAATGAAGTGAAAATGTCATTATGCCAATTCTGGCATTAGGCCCCAGGAATCCTTTTGTGTCTCCACCTGCCCTTTTGCATTTCTGCTATCACCAGACACAAACTGCAGAGCCATCTCAGCCAGCCCTGCCTAGGTTAGGTGACCCACAGCTAACCTACACACCTTCAAAAACAACATAATTGATTTCATTTAACTTATCAAGTTAGGGGGATTTGTTATGCAGCAGTTGCTAACTGACATATTTCTCCAGCCTTTAGAAAACAAAGACTTCATTTTAACCAAGGGTTTTCCTTTCGTTATCTAGAAGCCTGTACTAGCTTTCTCAGCATCTGATCTTTCACTTATTCCACACACCACTAAGCCCTATCTGCCCACTCTTCTTGTGAGGAGATGCTCCCAACACCCAATGGCTGGATTCTGTGTGGTCCCTGCAGCCGTTATTTCCTCTTACCATCCTGCACTTCTGAAACTCCTTCTTCAGCTTTCATGACATTTCCCATGTTTCTCAGCTCCCTTCTCTCCTTCCAGGGCTCTCCCCTGAGCCCTCTTGCCTCTCACTTTACTTCCTTTTCTCCAGGACACCATCCTCTCCTGTGACCTCAAGGACCACCAAAGCTCTGAAAGCTGTTTCAACACATCTCTTCAAAGTTCCAACTGTGTGCATGTCCACTTGACAGCTGCCCCAGAAAGTCCTGCCCAATTTAGTCAGGGAATTATTGCAGGCCAAGTGAGGGAAGGACCTGCATGAGGAGAGACTAGTGGCTGGGGCTCCAGATAGGATGTTACCACAAGAATCCAACAAAACAGGACGTGGCCAGACTTGGGCCATCAGGGTTACCAGAACCGTTGTTTGAGCACCTTTGCTCCTACTTGTAGAGTTGGAGTTTTGTTTTTGTAAGTAGGTCAGGCTTCATACCTACATCCAGCCATGGTTAGATCTAGCCCAGTACTGCAGCCAGTCATGCCCCTTATTAATTTTGTTATATCCCATAATTAGGAATCTGTGCCCGCCTTGGCTTGTGTCACTTGGTCATCTGATCGATGTGTTCCTTCTACTCCACCTAAGTCAGAGATAACGTTGACAAAAAAGGGCCTGAAAAAAGAATACAGGAAAGACTGTTGTTCCCTGTCCCAGAAACTGGTGCAGGCCCAGCTTACAAGTGAAAGTAGAATGTGAGCATTGTTAGGTTCAATGGATTTTGGAACTGAGTGTGGTCGGAGCATGGAAGGAGAGCACAGCCTGCTGAGGAGCTGCATATGGTTGTATCATCAGCCAAAAGGAGTAGTAGGTTAGCAGGGTACAGTGAAAACAGGAAGCAACTCACTAATTCTGAGGCACAATAAGGAGGCAGGGTTCAAGCAGAGGAGTGACAAATATGTGTATCTGTAACCAAGCACTCCAGCATCAGTGTGGAAACCCTCGTCAGTGTGGCATGAGAGAATAACGGGGGACTGGATGCTGTGGGTTCAAAATGAGAAGTGATGAGGGTCTTGGGAACAGTGACATTTGTGAGGAATGAGAAGAAAAGAGAAGAATGTGACTAAAGTAGCAAAAAGAAGGCCCTGGTCTCAGGGAATTGGCAGGATCTGATAGGGAAAGACACCAGTGAAATGACTCAAAGAATGAGCCACTCACCTGGTCAGGTGGCTCCATTGGATGGAGCATCGTCCGGCATATCAAAAAGGTTGCAGGTTTGATTCCTGGTCAGGGCACATAACTAGGTTTCAGATTTGAATCACACTCAGGTCATGTACGAGAGGCAACAGATTGGTGTTTATCTCTCATATCAATGTTTCTCTCTCTCCCTTCCCTCTCTGAAATCAATAAAAAACATATTTTGGGGTGAAAATTAAAAAAAAGAAGTCACTTAATTCATTAAAAAACGTCCAATGAGAGAGAAACCAAGATGGCGGCATAGGTGAACATCTAAACTGCTGCCTCACACAACAATTTCAAAACTACAACTACAAGACAGAACGGACATCATCCAGAACCACAGGAAAGCTGGCTGAGTGGAAATTCTACAACTAAAAGGAAAGAGAGGGGCTCATGGAGACTCAAAAAGCTGAGGAACAGAGATGCGCGTGGAGAGGACGGCAGCAGAGTGCCTGGCTGATTTCCTCTCATGGGAGGGAGATGGAAACTCCTGACTGCACTGAACCCCAGTTCCAGGTGAGACTCATATGGGGGGAGTCTGGACTGTTGTGAAGAGGGAGGAGTGCAGGGAAACTTAGGGGAAGCACGAAAGACAGGTCTAGAGATGTGTGAGTGTGCACACAGAGGGCTGATTGCTGATTGTGCTACTGGCTTTCCTAGCGGGAGGGAGACAAAACCTCCCAACTATGCTGAAATCCACTTCCAACTACCCTGAACCCCAGTTTCGAGAGAGACTCTTGGGACCCAAACTCATACCGGTCCCTGGAGCACATGGAAACTCAAGGGAGCGGCAAAATGCAGAGGTCTGGAGGTACACAAGATGAGTACGCAGAGAGGCCTGCAGCGATTAACAAGGAACACTGAGACAGAGGGCCCTCATAGGGCAGGGCTAACAGGAAGCCAAGGCTGTCTGCTCAGCCCTGAGACTCCGCCCCATCCAAGCTGAACACAAAGGCTTTGCAATTTTGCAAGTCTTCTATCATAAGGCTGACTACAGCACAGAAGTTTTCCTGGCGTAGACACAGCTGATCCTGACAACCAATTGGCTTGGAGGTCAATTCCCCCCAGTGATACCAACAACAATCAAGACTTAACTACAACAAGGCTGTACACACAGTTCACAAAGGGATGCACCAAGAGAGTCCACCTCAAGTAACTGGGGAGGCAGAGCTACTGGGCCATATAGGATACCTCGCACACAAAGCTGCTCTACCAACTCAGGGAAGCAGCAAAAATGCAGAGGCAAAGGAACAGATCACAAACAAAAGATGGACGAAAACAAATGACTGGATATAAGTTCAAAACTAGGGTTATAAGGTTTTTCAAGAATTTCCTAGAAAAGATGGATAAATTTAGCGAGACCCAAGAGGAGATGGAAAAGAACCAACTAGAAATTAAACATACACTGACTGAAATAAAAAATATTACAGTGGTACCTTGAGATACGAGTGCCCTAACATACGAGATTTTTGAGATACGAGCCGTCGAGTGAGCGATTTTTGCTTTGAAATACGAGCAACATTTGAGATATGAGTAATCTCACGGATCGGCCGGCTGCACAGGACCCACCAGTTTATCTCGACTCGAACGTCTCATAGTTTCCCACGCCTCAAGGTTACAGAATGAATTAAACTCGTATATCGAGGTACCACTGTATACAGATATCTAACAGCAGACTAGAGAAATGCAAATATCAAGTCTAAGATTTGAAATACAAAGAAGCAAAAAAACACTCCACTGGAAAAGAAAAAAAAACCCAAAAATGTGAAGATAGTGTAAGGAGCCTCTGAGACAACTTCAAGCATACCAACATCAGAGTTATAGGGGTTCCAGAAGAAGAGAGAGAGCAAGATACTCAAAACCTATTTAAAGAAATAATGACTGAAAACTTCCCCCACCTGGTGAAAGAAATAAACTTACAAGTCCAGGAAGGGCACAGAACCCCAAACAAAAGGAATCCAAAGAGGACCACATCGAGACACATCATAATTAAAATACCAAGAGCAAAAGACAAAGAGAATATTAAAAGCAGCAAGAGAAAAACAGTTAATTACCTACAAAGGAGGACCCATATGATTGTCACCTGATTTCTCAATTGAAACTATGCAGGCCAGAAGGGAATGAAATATTCAAAGTGATGAATTCCTACAACCAAGATTACTCTACCCAGCAAAGCTATCATTCAGAATTGAAGGGCAGATAAAGAGCTTTACAGAGAAGAAAAAGCTAAAGGAGTTCATCAGCACCAAAACAGTATTATATGAAATGCTAAAAAATCCTCTTTAAGAAGAGGAAGAATACCTTGGTTGCGGGCATATCCCCAGTAGGGGGCGTGCAGGAGGCAGCTGATTGATGTCTCTCTCTCATTGATGTTTCTAACGCTATCCCTCTCCGTTCCTCTCTGTAAAAATCAATAAAATATATTTTAAAAAAAAAGAAGAGGAAGAAGAAAAAGATAAAGATAAAAATTATGAATAACAAATACATATCAACAAATGAATCTAAAAATCAAGTGAATTAAACGTCTGATGAACAGAATAAACTGGTGAATATAATTGAATCAGGCATAGAAAGGGAGTAGACTGACAATTCTCAAGGGAAAAGGGGTGAGGGGAGTGCAGGGAGAGACTGGACAAAAATCATACATCTATGGATGAGGACAATGCCGGGGGAGGTAAGGGTAGAGGAAGTGGTGGGAGCTGGGTGGAGGGAAGATATGGGGAGGGAGGAGAGAGGAACAATTGTAATAATCTGAACAATAAAGATTAAATTTTAAAAAAATGTCCATTGAGCATTTACTATGGTATAACCACTGGATTAAACCCTGAAGATATGCTGGTGAAGAAAACAGACAGTGCCCCTTCTCTGGATGTTGGCACCCTAGCTGGGAGATATGCTGTAACAGTGAGAGGCCAGGAACCAGGGGTGGATATTGAAGCTGAGAGATAAAGGATAAGAAGGAGAGGCAACCAGACTGGGAAGGTAGTTCTGGGCAGAAATGATAGCCTAGGGGAGAGCCCTGGGGCAGAAACTGAACAGCAGCCAGCTTTTTGGGGCTTCCTGGGTGAGGGGAGGTAGGCGGGAAACAGGAGCATTTATTGGTTTGGGATCACCAATGGCCATATTCTCACCATGTTAACACATCTTGCCTGAGAATGAAACCACACAGGGAGCTGTGGAGAAACAGAGAGCCCTGATTACATGGTTTGAGTTCCTGGATCCATCCATGCCTGAAACTGGTGTTATCTGTTGGAATTATCAGTATGTGAACATTGTTTTTTTTTCTTAAGCTAATTAGAAATGTGTTTCTGTCCCTTGCAACTGAGAAGGCCCTGACACAGGTCTCTTCCAGCCCTATGGCTTGATCATCTTGAGCCAAGAGAAGAAATTTCTTGAAGAAAAACAAACCCTTCAAACACTCAGAAACTGCAAAGCATTAGAGGAGAAAAGACTGTGGCCTGAAAAGGTCAAATGCTGGCTTTTTCAGGTGGGACAACCTGTCCAGGTGCATGGCAGAGCAGGAAAAGGGATGGAGAAAGAGTGACTGAAGAGGTAGGCTCTGGTAACTGGGGAATAAGCGGGTTTAAGGATGAGATGTAGGAAAGGCCTTTAAGGCAAAGGCAGATGGTTCATCTTGGAAATGTTGGGGATTTGTTTCCCCCAGCCTAGAGGAAAAGAAACCAGTGTGTAGACAGGAACGAGGAAGGAGGTTTTGCTTAAGGGTTCAACTTCCACAGAGAATATATAGAAACCAGAGACCTCATCTCAAATGTGGTCTGGTCTGAGGCGAAGTAGGACTGAGGGTTTTAAGGAGTGTGGCCCGGGGAGACACAAGAAAATCAGCAAGACAGAAATAATATTAACCATCTTCCCGCCCTTCCAGGAAACGCTCTCATCAAAATCTCCTTGCTCTAAATAAAGTATGTTACTTTTTGTGACTTGTCTAGTTATCATTCTTCCAAAACGCAGAATCTCTCTCTTCAGGTGGTTAGTTTACTCTGAGCTAGATTTTGAGTGTCTTAAGCAGGAAAATATTGTTATGAAATGAATATTTTTGTTCCCCTAAGATTTTTTTATTTTAAAAAATATTTTTGTTGATTTCAGAGAAGCGAGAGGAAGGGAGAAGGAGAGATAGAAACATCAATGATGAGAGAGAACAATTGATCGAGCTCACAATCTGTGCATGTGTTGCCCTTGACCAGAATCAAACCCAGGACCCTTTAGTCCGCAGGCCAATGCTCTATCCACTGAGCCAAACCAGGGCTCTCCCTAAGATGTATATGTTGAAGCCCTAAACCTTGAAATGACTGTGTTTGGAGATGGCACCTCATAGAAATAATTAAGGTTCAATGAGATCACAGGTGGGTACTGATCAGAAGGCCAACTGAGAGAGTAGGAAGAAGGTGGCCACTTGCCCAGCCGGGGAGAGCTTTGTCAGAACTGAGTGGGCTTCCACCTTGATCTGGGACTTCCCAGCCTCTAGAACGGTAAGAAAAAAATATATATTGCTTAAGCCAACTTGGTGGTGGTGTTTTGTTATGGCAGCTAAGATGACTGATACAGTATGTAAAAGGTATTGAAGAAGAGGATTAGGCTTTTGAGCAGGGGTATGTCACTCTGAGGTTCTACTTCCCAGCCAACCCTCATTAGCATGGAGAATGAGTTTGTGGGTGTTGGATTAAACGAATAAAAAAGCATTTGAATAAATTATATTTTGGTTGCCGAAACCGGTTTGACTCAGTGGATAGAGCGTCGGCCTGCAGACTGAAAGGTCCCAGGTTCGATTCCGGTCAGGGGCATGTACCTTGGTTGCAGGCACATCCCCAGTGGGGGGCGTGCAGGAGGCGGCTGATCGATGTCTCTCTCTCATCGACGTTTCTAACTCTCTATCCCTCTTCTTCCTCTCTGTGAAAAATCAATAAAATATATTTTTAAAAAATTATATTTTGGTTGCTTTAGATTTTAAATTTCAGGAGTAAATCCAGGGGTACTCATTTTTTTCCGATATTCTCTAAAGGATAAATTAATGAGTATTAAAACAGGTTTTCCCAAAGGGCCCCTATGCTCACAGCTTTAAAAAATAAAAAGTGGTGCTCTGGCTGGTTTGGCTCAGTGGATAGAGCATCGACCTGTGGACTGAAGGGTCCTGATTTCAATTCCGGTCAAGGTCACGTACCTCCGCTGCAGGTTCAATTAAATCCCTGGCCCCGGGAGGGAGCGGATGGGAGGCAACCAATTGACGTGTCTCTTTCATGTCAATGTTCCTCTTTCCCTCCTTCCCACTCTCTCTAAAAATCAATAGAAAAATATCCTCAGGTGAGGATTAACAACAAAAAATAAATAATAAAACTAAATAAAAATAAAAAGTGGTTAGAGCATTGGCCTGAGTACCAAAGGGTCATGGGTTTGATTCCCAGTCAAGGACAAGTACTTGGGTTGTAGGTTCCATCCCTGACCCCAGTCAGAGTATGTGAGGAGGCTACCAGTTGATGTCTCTCTCTCACATCGATGTTTCTTTCTCTCCCCTCTTCCCTCTCTTCCTTCCATTCTCTCTCTGAAAAGCAATGAAAGAAGTATCCTTGGGTAAGGATAAATAAATAACATAATGGCTCACAGTGTGGTCATTAAGTTATAATTGATACTGAATTGGTATCAATTCAGTATCAATTATAACTTAGGTAAAGGGGCTGTGACTTTTTGTGTGATTTTGTGATTTTGAGAGTTTTGCTACTGGCACCCTCTCCCTGGGGGGCAGTGATGAGGCACTGGCAATCTCAGCAGGAGGGACCTCCGTCAGAGCTTCTGCCCCCTGGTGACTCCCTGGCAGTGGGCCTCTGAGGAATGTGAGGTGCAGGAACAACTGGCTGGGCAGTCACCGGTCCTATCAGGAAATCTAAGTTAATGTTATGTCCAACTGAAAAGGCCAGCCAAGAAGACAAAAGTAGGTGCAGAACTGCAGTTTGAAATGAGTAGCTGGGTAGTCAAGGGATTGCTCAAGGTGATGGAGAAATTGGAAGGGGAGTTTCCTATCCTGTGCATAGGTCTCATTTGATCTTCCAAACATTGGACAACTAAGTGGAGCAGTTACCATCCCTACTCCCTTACATGAACCTAGCTTTTTAATTCTTTCCAATGAGTCATCCTTTAGCACTGGGGGTCAGGATTACTATTTTCCTTGGCAGTCATGATGAGCAAAGTGTCTGCCCCCAGGGCGGAGAGCAGGCCTGGGGTAGGCAGCCTGGACATGCAGCCTGTTTTGCAAAGATAGGAACTTTGGGGTCAGGCCTGGCCCTAAGTCCTACCACTGCTGCCAGCTGCTTGACCTGGAGCAGGTTACTTACCCTGTTGCAGCCAGTGCTATCCCCTGCAGAGCGGAGACGAACCCTGCTCAGAGAAGTCTCTGTAGAGGCCCAGTCAGGCCAGGCTGGTCATTCTGTTTTACTTTGCTTTCATTCCAGCAGTTACATAACAGCCCTTTTCATATTTCAAAACAAAGTAATTTTGTTCACATTCATCTGATCTTTACAAGTCTAGCTTTTCAAGCTCTTTTTATATGTTTCAGACCTTTATGCAGCTATAGGCCCCTCACTCTAACACCAAGCCTCCTGAAAGAACACGGAGAAAAAGGTGATTATTCATGCCAGAATGGAACAAAAAAACACAAGTAAAATATATAAAAATCTTAACTTATTTTAATACAGTAGTCTAGAAAAATCTGTAAATCTGTTCTGAAACCACTGTCTTTTCTTATTTAAAAAATTCTAGCAATTTTTCTACTTCATTTTCCTCCACATTATTACAATCACTTCCGGGTTTTGTGAAATTTCCTGGCTACACACTGGCTCAGGGCAAACTGGTTTGACTAGTGACAGAGGCTTGGCAAAGCTCTCTGCCCCTCCCCAGAGTCCTCCAAGGATATGAACCTGTGGAGGCCGGCAGTCAGGAACAGCTGGATAAGGGCTGAGGGCCACTTGGCCTTTTCTCCGAGGGTAATCCTAACGTTTGGCAGATGCCTGGCTTCAGCCCAGAGCCTCGTCCAAGAACATTATGATCTCAACTCCTGCTGGATTCACACTAGGACCTTAACCCCAGACACCTCCCGGGCAGCAGCTGGGCAGGGTACATAGTTCCTGACATGCTTAGACGGTCCCTAGTTCTCGGTCTTGAGGATGAGAGAAGGAAGAGCAGCACAGGTTTGTCTTCCAGGTGGAGCCCATGATGTCTGGAATCGTTAAGCTGATCAGAGCCTCCATTTCCTCAAATATAAATTGGAAATGCCTCTGGCTGTTGTGAGGCAGCGAAGATGTGATGTGTATGTTCAATGCCTGTCAGGCAGCGCTAGGAGAATGGTAGTTAGCACCATGGACAGATGGTGCTGCCAGGGCAGTGCCCAGAGCCACAGTGTGGGACCTCAGGAGCCCACCCCACCAGAAGGCCGCCCATGCTCCACCTGGGGCTTTCCTGTTTAAGGTGCTGATGAGAACACAGTCAGAGGACATGCAAGCCAACCATGGAGCATGCAGGACCTTTTTATTTAGTCAGTCTTTATTTTAAATGTGTGCTTTTGAAATAGTATATTAAATATGACCTTTCAAAATTCAATTCTCACAATATTTACAGTGAATTTTGTGCAAGCATGCATTGACACTGAGCTTCTGGCTCCCTCTTTCACATTAATAATTTACAAATCTGTATTACAACAAAACCCCAGGTACTTCATTTATTGTCTCTTAAGCCTAGTTTTGTTTGGCAGGTACCAAACTAGGATAAGGGGTTGCTAGGTAAGAGCTAATTCAAACCCAGAGAAAATAAAATGTTTTACTTAATCAAAAAGGATTAAACTAAGGCCTTGATTTGCAATTGAAAACATGTGTACCATGATGTTGTGGGACAGTATTTAAGCAACCAAATAAATTTCCAATGGTTATTGTGCCTTTGTTTTTAAAAATATATTTACCTCATCTCTTCTAGTCAAGTAAGCAAAACCAGAAAAGACAAACTCTAATAGACTTTGGGCTATCTGGGAATGTTCTAAACATAATTAGACTAAAGAATGAAGGGCATCAGATGGGCTGCCGGCTGACCCTCCCACGCCAGCATTGGCCAGAGCTGCTGCCAGAAGGTCCAGAAGGTCCCCCAGGGCCCACACCATCTGCCTCAGGATTCCAAGCTGTGCACAGAAGAACATGAACCTGTGCGCCAGCAAAGGAGGGCGAAATCCTGCCAGGTACCTCTCTGGGTGGAGAAACATCTGGTCGAAGAACACGATACCCAATATTGTAAGAAATAAAGGTTCCTACAGAAGACAATAACTCTTGATTTGGAAACTGCAAGAGAATATTTGGGACCAACATTTTATAATTTTTCTACCTTTTCACTGAATACTTTAACAGGAAATTAAGAGTGACAGCTTATTAGAAAATAAACAACAAATTTTTAGTCATTTGACACTTTTTACTGCATTTAATAATATTCCCTCCCAATGACAATGTTCCTTTATTTATAAAAATGGTTTAAAGACCTGTGTGACCCTCTCTCTGTACATTCTAGGTATCCTAATGCAATGATTCCTACTCTGAAACACTTTCACCACAAAACATTTTCCCCGTGATAAGAATTATGAAGAAATATTCCAAATGTTCATTAATGCTATGGAAGTCAGTGTGAAACATCCATGACTATAGCTAGAATTATGGTTTCGTATCACCTGTTGCAAGTTTTCAAGAGAGCAGGTCACAGCATCCAGGTCCGCTATGCCTCTGTGCCCTTGGAAATCCTTGGTTCTGAGCTATCCCTACTGCAGGTGGAGTGGGGGCAGGAGGGGGCTGCCAGGAGTCAGGAGTGCTGAGGACATCCCTTGTGATGGAATGTGGGACAGTGAGCAGAAAGCTGGGCTGAGCAGGGGGTTGGGCATCGATTTCCTAGGAAGTCAAGAACCATCAATTAGAGTTAGAAGATATAGGTGGGGAACAAGAACATCTAGGGACTGAACATATGGATCTTATTTTCTCAGAACTGTCAGTGCCTTAAAGAATTTGCCCAAGTGCAGGTAAGTGAAAGAGTCTTGTGTCTTCTGCCAGGCTCAGCTCTCCTGAGAATTCCTCCCTTTTTGAGGATTCAGTGACCTATCATATGGGCTGCTCCTTAGGGGTTCATAGGGCCCGGGAGCTCAGGGTTGCTTTTCAGCAACAAAAAGTTACAATTGCTTTTATTAAAATAGCTCTGATTTCACATAATCACAGAATTGATTAAACTGAATATATAATTCTAGGTTAGTTTCTTTTCATTCAAATGTTCATATTCCATCTACACTGAACAATAAACTGAGAAAAATAGGCACCTCTTACGAGATGGTGACTGGCCAGGAACTGGGTGAGGCTTCAAGGGGCCGTTTTCTTCAAGTCGCGAATCTGTTTAATCAAGTAGTTCTTCTCATCAGTGAACTGCTCATCATCCGTCCTTTCTTTTTGGAAGCTGCTCAGAAACTCAATGAGTTTGGGTTGATTTTTCAATAGGATCTCCATAATAGGCTGTGTTTTGTGAGGACTGGCCACAAATACCTGAAACATAAAGAAACAAATATGAAGACAAGCAATGCACACCAGGGACAGCACAGATTCTACTTGTTCATGTGGTACCTGGGTTAGTATAATATAGAAACCCGGGTCATACATCCTTTATTAAGGAAAGTCAGTAATTCTTCATTCATATCCATTTCCTATACATAAAACTATATTTGATATATTTAAAGTTATATCTTATACTTATATATTTAAATTATAATTAAATACATAATTATATATTAAATATAGTATATACAGCATATATTTAACACAATATATAATATATTTAATATACCTAGTATGTAATATACTCATCTGGCTCAAAGTTTAAAAAGGGCAATGGCGAAAAGTCTTCCTCTCCCTTTCCCTCCCCCAGAGGTCACCACTGTTTTCTCATGTATGTGGACATTTATAACTTACAACTGCCCAGGCCCTTCCTCCCAGAGATTCTAATTCTAGATCAGCAGATCTGGGCTTCAGGTCTGGCATTCTGTATTTTTATAAAGTTCCACAAAGAGTCTTATCTGTACTCCTGGTTGAAACCATGATCCTGGACAAAATAATTTAGGAATACTATGAAAGACAGCAAAAACTATAATAGTAAGACATAATCACTCAAAACTAATATGGATTGGTACAATGTTTTGCAATGGACATACTTCCTCGTTAGATGCTACTTATATGACTACATGACCAGAATACCCATAAAGCTTTCAACTCCTCTATAGCTCTCTGGGCTCTCTCATGTTCTCTCTCACACTTCAAAATACAGAGTGTTTCACCACCAAGCCCCTTGCCCCTGACTCCAGATCCTGTGCCTCCAACAGTGCACTTTACTCTCAACATGCTAGGAACAGGATTGCTTATGACAGTGGGGGCCACAAGGTTGAGCCCTATAGGATCCCCCAACCCAGCAGTTATGGGGAGGGAGAAAACTATACAAAGATGTTAAGACCACCCGGTCAGTATGGCTCAGTGATTGAGCATCAACCTCTGAACCACAAAGTCATGGTACAATTCCAGGTCAGGGCACATGCCTAGGTTGCAGGTTCGCTCCCCAGGGCAGGGCATGCAGGAGGCAGCTAACCAATGATTCTCTCTTATCACTGATGTTTCTCTCTCTCTCTCACCCTCTCCCTTCCTCTCTGAAATCAATAAAAATATAAATCTTTTAAAAAGATGATGAGAACCAATGAGGTTCTGAAAGGCTGCAGAGATTCAAAGAAGAGGAGATTACATTAGATTTCTGCGTTTAGAACAGGAAGGGCTCATGGTGTAGGTCAGTGGTCTCCAACCTTTCAGACCTCATGACCACTAGTGTCTGCAGACCACCGGTTGGTGACCGCTGGTGCAGGTGACATGAGAGCTAGTCTGTGAATCAGATTTTCTATTTAATCTTGAGTCAGTTTGGTAGTTTTTAAAAAAAGATACTTTATTGACTTTTTACAGAGAGGAAGGTAGAGAGACAGAGAGTTAGAAACATCAATGAGAGAGAAACATCTATCAACTGCCTCCTGCACACCTCCTACTGGGGATGTGCCCGCAACCTACGTACATGCCCTTGACCAGAATAGAACCTGGGACCTTTCAGTCTGCAGGCCGATGCTCTATCCACTGAGCCAACCGGTTTCGGCCAGTGTGGTAATTTGTGTGTTCCTAATCATTTGTGCATTTCTTCTAGGTTATCTAATTTTTTGATGTGTAAATTATTCATATTATTCTTTTATACTATTAAAAATATCTATAAGGAGATTGAATCAGTAATCAAAACCCTCCTGATAAAGAAAAGCCTAGGACCAGGCAATTTTACTGGTAAATTCTACAAAATTTTAAAGAATTAACACTAATTCATTTAAAAATTCTCAAAAAAATAAAACAGAAGGGAATACTTCTTAATTCATTCTATGAGGCCAGCATTACTCTGATACCAAAACCAGATAAAGATATTACAAGAAAACTACAGACCAATATCTTTTATGAATAAAGATACAAAAACACTCAATAAAATACAAGCAAACTAAGTCTATAATCATATGAAAAAGGATGATATGCCATGGCTAACTAGAATTTATTCCAGAAACCCAAGGTTGGCTTAACATAATAAAATCAATGTAATATACCACATGTACTAGGTGGAACTGAAAAAGGGCAAAGGTGAAAAGTCCCCTCAAAAGATGAAAGTCCAAGTCCTAAGGCTCAGTATCTGGGAATGTGACCTTATTTGGAAATAGGGATATAATCAAATTAAGATGAGGAAACAGTGGACTAGGGTAGCCCCAAACCCAATGACTTAGGAAGAGGGAAGTTGGACACAGACACAGGGGTGTAGAGAGAAAATGCCATGTGAAAATGGACACAGAGATTGGAGTTACACAATAAGCCAGGAATGCCAAGGTTTGTCGGGAACTAGCAGAAGTAGGGGACAGGCATAGAATGCATTCTCTCTGAGCCTCCCACAGGAACCAACTCTGCTGATCCCTTGATCTTAGACTGTAGGTCTCCAGAACCAAGAGAAAATAACTTTCTGCTGTTTTAAGCCACTCAGTCTATGGTATTTTGTTACTCTAGGAATCTAATATATCACATTAATATAATGAAAGGAACCCCATGATCATTTCACTTGATACAGAGGAAGTATTCAACAAAACCCAATATCTATTCATTAAAACAACCAAAAACTTTCAACATGGGACAACGGGATAGCCATATACCAAACAATGAAGTTGGGCTCTTATCTCACACCATAAGTAAAAAGTAACTCAAAATCAGTCAAAGACCTAAATATAAGAGCTAATAAAATTTTTAGAGGAAAATATAGGGGTACAACTTCATGACCTTGGATTTGGCAATGTTTTTTAGCTATGACCAAAAGCAAGAGCAACAACAACAACAAAAAATTGAACATAAAATTTTAAAAATTTGTGAATCACAGGACACTATCAGAAAACACAGATATTTACATTATGATTCATAACAGTAGCAAAATTACAGTTATGAAGTAGGAACAAAAATAATTCTAAGATTGGGGGTCACCACAACATGAGGAACTGTATTAAAAGGTCACAGCATTAAAAAAGGTTGAGAACCAATGGCCTAAGGAAACTTTGGGATAACACGAAACAAAACAACATCCGTATAATTGGGGTTCCAGAAAGAGTGGAAACTGAGCAAGGAATAGAAAAACTGAAGAAATAATGACAGAAAACTTCCCTAATATAGGAAAGAAAAAACCCACACAAATCCAAGAAGTTCACAGAGTCCCAAGTAAAATGAACGCCAAAATACCGACACCAAGGCACATTATAATTAAATTGGCAAACATCAACGACAAAGTAAGAATCTTAAAAGCAGCCAGAGAGAAACAGAAAGTTACCTACAAAGGAACCCTCATAAGACTAGCAACTGATTTCTCAACAGAAATTCATCAGGCCAGAAGGGAATAGAATGAAATATACAAAGCCATACAAAGGAAGGGTCTGAATCCAAGAATACTGTGCCCTGCAAGGCTTTCCATCAAAATTGAAGGTGAAATCAGAAGCTTCACAGACAAAAAAGGACTAAAGGAATATATTAACACCAAACTAGCAATGCAAGAAATGTTAAAGGGGCTGCTGTAATAAAAGGAAATAGGAAGTGCAGAAGGAACTCGGGGATAAAGACTAAAAATGGTGACAGATATGTACCTATCAATAATAACTTTAAATGTAAACGGTTTAATGCTTCAATCAAAAGACATAGGATAACTGATTGGATAAGAAAAGATGATCCATATATCTGCTGTCTACAAGAAACTCACCTCAGGAAAAGAGATGCACACAGATTGAGGGTGAAGGGATGGAAGATAGTATTTCAGGCAAATGAGAATGAAAAAAAAAAGCTGGGGTTGCAATACTTAAATCTGACAAATTAGATTTCAAAGTGAAGGATATAACAAGAGATAAAAAAGGCCACTTCAAAATACTAAAGGGAACAATCCAACAAGAAGAAATAACTCTGGTAAACATATACGCACCCAATATAGGAGCACCTAAATACATTAAAAAAACTTCTGGAGGATATTAAGGGAGAGATTGACAGTAATACAATCATAGTAGGACACTTTATTACCCCACTGTCACCACTGGACAAATCCTCTAAACAAAAAATCACTAAAGAAACATCGATCCTCAATGATTCACTAGACCAGATGGAATTAATTGACATCTTCAGAACATTTCACCCCAAAGCCACAGAATATACATTCTTCTCCAGTGCACATGGGTCATTTTCAAAGATAGACCATATATTGGGTCATAGGCAAAGTTTCTTCAAATTCAAGAAGGTAGAAATCATATCAAGCATTTTTTCATATCACAGTGGCATAAAACTATAATAAAAACAATTCAAAGAAATAGAACACATGGAGACTAAACAGCATGCTATTAAACAATAACTGGGTAACCAGAAGATCAAGGAAGAAATAAAAAACATCATGGCAACAAATGACAATGACAACACAACAATACAAAATTTATGAGACACAGTGAAATCAGTCTTGAGAGAGAAGTTCAAAGCCCTACAAGCCTACTGCAAAAAACAGGAAACAATGGTAATAAATTTCCTAACCCTACAACACAAAGAGCTAGAAAGAGAGCAACAAGAAAAGCCCAGTGTAAGCAGAAGGAAGGAAATAGTATAAGATCAGAACAGATATAAACAACATGGAGACCAAGGGAGCAATTCAAAAGATCAACAAAATGAAGAGCTGGTTCTTTGAAAGGATATACAAGATTGATGGGCCTCTAGCCAGGCTCACCAAGAAGCGAAGAGAGAAGACCCAAATAAACAAAATCAGAAATGGAAGAGGAGAAATAACAACAGACCCCGCTGAAATACAAAAGATTGTTAAAAAATACTATGAACAACTCTATTCCAATTGGACAACCTGCAAGAAATGGAAATAATCCTAGAAAAATATAACTTTCCAAAACTCAATCAGGAAGAATCTAATAATCTCAACAGTCTAATAACTATGGAAGAAATTGAAGCAGTCGTCAAAAAGCTTCCAGCAAACAAAAGCCTGTGACCAGATGGCTACACAGGAGAGTTTTACCAAACATTCAAGGAAGAATTAAAACCTATCCTCCTCAGACTATTCAAAAATATTCAAGAAGAAGGAACACTTCCAAACACCTTCTATGAAGCCAGCATCACCCTAACACCAAAACCAGATAAAGACAACACAAGGAAAGAGAATTATTGGCCAATATATCTCATGAGCATAGATACAAAAATCCTCAACAAAATTCTAGCAAATCGGATCCAGCAGTACATCAGAAAGATCATACACCATGACTAAGTAGGATTCATCCCAGGAATGCAATGATGGTACAATATCTGCAAATCAATAAACGTGATACATCACATAAACAAATTGAGAGATAAAAACACTTAATCATATCAATTGATGCAGAAAAAGCATTTGACAAAATCCAACACCCTTTCTTTTTTTTTAATTAAATCTTTATTATTCAGATTATTACATTTGTTTCTCTTTTTTCCCCTCCATAGCACCCCTCCACCCAGCTCCCACCACTCCCTCTGCCCTTAGCTCCCTCCCATTGATCTCATCCATAGGTGTATGATTTTTGTCGAGTCTCTCCCTGTACACCCCTCATCCCTTCCCTCCTGAGAATTATCAGTCCACTCCCTTTCTGTGCTCCTGATTCTATTATATTCACCAGTTTATTCTGTTGATCAAATTTTTAATTCACTTAATTTTTAGATTCACTTGTTGATAGATATGATTTGTTGTTCATAATTTTTTGGCTTTTACCTTTTTCTTCTTCCTCTTCTAAAAGAGTACCTTTCAGCATTTCATATAATACTGGTTTGGAGTTGATGAACTCCTTTAGCTTTTTCTTATCTGTGAAGCTCTTTATCTGCCCTTCAATTCTGAATGTTAGCTTTGCTGGATAGATTATTCTTCATTGTAGGTTCTTGCTATTCATCACGTTGAATATTTCTTGCCACTCCCGTCTGGCCTGCATCGTTTCTGTTGAGAAATCAGCTGACAGTCGTATGGGTGCTCCCTTGTAGGTAATAAACTGTTTTTCTCTTGCTGCTTTTAATATTCTCTCTTTCTCTTTTGCTCTTGGTATTTTAATTACGATGTGTCTTGGTGTGGTCCTCTTTGGATTCCTTTTATATGGGGTTCTGTGTGCTTCCTGGATTTGTAAGTCTATTTCTTTTACCAGATGTGGGAAGTTTTCAGTCATTATTTCTTTAAACAGGTTTTCAGTATCTTGTTCTATCTCTTCTTCTGGTACCCCCACAATTCTGATGTTGGTACGCTTAAAGCGGTCCCAGAGTCTCCTTACATTATGTTCACATTTTTGGATTCTTTTCTCTTCTTGCTTTTCCAGTTGAATGTTGTCTGCTTCTTTATATTTCAAATTTTTTACTTGATTCTTGCCTTTCTCTAGTCTGCTGTTAGGACTCTGTATAATATATTTTATTTCAGTCAGTGTATGTTTAATTTCTGTTTGGTCCTTTATCATCTTTAGTTGGACCTTTTCCATCTCTAGTTGGTTCTTTTGCATCTCTAGTTGGTCCTTTTGCATCTCCTCTTGGGACTTGATAAATTTACCCTTTTTTTCTAGCATATTCTTGAAAAACCTTATAAGCGTGGTTTTGAACTCTATATCCAGTTGTTTTTTTTCCTCCATTTCTTTTGTTTGTGATCCCTTCCCTTGTCTCCGCATTTTCACTATGCCGGGGAAACTTCTATGTTGAATTCAGCTTTATGATACCAGATGCAAAACCGAAGAAGCCTCTATTGAGCTTGGGAGGGGTGGAGTCTCAGGGCTTAAGGGACCGCCTTGCCTTCCAGTCGGCCCCACCCTCCACGGCCCCTAAGTCTCACATGACTGGGTAATCCCTGGAGCGGTCCTTGTGCGCGCGCGCACCCGAAGTGCCTCTAACCGCTGCCTTTCCAGCTCCCCTGCGCACCAGGACCACACGAGTCTAGGTCCCCAGGGTTTCGCCCAAAACAGGGGCCCAGTGGACTCAGAAGTGGCACAGTTCGGAGGGTCAGTCTCCCGCCCACTCGCGAAAGCCAGCGGCACAATCAGTAATGTTTCCTCCGCGCAGCACCATACGTGTGCGAGACCAGACCTGATCTTCTGCGACTCCCCTAAATTTCCGTGCACCTCTCCCTTTTCACAGTCCAAACTCCCCCCGTATGAGTTTCGGCTGGATCTGGGGTTTAGTGTCATAAGATAAGGCATTCAATGCCATTGGGAGTCTCCATTTCCCTCCCGCCAGAGAAAGCCAGCCAGGTACTCCAGCACCCGCTCTCTCAGCGCACGCATCTCTGTACCTCGGCTTTTTGCAGCTCCTCTGGGTTTCTGTGAGCCCCTCTCTTTCCTTCTAGCTGTAGAACTTACACTCAGCCAGCTTTCCTGTGGTTCTGGATGATGTCTGTTCTGTCTTTTAGTTGTAGTTTTGAAATTGTTGTGCGAGGCAGCAATGTAGGTGTTTACCTATGCTGCTATCTTGGATCCCAACACCCTTTCTTGATAAATACTCTCAGCAAAGTGGGAATAGAAGGATCATACCTCAACATCACAAAAGCCATATATGATAAACCCACAGCTAACATCATACTCAACGGGCAAAAACTAAAGCCATTTCCCCTAAGAACAGGAACAAGACAGGGATGCCCACTTTCACCTCTCCTGTTCGACATAGTACTGGAAGTATTAGCCATTGCAATTAGACAAGAAGAAGAAATAAAAGGCATCCAAATTGGAAAAGAAGAAGTAAAGCTGTCCTTATTTGCAGATGACATGATACTGTACATAAAAAACCCCAAGGACTCCATCCAAAACTAATTGACTTAATAAATGAATTTGGCAATGTAGCAGGATACAAAATTAATGCCAAGAAATCTGTGGCATTTCTATACACTAATAGTGAAATTACAGAAAGAGAGACTAAAAAAGCAATCCCATTTACCATCGCACCAAAAAAATTAAGATACCTAGGAATAAACCTAAGGAGGTAAAAGATCTATATGTAGAAAACTATAGGACACTGAAAAAAGAGATAGAGGAAGATGTTAACAGATGGAAGAGCATACCATGCTCATGGATTGGGAGAATCAACATCATTAAAATGTCCATACTACCCAAAGCAACCTATAGATTCAATGCACTACCCATTAAAATACTAACAACATATTTCACAGACCTAGAAAGAATTTTTCAAAGATTCATCTGGAACAAAAAAAGACCACGAATAGCCACAGCAATCCTGAGAAAGAAGAATAAAGTAGGTGGGATCTCAATACCAGATTTCAAGCTATATTACAAAGCAACTGTTCTCAAAACAGCTTGGTTCTGGCACAAGAACAGACATATAGACCAATGGAATAGAATAAAGAATCCAGATATCCATCCAAACCACTCTGCTCAATTAATATTTGACAAAGGAGGCATAAACATACAATGGAGCTAAGACAGCCTCTACAATAAATGGTGTTGGGAAAATTGGACAGATACATGCAAAAAAATGAAACTGGACCAAATACAAAAATAAACTCAAAATGGATACAGAACTTAAACATTAGACAGGAAACCATAAAAATACTAGAGGAATCCACAGGCATCACAATCACAGACATATGCCAAAAGAACTTCTTCACTGACACTGCTCCAAAGGCAATGGAAGCTAAAGAAAAAATAAACAAATGGGACTACATCAAAATAAAAAGCTTTTGCACAGCAAAAGAAACCATCAACAAAACAACAAGAAAGCCCACTGTATGGGAGAACATATTTGCAAATGTTATCACTGATAAAGGTTTAATCTCCAACATCTACAGCCAACTTATACAACTTAATAAAAGGAAGATAAACGATCCAATAAAAAAAATGGGCAACGGACCTAAATAGAATCTTTTCGAAAGATGACAGAAGGAAGGCCAAGAGACATATGAAAGCATGTTCAAAGTCACTAATTATCCGAGAGATGCAAATCAAAACGACAATGCGATACCATCTTACACCTGTCAGAATGGCAATCATCAACAAATCAAGAAACGACAAGTGTTGGCAAGGATGCGGAGAAAAAGGAACCCTTGTGCACTGTTGGTGGGAATGCAGACTGGTGCAGCCACTGTGGAGAACAGTATGGAGTTTCCTCAAAAAACTAAAAATGGATCTCCCATTTGACCCAGCAATCCCACTCTTAGGAATTTATCCTAAGAAATTACAAACTCCAATCAGAAAGGATTTATGCACCCCTATGTTCATAGCAGCAGAATTTACAATAGCTACAATTTGAAAACAGCCTAGGTGCCCATCAGCAGATGAGTGGATCCAAAAACCATGGTACATCTCCACAATGGAATTCTATGCTGCCATTAAAAAGAAGGAATTCTTACCATTTGCAGAAACCTGGATGGAACTGGAGAGCCTTATGCTTAGTGAAATAAGCCAGTCAATGAAGGAGAAACACCACATGATCTCACTCATTTGTGGATAATAAAGGACATTACAAATTGATGAACAAAAGGATTGACACAGAAGCAGTAAAGCATCAAACAGATTGTCAAATTACAGCAGTAAGTCTAAGGAGAGGTGGGGTAGATCAGAGATCAACCAAAGGACTTTTATGCATGTATATAAGCATAACCAATGAACACAGACACTGGAGGTTCGGGGTATGCCTGGGAGAGGGGGGGGCAATCGGAAGATATGTATACATGTAACATAATAAAAAAGAAAAAGAAAAAGAAAGAGAAACTGTTGGGTCCTTCTTTGTGTCTTATAGCCTTTATTTAAAATGTTTATTAATTGAGTTTTAGATATAGGGAGGAAAGTCTGGGATGGGAGGGAGGGAGAAAGAAAAAGAGAGAGAGAGAAAAACAATTTGTTGTTCCACTTATTTATACATTCGTTGGTTGATACTCATATGTGCCCTGAATCAGGATCAAATCTGCAACCTTGGTGTATCAGGATGATGCTCTAACCAACTGAGCTATTTGGTCAGGGCCTAACCTTTGTTTTAAAGTATATTTTGCCTGATATAAGTGCTGCTACCCCACTTTTTGTTGTTGTTGTGTTTCCATTTTCATAAAAATTTTTTCAATTCCTTTACTTTCATTGCTGCATGCCTTTTGATTTGAAGTCTCTTGTAGGCAGCATACATGTAGGTCTTATTTTCTTATCCATTCTGACATCATATGTCTTTTGATTGGATTATTTAATCTACCTATGTTTAAAGTAATTATAGATAGGTATGTAGTTGTGCCATTTAATTATTCATATTTATCTTTTTCTTATTCTTCTTAAAGAAGTCCATTTATCATTTCTTGCAGTATTGATTTGGTGGTGAAAAAGCTCCTTTAGCTTTTTTGTGTCTAGGAAGCTCTTTATCTGTCCTTCAATTCTAAATGACAGCTTTGCTGGCTAGATTAATCTTGGTTGAAGGTCTTTGCTTTTTATCACTTTGAATATTTCTGGCCAATCCCTTTTGGCCTAGAAAATTTTTGTTGAGAAATCAGCTGATAGTTTTATGGGAGCTCCCTTATGTGCCACTATCCGTTTTCTTTCTGCTTTTAGGATTCTTTCTTTGTGCTTAACCTTTGTCATTTTAATTATGGTGTATCTTGGTGTAGGCCTCTTTGAGTTCATCTTGTTTGGGATTCTCTGCACTTCCTGGACATACATGTCTATTTACTTTGGCAGGTTAGGGGAAAATTTCTGTCACTATTTCTTCTGATAGGTTCTCAGTCCCTTGCTCTTTCTTTTCTTTTTCTGGTACCACTATGATGCAAATTTTGGTATATTTGATATCCCAAAGATTCCTTAAGCTATCCTCATATCTTTGGATTATTTTTTCTTTTTGCTGTTCTGATTAGTTTTTTTCTGCTATCTTCTCTTTGAAATTGCTGATTCAATATACCCATTCATCTAATCTACTGTTGATTCCTTCTAATGTATTCTTCATTTCTGACTGGTTTATTTTTATGTTTCCTATCTCTATTTCCACGTTTTCCATGTCTTTGTTAAAGTTTTCACTGATTTCCTCCACCATTTCCCTAAGTTCATTGAGCATCCCTATAACCAATGTTTTGAACTCTGCATCTGGTAGATTGCTTGTTTCCATTTTGTTTAGTTCTTTTTCTGGAGTTTTGTTCTGTTCTTTTCATTTGGGACATATTTGTTTGTCTCTCATTTTGGTTGCCTCCCTGTGTTTTTTCCTAAGCTGTCTCCTAGTCTTTAAGTAGATTGGCCTTATGTAGTAGGTGTCCTGTAATGCCAGTGTTACAACCTCCCTGGTCACCTGAGCCAGGTACCCCAGGTGTTTCCCTGTGTGGGTTGTGGTTGTGTATGCCCTCCTGCTGTAGTTGAGCCTTGATGGATATTGGCATGCCAATGAGAGGGACTGATTCTCAGGACTGACTATGACTATCGTGGAGGATCTGTTGTGCAGGTGCTCACCCTATAAAGTAGGATTCTCTTTAGCAAGGCTTTAATGCCTTCTGATTCCACCCTTTAAGTGTGTTGTTTATGGAGATGGTTGGGTGGTCCTCTGGTGTAGTCTGATGCTGGCCTCTGGATGTGCTTGTTCTGGAGTCTCTTAGGAAGGGGTCAGGTGCACTGCCTGTGTCCTGCCTGGGGCCACTTAATATGATCTGCAGAGGGTTGGTGCTTGTGCCAGACTTGGGGTTGCTTAGTAAGAAGTATGGTCACAATGAGGCCAGATACTGCTTACTTAAAGTTTGTGAAACTTTGAGAGAATTTAGTAAAGTATGAAGCATGAGCCATGACAAGCTCTTTGTATGGAAAAGCCACTGGAAGTGGCCTGGGTAGGCCATCAAGTTGGGTGGGGAACTCACCAGGGCTGGGCAAATGGTTTTAGCCATGTTGATGGAGACTCAGACTTGGTGCCAGCCTGAGCCTGCAGGCTAGGTGGGAGGAACAATGGCCTCTGTCAGCCCATCTGTCTGAAAGAAAGCCACCTTTCCAGCCCTCACCCCGAGCCAGATAAATAAGTTACTCCAGTATGTCCTGGTGCTTTTTCAGCCACAATCCCAGCACTGGAGTTCAGAGCAGTTGAGTTCATCAGTGAGTATGTCCATGCACAGGCCTTAATGCCTAGGAATCCAGTAGCCCTCCTTCTCACCAGATTGAATCCTCTCAGCGTCAATCCCCATTGGTTTTCACAGCCAGAATTTATGGTGACTTCTCTTCCCTGTATTGAAACCCTGGGCTAGGAAGCATGATGTGGGCCTGGAACCTCTCTTCCTCAGCAGGGACCTGTGAAGCTGTGAAAACTGCCACATATGGGGATGGGACCAGCCCATTCTGTGTCTTCACCCCTCCTACTTGTCTCGATGTGGCTTCTTTTTTTTAACATATTTTTATTGATTTCAGAGAGGAAGGGTAAGGAAGAGAGATATAGAAACATCAATGGTGAAAGAAAAATCATTGATCAGCTGCCTCTTGCACACCCCCTACTGGGAATTGATCCCACAACCCAAGCATTAGCCCTGACTGGGAATCGAATCTCCTAGTTCATGGGTTCATGTTCAACCACTGAGCCACACTGGTCAGGCTCAATGTGGCTTATACCCTTAGTTATGGGATTTCTATTCCACTACACTTCAGGTGGTTCTCAATGATTGTTGTTCTGTAGTTTAGTTGTAATTTTGATGTGGTCATGGGAGAAGGCAAGCATAGCATTTTCCTACTCTGCCATTTTGACTGGGCATAATAAGTTTAAAATCTGGTAGGGAAAATTATCCTATCTATTCTTCAAAATTACCATCAATACTCCTAGGCCATTATTTATGAAAGAGAGGAAGAAGGGGACATCTGCAATACTTTCAACAATAAAGATAAATGTTTAAAAAGCAAATAACTATAATGACAACAACACACACACACATACACACACACACACACACACACACACACGCACATGCACACACACTCAAAAACAAATCTTAGAATTAGCTTTTTAAGTTTCAGGACAATTCCTGTTGGGATTTTGAATGTAATTGAATGGAATCTATAAATTAATTTTGGATTAAAATTGCTCTAATGACAGTTTGGACAATGAAGATCTGGTGGCTGAAAGATGAATAAAAACTGTTTTATTACCTTTCGGAGCAACAATTAAATCCTATATAATAAAAGCTTATTATGCAAATTGACCGAACAGTGTAAAGACAGGCAGAACAAAAGTTGCTATGACGCACACTGATCACCAGGGGGAAGATGTTCAATGCAGGAGCTGCCCCCAGCCCACAGACCCCGAGCAGCGGCAGCAGTGGGGGGACAGGACCAGTGAATGGGCAGCACCAGGCCAGCCAAGGTAGGTGCCAGCAGGGGCCTCCCCAATTACCCCACCAGTTGCCCCATAAATTGGCCCTGATTCCTGGCCAGGCCTAGAGTCCCTCCCTACCCATGCGCAAATTTTGTGTACTAGTCCTCTAGTATCTTATAAATTGCCATGTGTCTGTATATAGACTGATAAATTCAATTAATGAATATACATTATAAAGACTAAAAAAAGCCCACCAAGCCTGCAGGAATATTTAAGTAAACTAAAATAAATATACCCAATGATAAACTATGATGTAAATAAAACTACTAGCTCTAAAAATGACATATCATGATAATGAATTAATATTTACTGATGTTATAGCATTCAGTTATAAAATCAGTATACGAATTTTGTATACAATGTGAATATAGCTGTAGAAAAAAACCTTTCAAATATGAACACAGGAAAAGAAAACTTACTAAAGTCTTTACAATAGTTAGAAGTATGGATTACACATTAGATTTTTCTCTTCAACCATCCTATCTAATACAAGAGTAATATGCAAATTTACCATCACTCCAACATACAAGCTAGCTGCCCCATGTGGACACAAGATAGCCAGCACAAGATGGCCAGCAGGGGAGGGTAGCTGGGAGAGACTGGGTCTGCAAGGGAGGGCAGTTGTGGGTGATCAAGCCTGCAGGGGAGGGAAGTTGGGGGCAACTGGCCCTGCAGGGGAGGGAAGTTTGGGGCAATCAAGCCTGCAGGGGAGGGCAGTTAGGGGTGACCAGGCTGGCAGAGGAGGGAAGTTGGGGGCGACCGGTCCTGCAGAGAAGGGCAGCTGGAGGGGCCTGTAGGGGAGAGCAGTTGGTGGGGGGGAGGGGGAAATCAGGCCTGCAGGGGAGGGCAGTTAGGGGCAATCAGGTTGGCAGGGGATCAGTTTGGCATCAATGAAGCTGGCAGGGGAGTGGTTAGGGGGTGATCAGGCTGGCAGGCAGAAGCAGTTAGGGACAATCAGGAAGGCAGGCAGGCGAGCAGTTGGGAGCCGGCAGTCCTGAATTGTGAGAGGGATGTACAACTGCTCATTTAGTATTGGGCCTATATGGCAGTCGGACATCCCTTGAGGGGTCCCAGATTGGAGAAAGTGTAGGCTGGGCTGAGGGACATATCATCCCCCCATGCACTAATCTATAAAAATCTATTATCTAAAGTTTCTAGGAGGCCATTTGATTACTTACTATAGGCAGAGAGAAGTTAAGTAATAGGTTTTGTCACACAGTTATAAGTGTCAGAATCAGAGCAGACCACAAAATGTGCAAGCCAGAGTCTATGCATGTCATAGCTGCGTCATCCTGTTTTTTTTCAGGTTTAAAGTAGCCTTGCCAGCTGAGACCAGCGTGGCTCAGTGGATAGAGCATTGGCTTGCCGACTGAAAGGTCCCAGGTTCGATTCCGGTTGGGGGCATGTACCTTGCTTACGGGCACATCTCCACTGTGGGGTGTGCAGGAGGCGGCTGATCAATGTCTCTCATCGATGTTTCTGACTTTCTATCTCTCTCCCTTCCTCTCTGTAAAAAAATCAATAAAATATATTTTTTAAAAAAGTAGCCTTGCCAGGTTTTAATTTTTAAATCTTAGAGACTGTTCCCAATATATAGGGTAGGATCCCTAGGCCTGGCTGGAGATTAGGGCCAGCAGGCAGGATGATAGGGGCACCCCAGCTGGCACCCGCCCTGATTTGTGGCCTGGCGCTGCCCATCAGCTGGTCCCTGCCCCTAGTCGCCACTGCCGGTTGTCCCTGGTGGTCAGTGCATGTCATAGCGGCTGGTCATTCCACCATTTGGTCTATTTGCATATTAGGCTTTTATTATATAGGATACTAATGAAAAAAGTATTAGAGATAGCAGATATTACAGGGACTAGCTTTCTTTCACAGGAAAATGCATTTACAAAAATATTTATGAATAAGTAATAAAAGTAAATAGTACCCACATGTTTCTTCATTGCTTCATTTAAGGTTCAGCAAAATATGTAAGGCAGAAAAATAAAGCATTCAAATTCTCACACTCAGGATTTGGGTTCTAGCTCAGTCACTGATTATTTTAGTAACTTTTAGGAAACAGTATCTACCTATCCTATCTAATAGAGGAAATATATGCTAATTAACCATCACACCCTCACAAAGATGACAATGCCCACAGCCAATAAGGAGGGAATATGCTAATTGACTGCCAAGCCCTCAAAGATGTTAGCACCCATAGCCACAAGATGGCAGTGCCCAGTCCCCTCAGCCCTGCTGGGGTGGCAGGCACACAGCATGGCTGGGACCGCCCCCAGGTGGGTCCGTCAACTCATGCACCTGCTTCCAGAGTCCCCCAATCTCCTCAGCCCCCTCAGTTGTTGGCTGCCCAGCCTCCCAGGGCTGGCCCAAGGCACAGGCAAGCCTTGGATGGTTGCTGCTCAACTCCTCAGGGCCATCCAAGGCTCAGGTATCCAGGGCTGGCAGATACTTGCGCTGCCGGCAGTGCAGCAGCAGAGATGTGATGGGGGCATCGTCTTCCCCTGATCACGGGGTCATCTCCTGCCCCTGAGGGCTCCCAGACTGTGAGAGGGAACAGGCCAGGTTAAGGGACCCCCTCTAGTGCATGAATTTTCATGCACCAGGCCTCTAGTTTTCTTAATAAAAAAAAGAAAGAAAATATTTAGAGATATGAATTAGTTAGAAACCTTTTAGAAAGAAATGCGCATTCACTAATATAACTCTAAAATTTAAATTAAGTCATGCAAAACAAAAGACTGCCTAAAATGGAGTTTGCCACTTGAAACTAGAATACAAATGCCCACTTTATTTCTGTAACTTACACTTTACCTTAAAGACGTGAAAGGCTTCAAATTGAATATTGGGACTTTTATCTCGAAGGAGGTTCATCATCAGTTTGAGGTTCTCTGGCTTGCTGATGTACTTTGTCATAATGGCAAAATTGTGTCTATCCAGGATCAGTTCACCCAGCAGCTATAAACAAATAAAACAAAAAAATCAATGCTATAATCTGAGAGCCATCTTATTCAAAATACACTTCATTGTTTCCCACTGAAAAACAAAATATAAATGTGAGTTTAGAATGTTGACATAAAAAAAATTGAGAGTTCTTAAGCACATCTTAAAGCACAGGCATGAAAGCCGTGCTTATTTTAAGCTTTTTACAATTTTGTTAAAAGTCCGTACTTAATGCATTTCTGAATCTATTTTTAAGCCAATCAATGCTGAAGCTTTAAAAACCTCACTCTGTAGCTCTAATCAAGAGCGAGTGAGAAACTAATTTATTGTTTTTACTGTTTAAATTATCTTGAGGTAGGATAAGAATAACAAAATTGACTCTACAATTATACCCCCATTACCTAAATTAATGTACTTTAGTCACTTATTGGGGAAAAATAGGTTATGTAAAGTGGCTTATATTTTCCCCCAAATTTTTATTACAAACTCTGATATATAACCAGAAAAAAAGCATAATTGATTCTCAACCCAAATGTAGCACGTTTTTATGAAAAAAAAATAAAGCAAAACATTTTCTGGTGACAAATTAATAGTTCCCCAAAATGCAGCATTACTCCATGGTATGAACTGAATGCTTATGTGCTCTCAAAGATCTACATGTTGAGATTCTAACCTTCAACATGATGGTATTAGGAGGAGGGGTCTTTAAGAAGTTAGTACATGAGGGTAAAAACATCATGAATGGGACTGGTGCTCTTATGAAAGGGACCCCAGAGAACTCTCTCACTGCTGGCATTTTAATCTTGGACTGCCCCGCTACAGAACTACAAGAAATAAATATTTCTTATTTAAGCCACCCAGTCTATGGTATTTTGTTATAGCAGCCAGAACAGGCTAAGATACTACAAAACAAAATAAAAAATACCAAAAACACACACACACACACACACACACACAAAACAAAACAAAAGTGAGAATAGTTGAAGAGATTCTAACTGCACAGCTTAATGTGCTGCTGCTCCATCTCATAAACTTGTATTCTCACTGTAGTTGTAGCAATTCCTAAAGCTTTGGCAACCAGGCAGTTGGAGTGTACCCTTAACATGATTTTATATGTAATATATTTATTTTCCAAATCTCCTATTTATTGGAATTTTTCTAGATATCCCAGGATAGTAATACATCGCATAGATGTTTAAATTCTGGCTGGAAGGAAAAAGCACATGAAACTGTCTATCTCACCATACAGTCTAGCAACATAACCCCAGGTGTAGGTGTGTGTATGTTGTGTGTGTGTTTGGCAGCCACAGAACAACTTTGCCTGTGATGCATCTTTTGTCTATTTAACACCTTTAAGTAATTTTAGTGCACAAAAGTAATGTTTGTTAAGTATAGAAAATCATGACCATAGTTGCGTGTTAGCTGGTTACCAGTTAGTCATATACATATGGAATGGCAAGCATGTAAATCATTGATTTTCATCTTCCTTAGTCTCTAAAGCTAACTGAACACTCTTCTGGAAACTTTCTTTGCTTTTGGTTTCAAGGCCATTTCATTCTTCTGGTTTCTTACCCGTTGCAGCATATTCCTTTGCTGCCTCTATTACTGACTTGCCTTCCTTTGGCACTACATATGCAGAAATTTTCCAAGCTGTATACTTGTTTTTCCCATTCATTCATTCATTCATTCCAAGCTGTATACTTGAATCACTTAGCTTTATTTCCCAACAGTCTCATTTAAGTCCATGGCTTCAACTAGTAACATCTGGGAAGGTGTCTCTCAAATCTACATTTCCAATTTCAATTTCTTTCCTAAACTCCATGTCCACATTTCTAACTGTCCACCAGGCAGCCCCAGCCAAACACTTTCCTGGCCTATCACACTTAATGTCCTTTTCCTCTTTTCTCTTCGTTAATGACATCATATCTTCCAGTGCCTTAGGGCAGAGTGTTGAAATCTTCCCAGCTCCTTTCTCTCTTGCTCCTCACATAAAATCTACATCCAAGATCTTCCAATTTTCTGTTTCTAAGAGCCTCAAAGATCTTTCATTCAATTTTTACTGCCAGTACCTTCATTCAAATCCTCACTACCTTTCATCTGGATGACTACAACAGCACACAAATGGTCTCCTCTGCAGTCTTCAGCCAATCCAATCCATTCTGCACGTTATGTCAAACAAATCTTCCCGAAGATCAGCCCTATTCATGTTACTAATTCCACTTATAAAGTGAATGCATAAACAAACAAATGTCTAGATTCCTATGGATGGCACCGAAAGCCCTTTGTGATCTGAAGTCATTCCTTGCTGCTTCCTCTCCTCCACTCTCTCATTTAAGTCTTCCTTATTCCTGGGTCGGTGACCTTATTCACCTTGCTCCATCCCCCCCACCCCAGCTTTATATATATATGGCTAATATGTAAAGTGTCCCCTCAGGAATTCGACCACTTGTTATGATGTGCACAGACCACCAGTGGGTGGCACAGAATGAAGGAAGGCCCTGGTCAGCAGTCAGGGAAGGGAGGCCCTGGCTGGCAGCCGGAAAAAAAGGCCCAGGCCAGCAGCCATAAGGCCTAGGGACCCTACCCATGAACAAATTTCATACAATAGGCCTCTAGTTTAGATATAATTGACAAAACTGTACACACTTAAAGTGTACATTACAATGATTTCATATTGTGAAATATTTACCACAATCACATTAATACATCCACCATCTCAGTTGTGTGTGTGTGTGTGTGTGTGTGTGTGTGTGTGTGTGTGTGGTGAGAATGCTTAATATCTACTTTCAACAACTTTCAAGTATACATTTCAGAATTGTTAACTATTAGATTCCCAAACTTTACTTATCTATAGCTAAAATTTTATAGCTGTTGATCAGTTTCTCCCTATTTCCCCTTAACCCAGCCCATGGTAACCACCATTCTATCCTGTTTCTGTGAGTCTGACTTTCTCCCAGGCTGAATTTCCTCAACTGCCTCTGTGCTCTTTGTTTTTCCCCAGCTGTACTCACATTGTCTCACAGTACAGAAATACTTGTCTCTTTAGAATACAAGCTTGTTTGTGTTTGTACCCTCCACTGCTAGTGTGATAAATGTGGATAGTGTTGGGGAAATAAGGTCTTATTATCACAGAATCTTCTCAACAACTATAAAAGGAAAGCAGTTTTATTACTGAACTAGAGGCCTGGTGCATGAAATTTATGCATGGGTAGGGTCCCTAGGCCTGGTTGGCAATCAGGACTGATCGGGGCTCTCCAGCCGGCCACCAACCAGGGCCTTCCTTCATTCCACGCTTCCCCCTGTTGGTCAGTGCATGTCATAGCAAGTGATGGAACTTCGAGTCTCCTGGTTGAACTCCTGAAGGACACACTTTGCATATTAGCCTTTTATATACATAGATAAGCATAGTCAAAGCACAACACTATAGGTAATCTATGAAAAAAGACAGATAAAACCACATTTATTTACACAGCAAAGGAGTTACAATTGTTACAAACATATATCCTCAATATAAAAGGTAACCTACCTCCTGTAAGAGGACTTGCCAAAATTATTTTCTGTGCACCTTTTTATAGTTTACTTTAAATTCACCTGGCCATTGAGGTAGCACTTTGTTTTAGCTAATTGCCTCTATACAATAAATAACAAGCATAATAAAACCTTTCTTACCTCTCTAACAAGAAATGTTTATAGGTTGGAGTGAAGCACCAAGGTTAAACTCCCTTGGTGGCAGGGAGATGGTGCGCTACTTCTTAGATGTTTACAGTTCAGTGAAATGACTCCCAGATGTTCAAAAAACTAGATAAAACAAAACAAAAAAACCCAACCACTTCTGGGTTGTAGAGCTGACAAGAGGCTTCTAAGTTATATACATGTATATATGTATATATAATATACACTGAGTGGCCAGATTATTATGCTCTCTGAATGCATAATAATCTGTCCACTCAGTGTATATATTTATATATTAGAGGTATCATGCATGAATTCATGCCTGCATGGGGTCTGGCCAGCCTGGCCAGAGGGAGGGGACATGGGTGGTTGGCTGGCCTGCCTGTTGGTCGAACTTCTGGTTGAGGGGACAATTTGCAAATTAGCCTTTTATTATATAGGATATACACTGAGTGGCCAGATTATTATGCATTCAGAGATCATAAGAATCTGGCCACTCAGTGTATATCTTTATAAAACATATATATAATATATCTTAATACTAATATATAGTCATATATCTAAAAATGCAATTCTATAAAAATATGTAATCTATACCACATGTTAAAATACATATACATCACACACACATATACATATGAAAAGGTCTTTTAGCAACAATTTCATTTAAAAAAACTAATCCTTAAAATATACATATACACATTCAATAAACATTTGCTGATATTTATGAGTTAAATTCAGATTAAGTCACTTCAGTTTTTATTACATGGGGATGTCCATCTTTTGCTAATATAATTTCATTACTTTTCTGAAACAATTGTTAAATTGTTTAATCACTTGGCAAACAACACAATCTTTTAGTCAATAAGTGTTAATCTATTTTAATTAATACTAATAATGACAAAATACTGCACTTCATGGAAAAAGTTGTATTTTTTACTTCCTTAAGTTTTATTTTACAGGCTTCATACTATATATAAATATAGTAATGCCATGCACATCAAGTAGATATAATGAGTGTGTTTTTTAACTTAGGGATTTAATTAAATTGACCAGAGTCCAAATCCCTCCCAAATTCCATCAAGGTTCTTTTGAATTATAATCTTTCTATCTATTAATTATATAAAAATGTCAAGCCCCTGAAGAAGACAAGAAATACATTTCTAAACTGTCACATGAGTGAAAGGAATTTCTCTGTTAATTATTTTTTATTGACACTAGGAATCTAAGCTCCCCAAAAAAGTTTAGGAAAATTTAGAATATGATTAACAAAAGGCAGCAGGGAGCACTACTTTGGAATCAGGAAATAGCATAGTGTGAGGAAATCAGTGAGCCCATTTTAAAGCTAACCTGCTGTCCTGACATCTGGGTGATGACAGACCTTAACCTTCTCCCCTTGCTTGGGTGGCTCTGGAACAAGAACCAGAGCTCTGGGCTGATCACAAGATTCACATCAATTCTCTCTTTAGAGCGAGACATTCTCCCTGTTCTCTTCCCTCTCTCTGGCACTGAAGCCTCTGGCACCTGATCTCTCTACTCATCCACCCATTCTCAACTGCTCTCATAACATACAAAGTCTGGTGAGGGGTGGGAGGCTCAGGAATTCATCGTGTTGCTACTGCATGAGGCCACTTTCTTTAAGCTCACTTTTATAACTGACAAACTGGACTTGGCCTCATATTTTGGCATGTCGGTCCTTCCTAGCATTGGGGAATGGTTTTCATACATTGCCCTTCCACAAAACACCTAGCTTTAATATAATTCATTACTTGAAGAATACTGTAAGTAGACTATTGTAATAATTTAACCTCGTTTCCTATCATTATAAAACATCGGTATATAAAATATTACAGAATCCAGAGACATAAACAAGTTGATGTTAAAATAGAATATACTGCTGCTACCCACACATCTAATTTCCAAAAGGAAAAACCAACAGCATGCTAGCAGAACTTTTCAAAACAATGTTTTCTTTTTAAGAAAACAATAAATGATATTTAGTGAGCTCTTTCCTTGAATAGAGTGATACAAGACCATTTTAGCAAGTTTCTGCCTATAATGTGGCATTCAAAAAAGCAAACTCTTTGGTAACCTTTTAAACAGGTTCTGCATTCTCATATGCTTTATCTGCCTTTTACTAGTTTCTTATCCTTCCTCCCTCCCTCTTTCTCCCTCCCTCCCTCCCTCCCTCCCTCTCTTCCTCCCTTCCTCCCTTCCCATATTCTTAATCAAATATTTTCAAGACATTCAACTGTAAATAATTTTAGGCAGGAATAGCAACCATTGTAGTATGTCTGCATGGATTAATAAATAGTAAGAAAGGGGTCTTATGAGTCAGCTGAGGTATTTGTAAATGAATAGAAAACATAATCAGTTTGAAAAAGGGAGTGTTTTTTTTTGTGTGTTTTTTGTTTGTTTTTTTTACAGAAAGGAAGGGAGAGAGATAGAGAGTTAGAAACATCGATAGAGAGAGATCGATCATCTGCCTCCTGAATGCCCCACACTGGAGATGTGCCCGCAACCAAGGTACATGCCCTTGACCAGAATCAAACCTGGGACCTTTCAGTCCACAGTCCAACGCTCTATCCACTGAGCCAAAATGGTTTCAGCGGGAGTATTTTAATACCAGTTACAACCTCTGCTGCTTCTTGCTGGTGTCACTGGGAGCATTGCAGAGGTCTCTAACCAGAGAACCATGTAAAGAGGGAGGCTGGGAAGTGGAGAGTTGGGTGACAGCAAACAGCAGTGAGGAATGAACTGTCCTTCCTTCCCTTTGCTATACCCTCCAAATTTTGTATGACATAACATACCAATCACATATATATTGTATTAACAGGCTTCTATTTTTAAATGCAAATGAATCCTAGTAGGAATAAGTCTAATTCACACTCTAGTCCCAATTACTTATTTAGAATTGATCAAAACCTTCCAGAGATTAAACTCTGGGGATAATGATGAATATCTATCTATCTATATATAAAAGCCCAGCAACCATTATGGTGGAACAACCAGAATGACTGGTCACTATGACGTGCACTGATCAACAGGGGCAGATGCTCAATGCAGAAGCTGCCCCCGGTGGTCAGTGTGCTCCTACTACAATGGGAAAGCCACTCAGTTAGAAGTCAGGCTCACGGCTGGCTCCCACCTCCTTAGCAGCGCTAAGGGAGCAGTAAGCCAAAAGGTAAGGAGCAAGTGGGTAGGTGGTAAAGAACAAGCAGACGAACAGTAAGGAGCAGCGAGCCAAGTGGTAAGGAGTGAGCAGGCAGGCGGTTAGGAGCGAGGGGTCCTGGATTGCATGAGGCCAAGCTGAGGGACACCACCCCACCCCACCCCCCGTGCACGAATTTCGTGCATCGGGCCTCTAGTTTCCTTATAAAATTGCTTTTTATTTTATTGAACAAACATATATATTGCTTACCATGGGCTAGGCTCTGCTCTAACCACTTTCAGATATTAACAAGGGAACAGGATAAGGTGGGGCTAAAGATATCTTGAAAAGAGAATGAGACAATAGGCACAGGGTAGAAGGAGATGATAGGATAGTAGGAAAGGAAAAGCAGAAATTAGGACCAAAAGGGGGATGTTTGAATAAAAAACTGCCAGTTTTATAACTTTGCCTAAGACCCTACCTAGTTAGAGAAAAATTTATGTCACATGTTCTTGTTACTGCTGAAAATGGAACAGGGATAATTCTAAAGTCCAAGATCCTCAGCTTTTTTGACCCCTAAATTTAGTTGTCACCTTAGTTCGTAACAATGTTCCTACTTTGGTCCAGTATCTGACAGATTCCCACTGAAAATAGGAAAGATTTGAAAATGTATAAGCAATTTCTCATATTCTGGCCCCTTCAGACCATTGTCACCTCTGTTCACTGTTTCAATTTCCACTTCCTTCCCAGGGAGACTACCTCTTATACTAGTAAACATGGACAGCTGTGTTTGGCTATCCTGGTGGAGCCCTCACAAATAAGCAATTCTGCTCTTCAGGTACATGGTTGTGGTAATAGGATGCATCCTTATCTTCAACTGCGTTAACAAGCTGGACATGGGAGAATACGTCATTGATGTCACTGCCTTTGTCTAGAGCTCAGTCTTATCACAGCGAGCTCCACAAGGAACACAGCATGGTAGCTTTCCTACAGGGATCACCTTGTATGGGTTTCCACTCAAAGAGAAACTCATAACGAGTGCTGAGTGACTGGCTAAAAACAGTACACTGCCCTCTCCTTCATGGTGGAAGCTGGAACAGTGAGGGCACAAATACAGGGGAAAGCAGATCATGGCCAATGAAAAATCAGTTATAGTGAATTTACAAAAAAAGGGTATAAAGCATTTAATTTATGACTTAATTTAAAACTACACAGTATTTAGAAACAAATGCATTGTTCTATGAATGTCATCCCAAACATATAAAAACAAAGTGAATGATATAATACAAATTGCTTGACAAAAAACAACCAAGTATTATCTGCCAAAAACATCCTTTTGAATACAGTAAAACCTCTATAATTCAGGTGAGTGGGTGTCCATTAAAGCCAAAAGTCTGTTATATAATAAAATAGGTTTTCCAAATGCGTATGTTAAAAATTTGACAAATTAGTTAACCTGATTTTACTTATGTAGACATGTTTGTATAACTAAAATTAAGTAAGCATGACAAGTTTAATTCCACAGAAAAGTTTTCTATATGTATTATTGTACTGCTAAATTTACACTGAATAGGTTTAGTAAATGCATCCATTCACCAATCACTTCAAGTAAAAAACTGCATATGGTGGGGCATGGCTTAGCACAGGTGGGAACATGGGTGGAAAGAGTTAAAACTGCTGCACAGTCATGCCATTGGACAACAGAAGTAATTATCACGCATGTGGTATGATCACGTGCTAATCATTTGCTGAACACTGTTTATGAGTGGTGATGCTTGGATTTAAATATGTAGACTATAATTGTAGGTATATAATATTTATCTATTTTAACAAAATTACCAGTGTTTTTCCCAACATATGGCCTATTTGCTAAAATTTGTTAAAAATAACAGTGAATTAATAACAAAATAACCTGTTAATTATAAGCAACTCTCAGTTAAAAACATTTTTAAATTATCAGCATACAAATTTTCACATGACATATGGACCAGAAATTTTGTCCATTAAATCTGAAGTTCGTTAAATCAAGGTCTGCAAAATTAAGGGTTTACTGTATCTGAGCAGAATACTTAAGAAAAGTCCCCCCTGGACAAATGGCTGCTTTCTTTTCACTGGCAGAGGGAAGGCCACTCACAGACAGATGTAGCCCTGCTCTGCTGGGCTCCCTGTTTGATGAGGAAGAATGGCATTTCCACAGGAATTTCACAGGAGATATAATCTCAAATTGGAGATATAATTTCAAATTGTGGTCACACACAACACACATTTTGTGTAGTAGCACATACTTATTATTTATATTATTACTTCTAAAAAGTATTTGAGGCAAGACATTATTTTGCTATAAAAGTATAGTTGTAACAAAGTATTTCTCAAGTTACAAAAAGAATACTTAAATTTTCCTGTATTTACTTGCTTACTAATAAACCAATAATTTACTACTAAGACATCAATTTATGATTAAATTTGATATTACCTTTAAAGATTGTCTCTTAGTCACATAATTCTCAGACTGAAGCAATTTCTCATAGTCTTCAAAAATCTAATGAAAAGAAAATAAATATTACAGTGTAAAAACAAGATATTTCTCTGCATTAAGTTTGCTTCAGAAGTAAGTAAATCCCCAATCTCTGAGCCCAGCTGCTCTGTCTCTGTGTGCTTAACCCTAGACCAGTGGTCGGCAGCCATATGTGTGGCTCTTCCACAGAATACCATGTGCAGGCATGCAATGTACAGTGCAATTGAAACTTCGTGGCCCATGCGCAGAAGTCAGTTTTCGGCTCTCAAAAGAAATTTCAATTGCTGTACTATCGATATTTGACTCTGTTGACTAATGAGTTTGCCAACCACTGCTCTAGCCCGACCACCACTGTCCACTAGGAGGTTTCTCCTTCCCCCACCTTCTTTTGCACAGAAAGACATCAAGAGTGGGAAGGTCAAGTGATACAAGAGACATACTTCTCTATTTTATTTTAGTTCTGGAAATTATAAATAAGGTAGAAAAATGTAGTAATTGAATAATCACAATAAATAATTTTGAATAAAACATCTATTGAGTTTGCAAGACAATGCATTTTATGCCATATTAAAGAAATCTGTTTATGTAGACTTGCTGGTAGTCTATGAATAATTTGAGAAAGATTAAATAATTTAGGGTTTCACCTAGCAACTCATTAAAAATCAAATTGTCAAATTCAGAGCATGAATATATAGAGGAAATAGGGCTACTTTTGCTGCATGACGGCAATGCTAATCCCAATCAGCCTCTCTGGAGCACCTCTACTCTCCCCAGAGGCTGGGGTTACTGGTGCTTGGAGCCCTGCTTCCTAACGTGGTCAAACATCAATCATTACTTAGGCCCTTCAATCAATTCAGGGAGCCAGCAGCTGGGGAAGCTCAGTGTCAACCGCCCACCGTGTGTTGAGGCACTCAGGAATTGCTAAGATGGAAGGAGCAAGACCAGCAGAGAATTGAAAGCTAGAGTGTTCAGAGGCTGAAGAAGGTACAAAACAGTCCTGGTCCTCAGATGGCCAAGTCGGGGGAGCAGGGAGTGTGCTAGAGTGAGATGAGGGCAAGCTGAGCACACTGATGATAATTACTGAGAGAATTAAGAAAGTGAAAAGTATAAACAGAAGCATGTAGTTCACATTAAAGTCACAGTAACTAGACTTACTATTTATGAAGGACTTATTATTTATTCTAGGATTAGGGATACAAGTAATAATGATAAAACATTTAATACTGAGTGCTTATCATGGTACCATCTTAAAAACTAAATCTTGTCAAATTCCTACCACAGCCCTATAAGGTAGGCATTAAAATCTTTATTTTGAAGTAGTTATAGGAACTTGCCCAGGGTCACGTAATTAGTAAGAGGGAGAGCTGGGTCTTGAAGCAGACTCTAATGTCTATATTATACTCTGAATCCTTGTGTTCAACAGATAAGGTTCTGCCTCTCAGGGAGCTCAAGGACCAGCTACTTAGATCCAGACACAACACAGTAATACATTGTAAAAAGTGAGGGAGAGGCAGGGGAGGAAGGCAAGGAGGGTGTGTGTGTGTGTGTGTGTGTGTGTGTGTGTGTGTGTGTGTGTAAGGGTGTGAGTGTGTAAGGATGTGGTTAGGGAAAGCTTGCTAGAAGTGTCACTTTAATTCAAATTGCAAAAGGATGAGCTGGATTCACCATTAGAGAAGGGAGTTAGAAAACTGAAATATTTTGGTATTTCTACTAGTAATTAAAACTAATTATTGACCAGGTCAAATGACTTATCTTAGTAAGGGTGGGGTGTTCTTCCATATGGAAGAGTTACCTACTGGCTCTTAAAAGCAATGTGGATATATGGATGCTCTTAAGTTAAGATCAAGGTGAGAGGTGCTAGTTGTTTCTTGGAGCTCCAGAGATAATACTAAGAAGAGATATGAAAATTTAGAAAGCCCTGATCTCCTGCCATTACCAATATTCCACAAGATTTCCTGATGACCTGGCTTCTGGGTAAAAGACAAATTGGATGTATGGTTGACATGGTTTATTTCTATAGTGGATCATAAACAGGAATAAGTGCTCATAGATCTTAGAGAGAGGGAGAGAGGGAAGAAAAAAAAGGGAGGGAGGGTAGAAGAAAATAAGATAAGACTTAAAAATAACTTCTACTTACAGTGTCATAATTTTGTTCTAAGAAGTCTGCTACCAACACTTTATGTCTGGTTAGTAAATCCTAGAGAAAGAAGAACCAAGTGAAATAAAATGATCATAGCTAATAAATTTTTTAAAAATCTGTCTTTTTTGCCAAAACCATTTGGCTCAGTGGATAGAGCGTCAGCCTGCGGACTGAAAGGTTCCAGGTTCGATTCCGATCAAGGGCATGTACCTTGGTTGCGAGAACATTCTCAGTAGAGGGTGTGCAGGAGGCAGCTGATTGATGTTTCTCTCTCATCGATGTTTCTAACTCCCTATCTCTCTCTCCCTACCTCTCTGTAAAAAAATAAATAAAATATATATTTTTTAAAATCTGTCTTTTTCTACTAAGATTTAATAAGTCCATTAATTTGAAACATGTAAGTTTCAGAAGAAACTTTTGTTTACATCACAAAATTATTTCCATTCTTAGTTTAATAATAATAATAATTCATATTGTTAAATTATAGAAATAATTTAATTAGTAAAACAAATGGTATTTTAGAGATGAGATTACAGTATATTTCTTCAAGCCACAACTCTACATTGAACATATGATATAATATTCAAATAAAGTTTATGATGATCTTTTAAAAGTATCATTAATAAATCGTTTTTTTAAAAAAGAATTCTGAATGGATTAAAACTATATCTCACAAGTTAACAGATTTTAAAGGATTTTACGCTTTAGTTTTTTTTCTTAACCACTTTTAAAACAGAGTTGCCTAGGATGCTGGGAAGCACAAGAATGACATTTAACAGGGCCAACTCATATCGTCCTGCTCTGGGGTTAATGGGTTGTGAGTTACTCAGTAGCACAATGCACCCTTTCAAAGTTGAAGACAAGCAGCCCGATCTTATTACAGACATAACTCTCAGAAAACTGGACAAAAGCATAAAGGAACGTTTGACTGTTTTCAAATCACACCTAAATCATATCCTTAATTCACCTTAATGTGGAAAGAAAACAAGCTTCACCTAATCCCTTTTGTAAGCTTAAAGGCTAAATATCCTATTTAGGTATTGTTCAGAATTTAATTAAAAACCTAACAAGAATTTCAGTTTTCCAAAATAAATTCTTATACTTTAATACATATTTAATTAAAATTTCCTAAAACCATATAGAAGATACATACAATAATCTCACAAAGGCAGTAGCAATGGTGAATCTCATCTATTTCTACTTTAATAAAAATTAAAATATTTAAAGCATTTTGCATTATAATTTTCAAGCTCAAAAACAATGAGACTAGCTTAATTTCATTTCATATTACATGTTGTCACAATTTGATTGACTACTGGGCTTATCAGTGGAAACGTGGTACATTGAAGCCAAACAAGTGTGCTGTTCTGGAAATGTAATTTTAAAATGGGAAAACTTCCCTGGCTGGGTGGTTCAATTGGTTGAAGCACAGGTTCAATTCCAGATCAGAGCACATACTTAAATTTCAGGTTTGATTCCCCAGTTAGGTACAGTGTGTACAAGAGGCAACTGATCAATGCTTCTCTCTCACATCCATGTTTCTCTTTCTTTCTTTTCTTTTTTCTGTCTCTCTAAAATTGAATAAAAAACGTACATATCCTTGAGTGAGGATAAAAAAAAGGGGTGGGGATTCATTCCTGGCATGTGTGAAGTAAAAATTCAAACTATTCCTCTATCGGGGACCCTTGAGAGAGTAAGGTCGCCCTACAGCACCCTTTGGGGTCCCTAATATTTTCCTAGATGGATATTTGGGATACCTAGTTTGCAGACAACCCTTTCCCTAAATCTCCTGAGCAGTATCAGTGATTTTCTGAGCTGACCCAAGATTGATGCACCATGGGAGTTCTCCACCCACCACAAGTTGTCAGCCTTGAGAGTTTGGCCCATGTTCTCTCTCTGCCCCAAGGCCCGCACATGCAGCGACAGCAGCAACACAAAAAGCACTCTGCCACTGAATGCTGCCTGGAAAGATTTTCTGTTCACTACACATTAGTATTACACCAAAGAATAAGGACAGAGTTCTGTTAGTAACATCTCCTTCAAAATTCTAAGGGGAAAATACTTGAAATAACTTAAAAATTCAATAATAGAAAAATATGGTAGGATAGAATTCCTCCAGCACATGTATATAATGAATACAACCAATAAATGATTTGTATTCTTTCTCACACATGCTCTTATACTTGAGTGTGTATATATTATATATTCATAACTATACCCTAATATCCCATATAATAAAGAGCTAATATGCTAGTTATACCAAACAGCAGAGCAACCATCTGGATGACCTTCTGGATGAAGCTGGGGCTGCAAGAGCTGAGGCAGCCTGGGCTGCAAAGGCCAACCCCCTTGCACAAATTTCGTGCATCTGGCCTCTAATTTATGTATATAATAAAAATATGCATAAAATTGGAGGGATTATACTATGTGTATACAGTAAGCCCTCAACATTGTCAATAAGTTCTGTAACTTTAAGTGAAACAACTAAAACAAAACCAACTTTGCCCTGTCTGGTGTGACTCAGTGAATAGAGCATCAGCCAGCACACTGAAGGGTCTTGGGTTGGATTCCCAATCAAGGGCACATACATGGGTTGCATGTTTGATCCTCAGCCCTCCATCAATGTGTCTTTCTCTAAAAAAATAAATGGAAAAAATATCCTCTGGTGAAAATTAACCACCCCCCACACCCCAAAACAAAAAGAACCCATACGCAAAAAAACAAACAAGCCAATTCTACCATAGGCTAATTGACATAAGCAAAAATTAAGTTCCTCATGAATGTTATAATGAAACAAATTCATACACATTGAAAGGAAATTAATTAGAAGGTAGCTGGCAGGGCAGGAATAGGTGAGATGGGCCGGACAAGCCCTGGAGCCAACCTCCCATGGTCCCTTTCTGGCATCTGAGTGAGGTTCCTCTGGCAGGTGGGGTCAAGGACTGCTGGCTCCAATCGCTCGCCTGCCTGACTGCCTGATTGCTTTAACCACTTCTGCCTGTGGCAATTGGGCGGAAACTGGCTCTCTCACATCCCCCAAGAGGTCCTGGAGTGTGAGAGGGTACTCTGCAAACTTGCTGTTGTATATTGTGTGGAACACGAACACAAGTGTGCAGTAAACCAGATTCAGGGCTGTCAGTTCCCCAGCAACAACATAACCCATGGCTGAAATTAGAATGGTGTGTCCCCACAAGGTATTGGGCTCCCTCCTCTCTGGTTTCGGGGTGTGTCACCTGAGAACTGCTGCTGCTAAGTCACTGCAGCTCAGCAGCTCCTGGGTTGAGATCTGTCTCCTGGTGGTTGCATCATAGCAACCAGTCAGGTGGGCGGAGGGACACTTAGCATATTAGCCTTTTATATATATAAAATAGAGGCCCAGTGCACAAAATTTGTGCACCGAAGGGGGGTCCCTCAGCCCTGCCTGCACCCTCTCCAATCTGGGACCCCTCAAGGAATGTCCCACTGCAGGGATCGTGCCTAAACAGGCAGTTGGATATCCCTCTCACAATCAAGGACTGCTGGCTCCAATCGCTCGCCTGCCTGACTGCCTGATTGCTTTAACCACTTCTGCCTGCCAACTTGATCACCCTCTAACCACTCCCCTGCCAGCCTAATCCACACCTAAATGCTCCTCTGCTGGCCCAATTGCCCCTAACTGCCCTTCCCTGCCAGGCTGGTCACCCCCAACTGCCCTGTCCTGCTGGCCAGGTCACTCCTAACTGCCCTCCCCTGTCGACCTGGTTCCCCCCAACTGCCCTTCCCTGCAGGCCTGGTCGCTCACAACTGCTCTTCCTTGCTGGCCTGGTCACCCACAAATGTTCTCCCCTGCAGGCCATTTTGTAGCGGCCATCTTGTGTCCACATGGGAGCAGCTGTCTTATGTGTTGTAGTGATGGTCAATTTGCATATTACCTCTTTATTATATAGGATGACATTATTTGAAAACCTGTTGAACATAAACACATGCAATACATAGACATATGCAATACATACACATAATATATAGACAAATATAATTGCAGCATTATTATAGAGCATATAACTGAATGGGGGGAAAAGAAACTAGCTAGAATTTTACCCAAAAAGGAAAAAGCAGAAAATTGTAAATAAAAAATAAAGTTCAAATTTTAAAAAATTTAAAATTTAAAGATTTGAAATAGTATATACTCTTTCATCCCATCTCCTAACAATTCTGTTTAACAGATCTAAGTTTTGCATAGTCCACATATTATGCTTTAAAAACAAATGGGATGTTGGTATTTTAGTGGTGGGTGGAATTAAGAGACACACAATGGCATGGACATAATACTAGATCCACCAGCAGCCCTGCTTTGTTAAGAGTTTACTACATGCTGGGGAAGGAGTGCTGAGTACTTTCCACACATTATTTCTAATCTTCACAATTCCACAAAGCAGGAATTATTTTCTTCATTGCATAGATAAGAAAAATGAACTTGCTCAAGGACATACAGCTAGTCAGGTGGCAGAGAAATGGAATTCAAATCACTTCAATCATCCTGATTCTCAGAGGAAGGATGGAAAAAAATTGTGGTTGTAAGAAATAATTTTTGGGGAAGGACAATTTATAGACAATACCATGACAAAAAACATACACTAACAACATTAAAACACGAATGACTATACTGGGCAACAGTCATCTTGGAGCTCAAAACAGAGGGATATCCAACTGCCCGTTTAGGCATGATCCCTCTTGGAGCTCTAAGAGATTAAAAATAAAAGCTCAGGCTGGCCAGCATGGCTCAGTGGTTAAGCATCGGCCAGGAATTCATAGTGTGATTTCTTGTCAGGGCACATATCTGGGTTGTGGGCTCCATCCTCAGTGTGGGCCTGCAGGATGTAGCCAATCAATGATTTTCTCTCATTGATGTTTCTATCTCTCCTTCTCTGAAATTAGTAAGAATATTTTAAAAAACAACAACATAAAAGCCCAAACTAATGTAGAACCAAACTAAAACCAAACCAAATAAACAATATCTCTTAAAACCTGCTTCTTTAAAAAAAAATTTTTTTTTTAAAGTGACTTAAGGTCATTGTTACATATATTAACCATAGAATTTTAGAAAACTATAGAAAATTGGCATTTGCAATATTGATAGTGTACTAGAAAATTTCAACAAAAAATATACTGAAATACAAATCAAAACATCAGAATTTTTCATGATTCAATATTGTGCTGAAAATTAAAGTGGGCTGAACATATGAGAGCAAGACATTATTATCAGTATAGTTTATTCTATTAAATGTTGAAAAATCTTTGGGGAAACTTAAAAAAATACATATTTTTCTGTACTTGCTTTTTTCTCCATTAAAATTTGTACTATGTTTACAATCATTGGTGAAGTCTTACTTATTTTTTTTTAAAGCAACTACCCATGTTCATCATCAGATAGAAAAGGGAAAACATAGGCTTACATACCTATTAATAGAAAATATTTCCTAAGATGCTTAGGCATAGACATGTTGCTAGAAAAACATTAAATCATATTCTGTGTTAATGTCATTCTTTATATCTGATGCACCACGGCCGCTCTAACCATGTGCTCTATATATACTCTTTCTGTAGCCACTGTACGATTTTGTTTTGCCAGGTGAGACTGAGAGGCCTGTGAAATGAAAAGACTCCTAGGGTTTCACTCTGAGCACATGTCCATGTTTGTTGCCCCCTCTCCCCTTCTCTCTATCCACCAGTCAAATCTCCTTACAGTCTATCCCCAACTCTTCCTTCCACTCACTCCTTGCTATTCTTTCTAGATTTCCTCTTTCTTTATTCACATCTTGTCTTCTCCCTAATTTCTCCTTCTTCCCTTCTCTCTTTCCCTTGTTCTTTTCCATCATTGATTTCTAGGTAAGGGCTCTTCCTCTCCCCCCTGTTTTCTCTGGGACAATCTGGTGAGCAGGCAGTACTAGATATGTGGAAAATCTAAGCAAGCTAGTGATCATCCTTACCTCAATCTCAGATTCTAGGTTGATATTTTAATTCAGATTCAGCTCAAGCTTTTAGAGATGATGGCACTGCTCTATTTACTGTCAGGCAATTTAGCCCTGGTCCCAAACAAACCTGCACACCCTACTATTAAAACAAAAGTACCACAGCAAACGGTCATCCTCAAATAGGATTCTCCCTGACAGTTCATATCAATTCAATTTTCCTCATTTCATTATATTTCCAGAGATACCTTGGTTCCCTTCATAGATTGCATTACCCGCAGCTACCCAGCTTTGCTTACCCTTTAACCAGCCTATCTTCAGAGTGAAGTCCACTTACTAGTGTCATAGGAAGTCCCTCTCTCTGCCCTGCCTGCAGGTCCTTTCTTCTTCTCCTGAAGTTCCCCCCTTCTTCCTGATCCACTCTAATCTTTCCCATTTCTTGAATATTTCTGCTCTCTAATGCTCTTTCTGCCATCATGTGAGCTAATATACTTTTTAATAGATTTAAGGAACCTTGTCAGAGCAGGTTGAGTAAATTCCTAGTCTATAGATAATATATACTTTTCAGTATAGTAATGACTGCTTTCATCTTTCTCTACCTCTGCTGAACTTTAGTTGTTGTTGTTATTAAACTTCACCCGAGGATATTTTTCCATTGATTTTTAGAGAGAGTGGAAGGGAGGGAAAGAGACAGAGAGAGGGAAACATCAATGAGAGAGAGACACATGGATTGGTTGCCTCCCACACGCACCTCAACTAGGGCTGGGTTTGAGCCTGAAACCCAGGTATGTGCTCTTGACTGGGAATCGAACCCAAGACCTTTCAGTCTGTAGGCTGATGCATTATCCACTGGCTAGGACTCTGGGGAATTATTAAAAAGAACTATTTATCATAATAGTTTACAAACAGTAACAAGATTAAAGTATATAAATTAATATTAGTATATGAACTATGTCAATATTGTTCAAATATGTCTGTATGTATTTATTTACTGAAATATTTTAAATTAATTTTTAGAGAGAGAGAAACACAATTGTGAGATTGAAACATCAATTGGCTGCCTCCTGCACGCCCTCTTACAGGGGAAAGAGCCCGCAACCTGGGCATGTGCTCTGAATGGGAATTGAACCTGCAACCTTCCGGTGCTTGGGTTGACACCCAACCAACTGAGCCACCCTGCTCAGGGCTGAAACAGTATTTATGATTATAAATAAAAAATCAAAAGTCACATACGGATTACAGTTAAGCAAAATATATATTTATATTTTTAAAAAGTAGTATGGAATTATGTAAACAGAACAAGTAAATTGCTGAAATGCTTTTAAAGAAACAAATCTGAAAATGTATATTTAAATGAGTCTTGTCTATTTTATAATCAACTTTCTTGAAAGCCTATTTTTTTCAATGATGCTGTTATATCAACTTAAAATATTTTTGGAATTCCTCTTCTAATATAACTATTGAAAGCCTATTTATTAGACAATGAAGAAAATCAGGCTCCATTTTAGCTATTTTAAAATTTGGTTTTTATTATCACAATAATTACTATAACCAAAGCCCAAAACAGCTCTAACTAACTTGATTGGCCACTTTACCCGATAGCCGGGAAGTCAAATAACTTTTTGCTATTCCTAAAACTTGTATCTGCCCTCAAAGCATAAAGATTTGCCACTATTGAAAAATAAACGTGCTGCCTGGCCAGCATGGCTCAGTGGTTGAGCATCAACCTATGAACCAAAATGTCACAGCTCAATTCCCGGTCAGAGCACATGTCCGGGTTGTAGGCTCAAGCCCTGGTTGGGAGCGTGCAAGAGGCAGCCGATCAATGGTTCTCTCTCATCACTGATGTTTCTTTCTCTCTCTCCCTCTCCTCTCCCTTCCTCTCTAAAATCAATGATAATACTTTTTGTAAAAGGTTTGCCATTATTGAAAAATAAAAATGCTTGCCAGGCCAATGTGTTCAGTGGTTGATCATCAACTCATGAACCAGGAGGACACGGTTCAATTCCCAGTCAGAGCACACGCCCAGGTTGCAGGCTTAATCCTCTGTAGGAGGTGTGCAGGAGGCAGCTGATCAATGATGTTTCTCTCTCATCAATCTTTCTATTCCTTTCTTCATCTTCCTCCCTTTCTCTCTAAAAATCAAAAAAAACATAAAAAAAAATAAAAATGAACATGCCACAAACATTGATACCAGTTTCAAAATACACTAAACAATGGCAAAATCCTAAGAATGAGTACCTGGCTTTCTAAAATAAAAACCTGAAGGAGATATCATTCTTTGGATATATAAGTGCTAATATTTTAGTTTGCAAACTAGCCACATTATTTTCTAATATGCTCTCTGAACATCTTTTTGACAACTCACAGTAACAGAAAGTAGAAAGTGGCTGCCAGTGGCTGGAGGAAGAGGGATATGGAAAATTGTTTAATAGAAACTGGTTGTACGATAATATGAATATACATATGTACTGATGTATACACTAAACAATGGTTAAGATGATAATTTTATATGCATTTACCACAATTAAAAATATTTTAATTTAAAAACTAGGTTAGATTAAACTTAAGGCCTACATAATAATAAAGTATATAAAAAGTTTCTAAGAATATGTAAGATTATAAAAAACATACAATATAATTTATTAGTGCTTGTTCCACTATGTGGAAATTTAAAAAGTACACTGATAAAATAATATTATGTCCTTCACATTCAAAAGTGTAATTCTCCACTTCCCTTCATACCGAATTCCTTTCCTTGAAGCCAACACTCTATTCCCAGATACCCTTCCAGAGGCATTTGATACATATACACATTAAGTAGAAGCTTATACTCTTTGTTTTTAACATAAATAAAAGTACAACATATACAGAGTACTGTTTTTTTTTCTATTTATATATTGGAATTTATTCTATATTAGCTGTAGCAGTATGTTAAGATGTGGCAGACTGGCCTAATAGACTGCCTTCTATTTTCTAATGCCTCTTATGATCCACATCATATACATTTGTCTATGCCTAAGCCTAAGAAATAGAATTTTCTGCTTTTTAAAATTAAATTGCTTCTTCAGGGGCCAAGTGACTCTAAATGCTAAAACTAAGTGATCTACTTTATTAAAGAAAAAATTACCTTAAAAGAAGCAAAGGCATCTGATGCAATATCAAATGTTGACAACTCCACATACTTAAAGAAATCTCTGAATTGATTAGAAAAGAGGATGATTTTGGCAAGTGGTTCATGTCGAATACATTCTCTCAGCATAATTCCACAACGTAAGGCAATCTGTGGGGCTTCATATCTAAAGCATAAACAAGAGATAGAGAACTCTGTTATCCTATTAACAAAATAATATTAAATAGAATCAAAAGAACCTTTTCAACACTGCTGTTCATGGAGGCATAGATTGCATTTGTCATAGTTCTTTCAAACACTATTCATCCAATGCCCACTGAATATCTCTGATGTATGTAGTATTATTCCAGAACTTTTTTTTTATAAACAAATGGGAGATGGCAACATAACCACAAAATAACGTATGTTGAGTCTCACGTAACCTGAGGACTGCCTGTATTTAGAGCAATGATTCTCAACCTAGGGATACATCAGTAAGCAGGCAAGGTCACTTGCTTCCTAGTATTCCATATTTTAGTGAGATTACATCTGGTGGGGGAAGAGGCTGGCTATAAAAAATGAAAAAAAATTCATTTTCTGAGAAGTGCTCTGAAACTAAAGAGAATAAAAATAGTGTAACAGGCTGAGCCTCTCATGATAAAATGGGCATTTCCTTTGGTTACCCCTTAAACACTGCACCCAATTACAGGCCAGACAAAGCAATGCCAGGGATTTGCTTTATGGGGAAGAAGTATCCTAACCCTAATGCATGCATAGTTTAGCCCCGGAACAAGTACTGCATGACCTTATCGCCATTATAACAATAAAAAAACACATGCTGGGTAGAGACTGAATATGCTAATGAGTTTGCTACATATGAAGAAACATGATACGTATATTGTGCAAACACCAAGGAGCCCTGCCACTACATGCTTAGACATTATACTTAGATGTCATCTTTCCCGTCTAAAATCCTTTAAAACTGCTCCCCAGCCATTACTCAAAAAGTAGCATCTTTCCTCTTTTCTAAATGTTGTCTTCCTTTGTGCACGAGCTTTAATAAGCCTCCCGCTAAGTCATGATTCTGTGGGTACTCTATTTATATCCTAAAACCCAGGGCTCTGGTAACAACAGGTATACAGTAGGGCCTCGGGTTATGTTGGAGACCTGTTCCTATGGTGTGATGTAATGCGATTTCTGCCGTAAGTAGAAACCCACCTACATAAGCACCTACGTCACTCACATGGAGCACATACACAGCAGTAATGAAGTGAAACAGCAAAAAAAATTTAAAAGAAAGATAACCATTCCTGACCTTTACTTGTAGTAAATGAATAATAAAAAAACATATATGGACATACGTCGAAATGACAGAACTTTTTTTTTTATAAACAAATGGGAGATGGCAACATAACCACAAAATAACGTATGTTGAGTCTCACGTAACCTGAGGACTGCCTGTATTTAGAGCAATGATTCTCAACCTTCCTAATGCCACGACACTTTAATACAGTTCTTATGTTGTGGTGACCCCCAACCATAAAATTTTCGTTGCTACTTCATAACAGTAATTTTGCTACTGTTAATGAATCATAATATAAATATCTGTGTTTTCTGATGGTCTTAGGTTAAGAACCGCTACTGTAGAGCCTAAGACCATCAGAAAACACAGATATTTACATTACGATTCATAACAGTAGCAAAATTACAGTTATGAAGTAGCACAAAAATAATTTTATGGGGGTCACCACAATGAGTGACAAGATATAATATATATATATGTATATATATATATATATACACACACACACATATATATATATAAAATTATATATATGTAATGTGCATATAATAGCTAACCAGTAATTAATAGTTGTGGATTGACTGACTCAATATAAATGAGGAACTGTATTAAAGAATCATGGCATTAGAAAGGTTGAGAACCACTGCTCTAAGGCAAGAACCAGCTTGATGAATTATAGGAGAAGGCCAGTGTAGTTGAAGTGCAGGGCGAAGAGTAGTGAATGGTGTGAAATGAAGCAGGAGTGCAGAGAAAGGCAGTGGCCAGATAACCTATAGGACTTTGAATAAAAAGTCTTTGAAGAGTTTAAAGCAAGAAATTAACATGGCTTAATATGTGCTTTCACAAGATCACTCTGGGTACCTATAGAAAATCTATGGTAAAACAGGAAAGAATGGGCTGGGGAACTATAGTGGAAGAGGGAGACTAGGTAGCAGGAGGAACAGAAGTCCAACTAGAGATGATGGTAGCTTGGACTAGGGTAGTAGTAGTAGTAGAATTGTGGCTGTGGTCAGGTCATGCATATTGTTTGAAGGAAGAGTCAACAGGACTTGCTGATGTAGCTAAGGCAGGTTGGGGAATAAATTTGGGGTGAAATTGAAAATTGAAGAATGAGTTCTGTGTTTTGGGCTTGAATATAATTGGGTAGATGGTGGTGCCATTCATTAAGATGAATAAACTAGTCGAGGAACAGTTTAGAAATTAAGAAATTAAGAGTTTTTGACCATGTTAACTTTGAGATGCCTGATATCTAATTTGCAGTTGTATATACTCATCTGGAGTTCAGAAAAAAGATAAGTGACAAGATACACACACACAAACACACACACACACACACACACACACACACACACATATATATAATTATATATATGTAATGTGCATATAATAGGTAACCAGTAATTAATAGTTGTGGATTGACTGACTCAATATAATTATGAAGTAGAATTACAGCTCACAGCAAAAACTACACTAGAAAAACACAATGTCTATTGTAGGAAACAATTCAGGAATAGCATATGAGACCTGTTCCATTTCTAATTTAATAATAATTTTTCAAGTGTCAAACTTAACAATGAAATAAATCTAGGTTTGAGTTACACTACAGTGTATGATAAGGTTTTAAGAAAATGAACAATATTTAGCTCAAGTAAGACATGCCCAATATTAAAATGATACAGTTGACAATTGTGTGGTAAACACTGGGAGAATAGAACAAAGGAAGATACAGTTGTAGGTTCAATAGAGAGGCTTTTGCAGTTTTGCAAGTCTTGTATCATAAGGCTGAATCCACCACAAAAGTTCTCCCGGCAGAGTGAAAATGCGGAGACAAAGAAGAGATCACAAACAAAAGAAATGGAGGAAAATAAAAGACTGGATATAGAATTCCAAACCATGGTTATAAGGTTTTTCAAAAATATCCTAGAAAAGATGGATGAATTTAGCGAGACCCAAGAGGAGATGAAAAAGGATCAACTAGAGATGAAAAAGGACCAACTAGAAATTAAACATACACTGACTGAAATAAAAAATATACAAAGACCTAACAGACTATAGGAAGGCAAGAATCAAGTCAAAAATTTGAAATATAAAGAAGCAGAAAACACTCAACTGGAAAAGCAAGAAGAGAAAAGAATCCAAAAATGTAAAGATAATGTAAGGAGCCTCTGGGACAGCTTCAAGCGTACCAACATCAGAATTGTGGGGGTGCCAGAAGAAGAGAGAGAACAAGATACTGAAAACCTATTTAAAGAAATAACGACTGAAAATTTCCCACATCTGGTGAAAAGAAATAGAATTACAAGTCCAGGAAGCACACAGAACTCCAAACAAAAGGAATCCAAAAAGGACCACCTCAAGACACATCATAATTAAAATACCAAGAGCAAAAGACAAAGAAAGAATATTAAAAGCAGCAAGAGAAAAACAGTTCATTACCTACAAGGGAGCACCCATACGATTATCAGCTGATTTCTCAACATAAACTATGTAGGCCAGATGGGAGTGGCAAGAAATATTCAATGTGATGAATAGCAAGAACCTACAACCAAGAATACTCTATCCAGCAAAGCTATCATTCAGAATTGAAGGGCAGATAAAGAGCTTCACAGATAAGAAAAAGCTAAAGGAATTCATCACTACCAAACCAGTATTATATGAAATGCTGAAAGGTACTGAGGAAGAAGAAAAAGGTAAAAGATAAAAAATTATGAACAACAAATACATATCTATCAACAAGTGAATCTAAAAATTAACTGAATTAAAAATTTGATCAACAGAATAAACTGGTGAATATAATAGAATCAGGAGCACAGAAAGGGAGTGGACTGATAATTCTCAGGGGGAAAAGGGTGAGGGGGGTGCAGGGAGAGACTGGACAAAAATCATACACCTATGGATGAGGTCAATGGAGAGGAGGTAAGGGTAGAGGGAGGGGTGGGAGCCGGTGGAGGGGAGTATGGAGGGGAAAAAAGAGAAACAAATGTAATAATCTGAATGATAAAGATTTAATTAAAAAATAAAAAAATAAAAAAGAAAGATATAATTGTAAAATACTGGGAAGTGAATAGAGGGTTAAAAAAATCTTATATCATTTAACATTTCAGTTGAATACAATACTAGTTTTTATGGTTCTAGTACAAAGCTTATTGGAAAAAATAACTTTTAATATCTCAATTCTTTAAAAGTGTTTCCTATAATGTTGATAATAGGAAAAACTGATATTTTTTCCAAATTTACTATGAATTCTGAAAGTTAGTTACAAAGATTCTGAAAAAAATATTTTTAAAAGCAAAATAGACCACTAAGTGGATGAGAACTGAACAGATGAGAATTGAACTGATAAGAAAACTGAATAGATGAGGAAAATCAAACATTTGAAAAACTGAACCATACTACCTTATACAAAATTTCAAGATATCTTTACCAAGCACAAGATATAATGTCTTGCTGAACAATAGAGAAAAATGAACTATTATTTATAAGAAAATATTTACATGAAATTCAGATTCAAGAACAAATTTTATTTTGCACAGTTTAAGAAACAGGTTAGTTTAGTTTACACTATCAAATTTATAGATAGAGTAGAGGAAATGGCAAACAAAGATATTGAGAGAATGCATTAAACCAGGGTGATATTTACTCACTTTTGTCCGGTTTTATTCTGAATAATCTTTAAAAATATCATTTTAGTATTCTTTGAATAACTGATATTAACATTAAATGCTAATATATTCAGATAGGCATGATTATTTTCAGAATATAAAAAATGCCTATTTATAGTGTTATAAACTTCTCTTAGAATAATTTGAAAATCAACCTACTGGCACACAGGAAAAAGTTACAGGTGGGGAAATATTAAACATGCTGTAAAGAGGTGTATATTTTCTGAAATGTGAAGGAGAAAAGCATTGTCATTTATTCATAGAGGACTTAAGAAAATATAAAGACTGTTGGCTTAGAGCGGAGTGGGAAACATATGTCCCGCAGGCCGAATAAGGCCCATGAAATCATTTGGTCTGGTCCTGCCAAAGCATTAGGGACAAGTTAATTAAATGTTTGACCAAATATAGCAGCTAATTTTTTAAAAAATTTCTTTATTGATTAAGGTGTTACATATGTGTCCTTATTCCCTCATTATCCCCCATCTTCCCCACTCATGCCCTCATCCCCTATTGTCTGTGTCTATTGGTTAGGCTTATTGCACACATACAAGTCCTTTGATTGATCTCTCTCCCTTACCCCCACCCTCCTCTACCTTCCCTCTGAAGTTTGATGTTCATCATCTGTTTTTGATGGTCTCATTGATGTTTCTCTGTCTCTGGATCTGTTTTTGTTCATTATATTCCATAAATGAGTGAGATCATGTGATATTTATCTTTCTCTAACTGGCTTATTTCACTTAGGATAATGCTCTCCAGTGCCATCCATGCTTTTGCAAATGATAAGAATTCCTTTTTATTTTACCACAGCATAGTATTCCATTGTATAGATGTACTAGTTTTTTTTAATCCATTCAGCTGCTGATGGACACTTAGGCTATAGCAGCTAATTTTTTTTTTAGTTGATAATTTTGTATGGCCTGTGAATGATGTTATAAATATCCAAATGGCCCTTGGCAGAAATAAGGTTTCCCACTCCTGGTTCAAGGGATCTGTAAGAAACATATATCATTTCAATCTGACTACCCTCCAGGATATTGGCTTTTTTTTAATTAAATTTTTATTATTCAGATTATTACATTTGTTTCTCTTTTTTCCCCTCCATAGCACCCCTCCACCCAGCTCCCACCCTTCCCTCTGCCCTTAGCTCCCTCCCATTGATCTCATCCATAGGTGTATGATTTTTGTCCAGTTTCTCCCTGTACACCCCTCACCCCTTCACCCCTGAGAATTATCAGTCCACTCCCTTTCTGTGCTCCTGATTCTATTATATTCACCAGTTTATTCTGTTGATCAAATTTTTAATTCACTTAATTTTTAGATTCATTTGTTGATAGATATGTATTTGTTGTTCATAATTTTTTGGCTTTTACCTTTTTCTTCTTCCTCTTCTAAAAGAGTACCTTTCAGCATTTCATATAATACTGGTTTGGAGTTGATGAACTCTAGCTTTTTTTTTATCTGTGAAGCTCTTTATCTGCTCTTCAATTCTGAATGTTAGCTTTGCTGGATAGATTATTCTTGGTTGTAGGTTCTTGCTATTCATCACGTTGAATATTTCTTGCCACTCCCGTCTGGCCTGCATCGCTTCTGTTGAGAAATCAGCTGACAGTCGTATGGGTGCTCCCTTGTAGGTAATGAACTGTTTTTCTCTTGCTGCTTTTAATATTCTTTCTTTGTCTTTTGCTCTTGGTATTTTAATTATGATGTGTCTTGGTGTGGTCCTCTTTGGATTCCTTTTATATGGGGTTCTGTGTGCTTCCTGGACTTGTAAGTCTATTTCTTTTACCAGATGTGGGAAGTTTTCAGTCATTATTTCTTTAAATAGGTTTTCAGTATCTTGCTCTCTCTCTTCTTCTGGCACTCCCAAAATTCTGATGTTGGTACGCTTAAAGCGGTCCCAGAGTCTCCTTACATTATGTTCACATTTTTGGATTCTTTTCTCTTCTTGCTTTTCCAGTTGAATGTTGTCTGCTTCTTTATATTTCATTTGATTCTTGCCTTTCTCTAGTCTGCTGTTAGGACTCTGTAAAATATTTTTATTTCAGTCAGTGTATGTTTAATTTCTATTTGGTCCTTTTTTTCTTTAGTTGGACCTTTTCCATCTCTAGTTGGATCTTTTGCATCTCTAGTTGGTCCTTTTTCATCTCCTCTTGGGTCTCACTAAATTTATCCAACTTTTCTAGCATATTCTTGAAAAACCTTATAAGTGTGGTTTTGAACTTTATATCCAGTCGTGTTTTTTTTCCTCCATTTCTTTTGTTTGTGATCCCTTCCCTTGTCTCAGCATTTTCACTATGCCGGGGAAACTTCGGTGTTGAAGTCGGCCTTATGATACCAGACGCAAAACCGAAGAAGCCTCTGTTGAGCTTGGGAGGGGTGGAGGGCTTAAGGGACCACCTTGCCTTCCAGTCGGCCCCTGAGTCTCATGTGACTGGGTAATCACTGGAGTGGTCCTTGTGCGCTTGCCGCACCTGCAGTGCCTCTAACCGCTGCCTTTCCAGCTCCCCTGCGCACCAGGACCACACGAGTCTAGGTCCCCAGGGTTTCGCCCAAAACAGGGGCCCAGTGGACTCAGAAGTGGCACAGTTCGGAGGGGCTGTCTACCGCCCACTCACGAAAGCCAGCGGCACAATCAGCAATCTGTCTTCTGCGCAGCACTGTGCGCATGCGAGACCAGACCTGATCTTCTGCGACTCCCCTAAATTTCTGTGCACCGCTCCCTTTTCACAGTCCAAACTCCCCCCGTATAAGTTTCGGCTGGATCTGGGGTTTAGTGTCGTAAGATAAGGGGTTCAATGCCATTGGGAGTCTCCTTTTCCCTCCCGCCAGAGAAAGCCAGCCAGGTACTCCAGCACCCGCTCTCTCTCTGCAAGCGCCTCCGTTCCTCAGCTTTTTGCAGCTCCTCTGGGTTTCTGTGAGCCCCTCTCTTTCCTTCTAGCTGTAGAACTTACACTCAGCCAGCTTTCCTGTGGTTCTGGATGATGTCTGTTCTGTCTTTTAGTTGTAGTTTTGAAATTGTTGTGCGAGGCAGCAGTGTAGGTGTTTACCTATGCTGCCATCTTGGATTCTCCCCAGGATATTGGCTTTTGATAGCTTATTGCCTATTATATAAAGAAGTGGTTCATAAATTAAGCCTATCTTAAGTTTAAAATTACAATAACGATAACCTTAGGTTTGGTAAATAACAAATATTTATCTCATTTATTCTACTTATAGATAAGGTTCCTAAGGGCAGGAACCATGGCAAATATTAGACTTTGGAGATTACCCAGGAACTAGACATGATCAGTTCAGTGGCAATGTGGAAAATAGCTTGGAGAGTAGGGGAACTGAGATTCCAGCTTGGAAGAGTCCAAGCAAGAGATAATTAGGGTTAGAACTTTAATGGTAATTTTGAGAATGAAGCAAGTATATATCTTTAAAATATTTCATTTTTTTCTTTTTCAAAGTAATAACATGATTATTATTTAAAAATTCAAACATTTTTAGAACTGTATAATAGAGAAAGGAAAGAAACCATTATGAACAATTTGGATATGACTCCTGTGTTTTTTATTATCTATTATAATGATTCTCCTTTTATGTTTTTCTTTTCTTTCTTTTCTTCTTTTATGTTTTAACCCAAACTTTAAATCCATTTTTTCATTTCCTATTTTGTAGATACCATTTATTGTGCACTTGCTATGTTCCAGATATTGCATTCAGAATCTTATGTTATTTCATTTAATCCTTTTAATAATACTTAGGACCAGGTATTATTCTTACCATTTTATAGACAATGAAATTGAAACTTAGAGAAAATAAGGCTAGATTGCTTCAGGTTATTTAACTAATAAGCGATGCAAGCACGTTTTCAACCCAGATCTATTTCTAAATGTTATTTTTTATTTGTTTGTTTTACCATTAACATATTTTTAATGAAACTTGAGGACTGTGAAGGGAGAGGGAATTACCGCAGACCCAGAAGACAGATAACAAGAAGCCTTAAATGGAATACTAGTATCAGAATCAACTTTACTTCTCAGCATTTTCTTTCTAGTTTAGCTTGAAATCCTACAGAATTAACAATTTGTTAAATAACAGCATTTTTTTTTACTGAATTGTCTTTAGATATATGATGGCAACATACTATATTGAACCTAAGTCTAACCATAAATAATACAAGTCAGAAAGAAATTAATACTTGTCCATCACAGAGACTCATCTGGATATGGGATACAAAACATGATATAAAGAATTTGGAGCCCACATTTTATTAAAAGACACTGAGTAAAGACTTTTCTCTATATGTCTTTTCTCTTTGCCCAGATAAGAGACATTCCAGGGTAGTGAGAGAACCTGAGGATGAGATTACTAAACTTCCCTCGATGATCCATAAAGAATCATGACCAGTGGAGGATATGCCAGAAGTCTAATATTAAAATTATAAATTTCGCCGAGACCGGTTTGGCTCAGTGGATAGAGCGTCGGCTTGTGGACTGAAAGGTCCCAGGTTCGATTCCAGTTGGGGGCATGTACCTTGCTTGCGGGCACATCTCCACTGTGGGACGTGCAGGAGGCGGCTGATCAATGTCTCTCTCTCATCGATGTTTCTGACTTTCTATCCCTTTCCCTTCCTCTCTGTAAAAAAATCAATAAAATATATTAAAAATAAATAAATAAATAAATAAAATAAAATCATAAATTTCTCCCAATAAACCTATTTATAAAAGTTTTTATTAATTTTTAACTATATAAGAAAGCAGCCTTAACAACTGTCAATATTTTTCTGTGTTTCTTTCATCTATCTCCCTAATACCCCTTCCCCCCTGTGTTTTCTTTTGGCTAGAGTATTTTAAAGCTCCATATCATATCATCATAACTCTATTAGTAAACATGTCAGTATGCATCTCAAAAATAAAAAGATAATTTTTACATAATCACAATGTAATTATTACACTTAAAATTAACAATAATTCTTTAATAATCATACCCAGTCCATATTCAAATTTCCTTGATATCCCGCCGCCCCCCCCCAAAAAAAAATATTTCCATAGTTAGTGTGTTCAAATAAGGGTCCTAACAAGGTCTGCTTATTATATTTGGGTGTAATGTCACTTAAATCTTTAAAGTTTCTTTTCACTTAGAACAGTACCTTTCCCCTTTTTATGCCACTGACTTGTTGAAAACTGAGCTACTTTTCCTGCAGAATTTTCTCCATTTTGGGTTGTCAGATTATTTCCTAATGGGGTCATTTAACTTGTTCCATTATTGCCTACATTTCTAGACTGAAGGTTATATTTAAAGGCTTTATTAGATTTAGATTCAATTTTATTTTGGCAATCATATTCTGTAGATGGTGCTATATAGTTTATATCTCATCACATCAGGAGATAAACATTTAGCAATGCTAAGACTGAGCAATGGATTCAGATGATGACAGCTTAATCTATATATATAAAAGCCTAATATGTTAAGTGTCTGACTGAGCGGTCAACTGACTGGTCACTATGACATGCATTGACCAGCAGGGTGAATATGCTTTGACTGGTAGGTTAGCTTGCTTCTGAGGTCCGGCCGATCAGGACTGGGTGAAACAGGGCTGGACACTCCCTAGAGCTCTCCCATGGCCCCTTCCCAGACACCAGCCTTGATCAGTCCCAATTGGGACAGGCAAGATGAACCTGATCAACCCTGATCACCGGCCAGGTGTAGGGACCTCACCTGCACACGAATTTTGTGCACTTGGGTCTCTAGTCCATTACAAAGTTCCCTATCAACTTTACACTTGATTGTTTTACCACCCATTGATTCATTAATGGTTATAAAAAAAAAGGTGGTTTACTAATTCTATCATTCCTTGTTTATTTATGGGCTATAATAGTTTTATAGAGAATAAGTTCCCTTCATCCTCCACAATATAATTATTTCATTGAAGATTCATAATAATCTACTGAAATAAGTCTTATTATTGTCTCTACATTGCAATAAGAAAATCAACACTTAAGGAAGATCATATCTTATAGCCGGTAAGTAGAAGAATTTTGACTGAAAACACAGCTCTTTGTGACAATGCACAATCAATGGTGTATAATACAACATTATTTTAGTATGAAGGCAATATTACAAAGTTTATTCTTATTTTATAGATAAAAAAAACTGAGGTTTAGAAAGATACAACGACTTGCCTACAGTCACAGAACCAGGAAGTGCAAGAGAACAGGAAAAGAAATAATTAGAGAACAAGAAGGAGTGCTTATGACTTAAAAATAGGGTAGGCGAAGTGAAAATTCAATACTTTATCTTCAATAGAAGATAAGATTAAGAATATCTTCCAAAAGTAAAACAAAAAGACAACAGAAAAAAGAGAAAATATCAATCATGAAGATTCAACTCTGACCAATAGAAGATCTAGAAAGTGAAAACAGAAGGAACCAAGATGGCAGCATAGGTGAACACATACACTGCTGCCTTGCATAACAATTTCAAAACTATAGATAAAAGACAAAAGGGACATCATCCAGAACCACAGGAAAGCTGGCTGAGTGGAAATTCTACAACTAGAAGGAAAGAGAGGGGCTCATGGAGACTCAGAGGAGCTGCAAAAAGCTGAGTTATGAAGACACACGCATGGAGAGGATGGGCGGCAGAGTGCCTGGCTAGTTTCCTCTAGCAGGAGGGAAATGGAAACTCCCAACTGCACTGAAAGCCAGTTCCAGGCGAGACTCATACGGGGGGAGGGGGGGAGGGGGAAAGGAGTCTGGACTGTCGTGAAAAGGGAGGAGTGCACGGAAACTCAGGGGAGTTGCAAAAGGCAGTGATCTGGAGGCACGCACGTGAGTACACACAGAGAGCACTGACTGCTGATTGTGCTGCTGGCTTTCTCTAGTGGGAGGAAAACAGAACCTCCAAACTGCACTGAAATCCACTTTCGACTGCATTGAACCCCAGTTTCAGGCGAGATCCTAGGGACCCAGACTTATACGGGTCCCTGGAGCACACAGAAATTCAGAGCATCTGTAAAAGGCAGAGGTCTGGAGGAGCGCAAGCGTGTGTGCGTGTAGAGGACTGCAGCGATTACCAAGGAACACTGAGACACAGGGGCCTCATAGAGCAGAATTGATGGGAAGTCAAGGCTGTCTGCTCAGCCCTGAAACTGCGCACCATCCAAGCTGAGCAGAGAGGCTTTTACAATTTTGCAAGTCTTGCATCATAAGACTGTCTCTAGCCAGTAGTTCTCCCAGCATAGACACAGCTGATCCTCACAGCCAATTGGCCTGGAAGTCAATTCCCCCCAATCATACCAACAACAATCAAGACTTAACTACAAAAAGGCTGTTCACACAGTTCACAAAGGGGTACACCAAAACTGTCCATCTTAGGTAAGAGCTACTGGGCCATATAAGACAACTAGCACACAAGGCAACTCTACCAACTCAGGGAAGCAGCGAAAATGCAGAGACAAAGAAACAGATCACAAGCAAAAAAAAAGGGAGGAAACAAATGACTGGATATACTGTTCAAAACCACAGTTATAAGGTTGTTCAAGAATTTCCTAGAAAAGGTCAATAAATTTAGTGAGACCCTCGAGGATATAAAAAAGGACAAACTAGAAATTAAACATACACTGACAGAAATAAAAAATATTATACAGAGACCTAACAGAAGACTAGAGGAATGCAAGAACCAAGTCAAAGATTTGAAATACAAAGAAGCAGAAAATACTCACCTGGAAAAGAAAAAAGAAAAAAAAAAGTGAAGATATTATAAGGAGCTTCTGGGACAACCTCAAGCATACAAACATCAGAATTATATGGGTGCCAGAAAAAGAGAAAGAGCAAGATACTGAAAACTTATTTGAAAAAATAATGACTGAAAACTTCCCTCACTTGGTGAAAGAAATAGACTTACAAGTCCAGGAAGCACACAGCATCTCAAACAAAAAAAACCCAAAGAGGACCAAACCAAGACACATCACAATTAAAATACCAACAGCAAAAGACAAAGAGAGAATCTTAAAAGCAGCAAGAGAAAAACAGTTAATTACCTACAAGGGAGCACCCATATGATTGTCACTTGATTTCTCAACTGAAATTATGCAGGCTAGATGGGTGTGACAAGAAATATTCCAAGTGCTGAATAGCAAGAACCTACGACCAAGATTCCTCTACCAAGCAAAGCTATCATTCAGAATTGAAGGGCAGATAAAGAGCTTCACAGACAAGAAAAAACTAAAGGAGTTCATCAACACCAACCTATTATTATATAAAATGCTGAAAGGTGCCCTTTAAGAAGAGGAAGAAGAAGAAAAAGGTAAAGATAAAAATTAGGAATAATAAATACATATCTATCAACAAGTGAATCTAAAAATCTAGTGAATTAAACATCTGATGAACAGAATATACTGGTGAATATAATAGAATCAGGGGCATAGAAAGGGAGTCGACTGACAATTTTCAGGGGGAAAGAGATGAGGGGGTTGCGGGAAGAGACTGGACAAAAATTATACACCTATGGATAAGGACAATGGTGGGGAGGTAAGGGCAGAGGGCTGGGAGGGAACTAGGTGGCAGGGAGCTATGGAAAAAAAGGGGGGAACAATTGTAATAATCTGAACAATAAAGATTTATTAAATTAAAAGTGAAAACAGGAAATGAAAGAAATTTTCAAAGAAACAATATGTGGGACTTCCCAAAGATGGCAGCTGGCAGGGCAGAGGTAAGGGAGAGAGGAAGTGAGTGAGTGAAGGGATGAAAGGAGAATGTGTGAATATGTGTAATGAGTGTGTGTGAGTGAGTGAGTGACAGTTAAAATGGGAAAAGCAGCAGGGGCTGGCCGACCAGGCTCTCTTGCACAAGGAGAGACTACCACTGCTGTGAGCATTCCCCGGACTGCGGGACCCGGGCACTAGAGCCCACACCATCTTGTAGGGATAGTGGCCTTTTCTAGGAACTCATCAGCACCACCACCCAGACAGGCCTTTGACAGTGCACAGGACCCAGCAGCCACTACAGCCAAAATTTTGCTGCCCACCCTCAGACCCATGGACGCTCAGACTGCCACTTCCAGAAGGAGCACCACTCCTGCAGCAGTAAGTGCAATTTCCCTCCTCCCCAGTGGCAGAACTCTGGACAACACATTCATGCATTTCCAGTGTTCAGGCATCCAGGGCACACCACCCCATATGCAATGCCTGGGAGCCACTAGGAGCCCCTGCTAGGTGTGATTTTGTACAGACAAGAGTATGATGCCCGCAGTAGAAATGCTGAGTCCCTCTTCCTGAATAACTACCTACGGACACCTCAGCTGCGTAACTTCAGTGCCAGGGCCCCTCAGAGTGTATGAGAGCTCTGTGCCGGCAAGTGCACCACCACATTCGTGTATTTCCAACAGGCAGACATCCTGAGCCCATCTATCCACAGGGCACTTATGGGAGCTGCTGTGAGTCCTTGCTAGGAGTGATCTTGGACAAATAAAGATGCACTCCCCGCAGCAGGAGAAATTCTGAATTCACTCATCCTGGATACCTACCCACAGATGCCTCAATTATGTGGCATCAGTGCAAGGACCTTTCAGAGTACTATGGTGCGCTGGCAAACGCACCATAGGTGCCCCTGTGAGCTGCCACTGGAAGCATGCACCTATCCACGACAGGTGCATCAGCAAGTTGAGTCTGCCCACCCCACAACTACAGAACTCCGGACACCACAGTCACGCCTTTCCAGAGTGCAGACCACCTGAGCCCCATAACCCCAATAGTCGGTTCCTGAGTGCCACTGTGAGTCCTCACTGGGCATGCACAATTTCAATCAAGGATGCAAGACACCAAAATTGGGACACCCCCCTCCACAGTTGCTGACTTCTAGACACCACATTTATACCTTTCCAACTCACAGGCCTACATCAAGAGAACCCAAATACCTCAAGTAAGGAGCTATATTAGATTACCAAGCCCAAGAGACCTGAGAGATCACAACAATAGCACCATCCCCAAAAGAACCTGGGTAGTAAAGCAATTAGACCTACAATTAAAACGTTACAGCAAAACATGGGAAGACAAAAAAGCAATCTCTAAAGCAAAGAAAAGAGAAATTACCAGAAAGGGAGTTAAATAAAATTGAGGCTAGCAACATGACAGAGAAATAATTCAGAGCAATGGTTATAAATATGCTTCAATGGCTGGATGACAAATACACACAACTCTATGAGAATTATAAGAAACTGAATGAGAATGTCACCAACATGAAAAGGAACCAAGAGGAGATGAAGAACGACATAGTTGCAATGAATAACAAAAATGGAAAGCTTAAACAGTAGACTAGAAGAAGCATCAGTGAATTAGAAGCCAAGGTAGAAAAAAAAAATACATACACAGCAGCAACTGAAAAGAAGACTTAAAAAGCAAGTGGAGAGCCTAAGGGAGCTTTGGGGCAACACAAAATGAAACATTCACATAATAGGAGTCCCAGAAGGAGAGGAAGAGAAGCAAGGAACAGAAAATCTGTTTGAAGTAATAATGACAGAAAATTTCCCTGACTTTGGCAAGAAAAAAAACTATGCAAATCCAAGAAGTACATAGAGTCCTAAATAAGATGAACCCCAAAAGACCGACAAGACACATCATAATTAAATTGGCAAACACCAACAACAAAGTAAGAATATTAAAGGTTACCTCTGATAAGGGTTTAATCTCCAACATTTACAGGCAACTCATACAATTTAACAAAAGGAAGATAAACAACCCAATCAAAAAATGGGCAATGAACTTAAGAGATACTTTTTGAAAGAGAACATAAGAAAGGCCAAGAGACATATGAAAACATGCTCAAAGTCACTTATCATCTGAGAGATGGAAATCAAAATCACAATGAGGAACAATCTCACATCTGTCATAATGGCTATCATCAACAAATCAACAAACAACAAGTGCTGGCAAGGATGCAGAGAAAAAGGAACCCTCATGCACTGTTGGTGGGAATGCAGGACTGACGCAGCCACTGTGGAGAACAGTATGGAGTTTCCTCAAAAAACTAAAAATGGAACTCCCATTTGACCCAGCGATTCCACTTCTAAGAATATATCCCAAGAAACTAGAAACACCAATCAGAAAAGATATATGTACCCCTATGTTCATAGCACCACAATTTACAATAGCTAAGATTTAAAAACAGCCTAAGTGCCCATCAGCAGATGAGTGGATTAGAAAATGATGCTATATCTATATAATGGAATACTATGCTGCTTTAAAATAGAAGGAATTCTTACCATTTGCAGCAACATGGATGGAACTGGAGACCATATGCTAAGTGAAATAAGCAAGTCAGAGAAAGAGAAATACCACATGTTCTCACTCATTTATGGATAATAAAGAACATTATAACCTGATGAACAAAAAGATTGATACAGAGTCAGAGAAGCATCAAACAGACTGTCAAATTACAGTGATAAGGCTGGGAGAGGTGGGATAGATAAGAGATCAACCAAAGGACTTGTATACATGCATATAAGCATAACCAATGGATGGAAGACACTGGGGGGTGATGGAATGTATGGGAGTGGGGTGGGGGGTAATGGAGGGATATGGACAGATGTAATACCTTAATCAATTAAAAAAGAAACAGCATGTGGCAGAATGTAAGCAGTCCATTAAAATCTATTCTTCTGTTCTTCCTGGGTACTAGGTCATATTTTTTAGATTCCTTTAAGAGTTAAGGAGCCAAGTGACTAAATGTTCTCAAATGGAATGTAAATGGGACAACAGGAGCTTACCTCATAAATTCTATTTATTTTTGCCTTCCTGTGAGCCAAAATGACAATGAACAAAGTGATCTTAACAACCACATGTTAAAGAAAGCAGAACCCCTCATAACCTAGAACATCTGCTATACACTATTAAGTAATAAATAATGGTGAAGTCATTCCATTTTGGGAGGCTACTTTTATAAAGTTTAATGTTTGTTATAAGTTTAGCCTACTCTAACTAATACATAATATAAATATATTTCTCATTCCACATTAAAAAACATAATTCTCCTATAAAAACAATATTTTGTCTCAAAAAACAAAGTAATCATAATACATTACTTTGTTCAATAATAAAAATTATATAGACATAATGTAAATGTGATTTTTAATAAAATAAACAATTGTGATAAAGTATATTGGGAGGATATGGGGAAGGAAAATGGAGTAATGGTGGTGGTGGAAAAACTAAATTATCATCTAGCCTATGAGAAATTCAAAAGATCGTTTTAAAAAAATTGATAAATCAAAAGGTAAGTATAGGTCCATGATCTAAAATATAGAGGTAAGTAACAGATGAACAAATGAAAAAAGATAAAAGTGGTTTTTTGGGGGGCAATGGAATTGAGAAACGGAGAAGGAAGAAGAGCTGCTGTTTGATTATATATTTGATTTTTAAACTACGTGTTATGTATTACTTTGATGCTTAAAAATGTACACAATTGGAAAATGAACACAGATGAGATGAACTACTAGTTGTACTGGTTAATAATGCAGATTTTTTCAATAGATGGAATTACACATATGTTGATATATATGCGATTTGATATGTATGCTATTTTCTTGTATTGACAACAAGCTCCAAAACTTCATATGCCAAATTTGCTGAAGCTGTTAACATCATAGATATTTTTACTCTTAAAAATGTCAAATTTCTTCTAAAAAAAAAAGAACATTTGCAGGAAGTTTTAATTCATTGCTTTATTTTGAAGAAAAGTGCCGCTGAATACTTCGGGAAGTTTATGGTGAACATGCTCCATCTCAAGATACTTGTAATGCTGGGTTTAAATGCTTTAAAAGTGATGATTTCAACATGAAAGATAAAGACGTTGTGTTCAACCAAAAAAGTTTGAAGACCAACAATTACAATAATTGTTGGATGAAGATTCGTGCCAAACTTCAAAAATAATTTGCAGAACGATTAAACATTGCTCAGCAAACAATTTTTGATGGTTTACAAGCAATGGGAAATATTTTAAAGGAAGGAAAATGGGTGCCACATCCACTGAAGAAAAGAGAAATGGAAAACTAAAAAGTCATCAGTAAAATGTTGCTTCAACGGCATGAAAGAAAGTCTTTTTTGCATCGAATTGTTACTGGCTATGAAAAGTGGATTTATTTTGAGAATCTCAAATGCACAAAATCATGGGTTGATCCAGGTCAACCATCAACATCAACTGCAAGGCCAAATCGCTTCAGAAAAAGGATAGTGCTCTGCATTTGGTGGGATCAGGAAGGTGTGATGTATTATAAAACCAGGTGAAACTGTTAATACTGATCGCTACGGACAACAAATAATCAATTTGAACCACACTTTGATAGTGAAACTACCAGACATGGCAAAGTAAATTGGCTTCATGATGACACACCATGTTAAAGACATGTTAAAAGATCTTGCCTGGGAAGTATTAACCCACCCGCTGTATTCATCAGACCTTGTTCCTTCAGATTGCCACTTGTTCTGATTGATGGCACATGTACTTTTTGAGCAGCACTTCAAAACATACGAAGAAGTGGAAAATTGGATATCTGAATGGTTTGCCTCAAAACCAAGAAAAGTTCTATTGGGACGGTATCCACAAATTACCTGAAAGGTGGGGAAATGTGAAGCTAGGGATGGAGATTACTTTGAATAAAGCATTTTTGATGTTTCTCTTAAAATTATCGTGTTTTCTTTGACTACAAAATCCACTATTATTAACCAGTATACCTAATAATTTTCAAATAGCATAATATATAAGTTTGAGATGGTAAAGTAGAAAGATAAAAAAGGTAGCCTGCTGTCCCCAATGTTGCTACACCCAAATATCTGGTCTTTAGGAGTTAAGAGTAGCTTCAAAATGCCCAAGAAATATCTATGAATGAGTATACATATTTTAAGAATTCAAGAATTCTATCGTCAGGCTAAATTTTCATTTTTTTTTACTCCCCTATGGTCCCAAATGCATACAATAATATTTACTGTATCCCCATGTGGAAGCATCATCATGGCAGATGCTAGCCATTGGAATAAGTAAGTGTGTGTGTGTGTGTGTGTGTGTGTGTGTGTGTAAATGAGTGTTAGGGTATAGAGTTAGAGGATTTGGTCTCATGCAAGCAGGGAAAAAGTAATTGGGTAGCTAGAAAAAAGGAAGGTTGGGAAGCTCAAGCAATCCTGTATAATAAAAGACTAACATGCAAATTGTCCCCTCGATTGGGAGTACACATGGGAGTTTAACAGGGAGTTTGACCAGGGTACAGTGCATTCCTTGGCCAGCCCCACCCCTAATCGGCCCCTGACTTCAATTGGGGGTTGGGCCAGCTGGCCAACCACCCCCAGCCTCTACCAACAACCTAGCCTAACCCCTCCTGTGCATGAATTCGTGCACTGGGCCTTTACGCCTATATAATGAAATAGTAATATGCAAATTGAGCATACCTCTGCTACACCCACCAGCCAATCAGGAGTAAGTATGCAAATTAACCCAACCAAGATGGCTATGGCCACAGAGAGAGCAGGTGAGAGGCTTGGGTTGCCCCAGTGATGGACCCAGACTTCCTCTTGAGGCTACAAATGTTCAATTATAGAAGATAAATAAATTCCAACAGAAATGGCTGCCATCAGAGAGCGAGTGGAAGGCTTGGTTCAGCTTCGGGCTACAAGTTTCAATTGTAGAAGATAAACAAATCCCAGATTTAATAAATATTGTTCAGATTATTACAATTGTTCCTCTTTTTCCCCCCATAGCTCCACTCCAACCGGCTCCCACTCCTCCCTCTGCCCTTAGCTCACCCCTTTGTCCTCATCCATAACTGTATGATTTTTGTCCAGTCTCTCCCTGCACCCATCACCCCCTTCCCCCTGAGAATTGTCAGTCCACTCCCTTTCTATGTCCCTGATTCTATTATATTCATCAGTTTACTTTGTTCAACCGATTTTTAATTCACTTGATTTTTAGATTCACTTTTTGATAGATATGTATTTGCTGTTCATAATTTTTATCTTTACCTTTTTCTTCTTCTTCCTCTTCTTAAAGAGCACCTTTCAGCATTTCATATAATAGGTGTTAATGAACTCCTTTAGCTTTTTCTTCTCTGTGAAGCTCTTTATCTGACCTTTAATTCTGAATGATAGCTTTTCTGGGTAGAGTAATCTTGGTTGTAGGTTCTTGCTATTCATCACTTGGAATATTTCTTGCCACTCCCATCTGGCCTGCATAGTTTCTATTGAGAAATCAGTTGACAATCGTATGGGTGCTCCTTTGTAGATAATTAACTGTTTTTCTCTTGCTGCTTTTAATATTCTCTCTTTGTCTTTTGCTCTTGGCATTATAATTATGATGTATCTTGGTGTGGTCCTCTTTGGATTCCTTTTGTTTGGAGTTCTGTGTGCTTCCTGGACTTGTAAGTCTATTTCTTTCATCAGGTGGGGGAAATTTTCAGTCATTATTTCTTCAAATAGGTTTTCAGTATCTTGCTTTCTCGCTTCTTCTGGCACCCACATAATTCTGATGTTGGTACACTTGAAGTTGTCCCAGAGGATCCTTACACTATCTTCAACTATTTGGATTCTTTTTTCTTTTCCAGGTGAGTGTTTTCTGCTTCTTTGTATATCAAATATTTGACTTGATTCTTGCATTCCTCCAGTCTGCTGTTAGGTCTCTGTATAATATTTTTTATTTCTGTCAGTGTATGTTTAATTTCTAGTTGGTCCTTTTTATATCCTCGAGGGTCTCGCTATATTTATTGACCCTTTTTAGAAAATTTTTGAACAACCTTATAACTGTGATTTTAAACAGTATATCCAGTCATTTGTTTCCTCCATTTCTTTCGTTTGTGATCTGTTTTTTTGTCTCTGCATTTTCGCTGCTTCCCTGAGTTGGTAGAGTTGCCTTGTGTGCTAGTTGTCCTATATGACCCAGTAGCTCCGCCTCCCCAGTTACTTGAGGTGGACACTCTTGGTGTATCTCTTTATGGACTGTGTATACAACCTTGTTGTAGTTAAGTCTTGATGGTTGTTAGTATCACTGGGGAGAATTGACCTTCAAGCCAATTAGTTGTGAGGATCAGCTATGTCTATGCTGGGAGAACTTCTGTGTTGGAGTCAGCCTTATGATACAAGACTTGCAAAACTGCAAAAGCCTCTTTGTTCATCTTGGATGAGGCAGAGTCTCAGGGCTGAGCAGATAGCCTTGTCTTCCCATTAGCCCTGCCGTATGAGGCTCCTGGGTCTCAGTGTCCCTTGGTAATCACTGCAGACCTCTCTGTGTGCTCTCGCACATGTGTGCCTCCAGACCTCTGCCTTTCATGGATCCCCTAAATTTACATGTGTTCTGGGGACCTGTATGAGTCTGGATCCCCAGGGTCTTGCCTGAAACTGGGGTTTAGTGCAGTTGGAAGTGGATTTCAGCACAGTTGGGAGGTTCTATCTTCCTCCCACTCAGCTTTTTGCAGCTCCTCTGGGTTTCTGTGAGCCCTCGTCTTTCCTTCAAGTTGTAAAATTTCCACACAGCCAGCTTTCCTGTGGTTCTGGATGATGTCTGTTCTGTCTTTTAGTTGTAGTTTTGAAATTGTTGTGCGAGGCAGCAGTTTAGGTGTTCACCTATGCTGTCATCTTGGTTTCCCTAATATGGTCACTTTAAGTATGTTGATTCATCCAATCTATGAACACAGAATATCCATTTCTTTGTCTTATTCAATTTATTATAATGATATAGTTTTAATGTAAAAGTCCTTCATATATTTTGTTAAGTTTACTAGTTTTCCTAGGTATTTTATTATTTTTGTTGCAATTATAAAAGAATTTTTTTTTACTTTTTTTTTTTTTAAGATTTATTGTTATATAGAGAAATGGAATGGATTTTGGTACATTGATTTTGTATCCTGCAAAATTACTATATTTGTTTATTGTTTCTAATAATTTTTTAAATGAAGTCTTGAGGGTTTTCTATATAAAGAATCCTATCTTCTGCCAAAAGTGACAATTTCATTCCTAATTTGCGTGTTTTTGTGTGTTTTTTGGGGGATGTCTTTCATTTCTTTCTGTTGCCTGATTGCTCTGGCTAGGACATCCTAAATGAGTTTTTCAAAAAATTAAGAATAGAGTTACCATGTGACCCAGCAATCCTCTTCTGGGTATCTACCTGAAAATTTAAAAATATTTATTTGTAAAGATATATTTACCTCTATGTTCATTGCAGTATTATTCACAGTGGCTAAGACATGGAAACAACTGAAGTGTTCTTTGATAGAGGAGTGGATAAAGAAGATGTGGAATACTATTGAGCCATAAGAAAAGATGAAATACTGCCATTTGCAACTATATAGATGAATCTTAAGCATATCATGCTAAGCAAAATATGTCAGATGAAAAAGTCAATAATCATATGATTTTACTCATATAGGATATAAAACTGAAAATAACAAATGAACAAATAAGACAAGTAAACAAAACCTCATAGACAGACAACACTATGGTGGTTAACAAAGGAGAAAGGTGCCTGAAACCGAACATTGTTTCACTTATAGAAAGATGTGGACAGGAAGCCTGGAAGGCTGGTCAACAACCTTAATTGCTCTAACCACTCACTGTTTAGTTGAAACATTGTTAGCTGAAGTAGCCTCCATCTCTGTTTGTCTTATGTATTTTTGTTATTGGAATTTCCTGCCTAAAGGCTATGGGTGTATCCCATAGTCTTAATAAAAAGAATAGCAAGGCCAGAGCAGTGAGTAGTCCTCCCACTAGAGGTAGGCTCCTGCCTGATCCCCCAATACCACCAAATTAATACTTTTCTAGTCTCTTTTCATTTGTGTGCGGCCTTCTCCAGAACCGGAACCCTGAATGGGAACCCTGAATCATGAGACACATGAAAGGGGTTCCCACAGAAAGGGGGTGAGGAAGGAGGAGGAAAGGTATGGGGGTCAAAATATGGCAACAGGAAGAGTTTTGACTTTGGATGGTAAACACAGAATGCAACATACAGATGATGTAATACTTAATTTTATTAACCAATGTCACTCAATAAATTTAATATTGAAAAAAGGAATATAAAGATGTAAAGAAAGGATTTTGCTGTGGTCTAACTAATTATGGTGATGCTGATTTGGAAGGCTGACCTCAACCATGGCAAATACCTTTACTGTTATTCCAAGAGAACACATCATATCTCAAAATGAAGCTAATTCTATATACTTTTTAAAAATTTTATCTTGCCCTAACTGGTTTGGCTCAGTGGATAGAGTGTCGGCCTACAGACTGTAGGGTCCCAGGTTCAATTCCCATCAGGGTATGTACCTGGGTTGTGGTCAATCCCCAGTAAGGGATATGCAGGAGGCAGCAGATTGATGTTTTTCTCATCGATGTTTCTAACTCTCTATCCCTCTCCCTTCCTCTCTGCAAAAACTCAATAAAATATAAAAAAAGTATCTTTATTGATTAAAGTATTACAGATGTTCCTCTTTATTCCCCATTGATCGACTCCACTCTGCTCCCCCTTCCTCCCTAGGCCTTCCTCACACTATTATGTGCCCATGGGCTATGCATATGCATATAAGTTCTACTTTTAACAACTAATCCAAACTCAAACCTACTTTGAAGGAAAACATGTACATACCCTTTGAGCAGCATAAAAAGGATATGAGGATGAGCACTAATGTACTCCACAGTAGGACATCGAGTGCCTATCTGTCTTCTCAAGATGTTGTTAAATATCTGGGTCACATCCTTTTTGCCCTGTTAAAGAAATAACCAACCATTACATCATATACTTGAAATGGGTGGACTGTATGACTTGTGAATTATATCTCAAAGGTTGTTTATATACATTTGCATACAAATAGCACTGTCCTTCATAATGTGAAACCATTAATTTACTCTTTAGTAAGTTGTGCTTTCAAACATTCAACACAGAGCCTACAAAATATATGTAGCTCCTTTCCACAGGATTTGCACTGTGGGAAATTCGGATAATTAGAAGTCAATTTCTCACAGCAGTAAATGAAATGGCACAGAAGAATATAAAATAGTAGTTATAAAATAGTAGTCTTTAGACATAACTAAATTCGTCGGGGCATATGCAGGAGGCAACCCATGGACCCATAGATGTGTCTCTCTCATATCAATGACTCTCTCTCTCTCTCTCTCTCTCTCTCTCTCTCTCTCTCTCTCCCTCTCCCTCCCTCCCACTCTCTCTAAAAAATCAATGGAAAAGCAAAAACAAAGTTGCTATGAATATTCATAACCAGGTTTCAGTTCTCTGTAATAAATACCAGAGTGTAATTGCTTCTATGGCAATTGCATGTTTAGTTTTTTAAAAAATTGACAGATTGTTTTCCAGATTGGTTATACCATTTTAATTTCCATCAGCAATGTAGTTTTTATGCACCCTTGCCAGCATTTGGTGTTGTCATTAGTTTTTATTTTAGCTGTTTTGATAAGTATGTAGTAATTTCTCATTTTGGTCTCAACTTGCATTTCTGTAATGGTTAGGGAACAGCATGTATAGCTATCTGGACATATTTCTCTTGATGAAATTATGTCTTTTGCCCATTTCTAATTGGATTGTTTCTTTTTTTATATACTATTAAGTTTTGAGGATTTTAAACATATTCTAGATTCTAGTGTTTTTTTTATCACGTATGTGGTTTAAAGTATTTTTTTCCCAGTCCGTAGCTTGACTTTTCATCCTATTAAAAGGATTTTTGCAGAGAAAAAGTTTTGAATTTTGATAGAATCCAATTTATCAATTTTTGTTTTATAGATTATACTTTTAGTGTCAAGTTTAATAATTCTTTGCCTAACTCTATATCTTGACGTTTTTCCTTAATTTTTTAAAAAAGTGTTGTAGTTTTGTTTTACATTACGTCTGTGATATATTTGAGCCAATATTTAAAAAAATACATTTTTATTGATTTCAGAGAGGAAGAGATAAGGGAGAAAATTCAGAAAAACATCAATGATGAGAGAAAATCATTGATCAGCTGCCTCCTTCTCACTCACACTGGGGATTGAATCTACTATCCAGGCATGTGCTCTGATCCAGAATCAAACTGTGAGCTCCTGTTCAATCACTGAGCCATGCCAGCCAGGCTGAGCCAATTTTTAATAAGATTAACAGTATATAAGAATTCTCATTTCTCCATATTCTCCCAGCTTTTTTTACATCTTTTCTTTATGATAATAGACATCCTAAAAGGTGTGAGGCTGCATGTCATTATGGTTTTCATTTGCATTTCTATGATGACTAAGGGGCAGGGTATAATCAAGATGGGAGCTGAACCCAGCAATATCTACACTGGAAAAGAAGGCACCCTCCCCCCCTTAGATTCCCTTGAGCTATAGGTATTCTCAAGAGTAGGAACTTATCCCTTATGTCTTCTTCGAAGACTTTTATGGTTTCAGGTCATATATTCAAGTCTTAGTCCAATCTGAGTTGATTTTTGTGTACAGTGCAAAACAGGAGTCCATTTTAATTCTTTAGCATGTAGATAATCGATATCCAATTCCCTAACACCACTATTCTTCCCCCACTGTATATTTTTGGCTCCTTTATTGAAAATTGATTAATCATATATGCATAAGTTTATTTCTGAGTTTATATTCTGTTTTAGTGATCTATGTATCTATTTTTATGCCTATACCGCACTACTGTAGCTTTGTAATATAGTTAGAAATCAGGAAGTGTGCTGTATCCAGCTTTGTTCTTTTTTCAAGATTGCATTGGCTATTTGGAATCGTTTGTGGTTCCAAAACAAACGATTTTTAGGATTTTTTCCCTATTTATGTGAAAATTTTTTATAATAATTGCATTGAATCCATAGAACTCAGAGTAATATTGATCTTTATTATTAATTCTTCCAATCCATGAACACAAAGTATTTTCCACTTAATTGCGTTTTCTTCAATTTTTCATTAATGTTTGATAGTTTTCGTGTATAAATCTTTCACCTCCATGGTTAAATTTACTCCTAAATATTTCTTCTTGTTATTAAAAATGGGACTGTATCTGAATTTTTTCTAATAATCTTTTGGTGCAATCTTTAGGGTTTTCTGTATATGGTATTGTGTCATCTACAAATAGAGACTTCTTTTTTATTTGGATGCTATTAATTAACTAATTAATTACTTTTACTAACTGCTCTAGCTAGGACTTTCAGATGAATACAAGTGGCAAGAATGAAGAATGGGCATCCTTGTCTTGTATCTGATCTTAAAGATTTGATCCCAGGCCCCAGTTAGTGCATATGCAGGGGACAACCAATCCATGTGTCTCTCTTACATCAATGTTTCTCTCTCACACTCTCTCTCCCTTCTACTCTGTCTGAAAATCAATCTATCTATACTAATAAAAGGATAATAAGTAAATAGTCAGGACGCCCTCACGCGTAATGACCAATCCGCAGGCTGCATAGCAGGTGCAGGTGGGCGGGGACTTGCAGCATCAGGGACTTGCGTCACACTGTTACATCCATTACTAGGGACTTGGGGCCCAGCAGAGGCCTCTGAGCACCTCTGCTGGGTTCTGGGGGCCTGGTGGGGGGTTCCTCAACTCTGTATGGTGAGGCCTGGGGGGGAGGTGGTGTCCCACAGCTCCATGTGGTTCAGAGGCAGAACCCCTGGCTCCAGCTTACCTCGTTGGGGCAATCCATTAAGGAGTCCCAGATGGGTGGGCAGGGCCTACCTCTTTGGAGCAATAGATTGCAGGGTTCAGGCACAGTGGTACCTCAAGATACGAGTTTAATTCATTCCGTAACCTTGAGGCATGGGAAACTACGAGACGCTTGAGTCGTGGTAAACTGGTGGGTCGTGTGCAGCCGGCCGATCCGCGCGATTACTCCTATCTCAAATGTTGCTCGTATTTCAAAGCAAAAATCCCTCGCTCGATGGCTCGTATCTCAAAAATCTTGTATGTTAGGGCACTTGTATCTCTAGGTACCACTGTATATATAAAAGCCAAAGTGACCATTATAGCTGTTTGACCAATTGACAGCTCATTATGATGGGCACTGACCACCAGGGGGCAGGCATTCACCGCAGAAGCTACACCCTGGTGGTCAGTGTGCTCCCATAGCCAATCTCCCACAACCAGCCAACCTCCCATGATCCCCCTCCCCCCTGCTGGCCTGCCAACCTCCCACTGTCCCTCCTCCCTGGCTGCCTGGCCCTGATCAGCCCCTATGGGGGTAGGCGAGATGACAACAATTGACCCCGATCACTGGCCAGGCCAAGGGACCCCACCCATGCACAAATTTATGCACTGGACTTCTAGTGAAAAAATATCTTCAGATTAGAATTAAAAAGAGAAAAAGAAAAACAAAGAAATTTGGCCTATAATTTTCTGTTCTTACAGTGTTTGTCTGGCTTTGGTATCAGAGTAATACTAGCCTCATAAAAATAGTTTGGAAGTGTTTCTTCTTCTGATTTGAGAACAGTTTGAGAAGGTGTAACTCGGTTGAGTGTTGTCCCATGTACCAAGAGGTCACTGGTTCAATTCCTGTTCAGAAACAGGCCTAGTTGTGGACTAGATCCCTAACAGGCAGCCAATAAATGTTTCTCTCTCTCATTGATATTTCTCTTTCCTTTTCTCGTCCTCTCTCCAAAATAAATAAATAACATATTTTTTAAATGTTTGGTATAATTAACTTGTAAAACCATCTGCTCCTGTGCTTTTTTATGTTGGAAGATTTTTTATTTTTAATTCAATATCCTTGCTCATTATTGGTCTGTTCAGATTTTCTATTTCTTCATAATTCAATCTTGGTAGCTTTTATGTTTCTCGGAATGTACCCACTTCTCAGTTCAATTTGTTGGTATATAATTGTTCATAGGAGTTTCTTATGATCCTTAGTATTTATGTATTATAGTTAGTATATCTCCACTTTCATTTTTTATTACACTTGAGTTTTCTCTTTTTTCTTCAATCTAGCTAAAGGTTTATTAATTTTATGTTTTTAAAAAACCAACTTAGTTTCATTGATCTTTTCTATTATCTTTCTAGTCTCTATTTTATTTGTTTCTGTTGATCTTTGTTCCTTCTTTCTAATAACATGAGCTCTTTATCTAGTTCTTTGAGGTGTAAAGTTAGGTTATTTTAGAGATTTTTTCTTAATGTGGACTTTTATTACTCTAAACTCCCCTCTTAGAAGTGTTTTTAATGCATCTAATAAAATGGGTAAGTTGTGTTTCCATTTTCATTTGTCTCATATTTTCTATTACTCCTTTGATTTCTTCTTGGCTCATTATTTTTCAGAAGCATAAGGTTTAATCTCTACATATTTGAAATTTTTTTCTTGTAATTGATTTCTAGTTCATACCATTGTGGTTAGAAAAGATGCTTGATATGATTTCAATAATCTTAAATTTATTAAGACTTGTTTTGTGGCCAAACATATGACCTATCCTGGAGAACATTCTGTATGCACTTGAGAAGAATGTGCAGTCTGCTGTTGTTGGATGGAATGTTTGGTCTATGTTTGTTAGGTCCAGCTGATCCAACATAAGTTCATTGTTTTCTTACTCGTTTTCTATCTGGATCATTTAGCCATTGTTGAAAGTGGGATATTAGTGACTTTGAGTATGTTTTCATATGTCTCTTGGCCTTCTGAATGTCTCCTTTCGAAAAGTATCTATTTAGGTCCATTACCCATTTTTTTTTATTAAAAAAAAAAAAGAAAGTGGGGTATTAAAGCCTCCTAGGATTATTTCATTGTTGTCTATTTCTCCCTTGCAATGTGTTAATACTTGTTTTATATATTTAGGTACTCCAATGTTGGCTGAATATTTATAATTGTTATAACAACTTGAATAACTGTCCCCATTTCAGTCATGTGATGCTTAAGAATGGGCATATGATCTGAGAAATGAATCATTAAGTGATTTCATCATTGTACAAACATCAGAGAGTGTACTTACATAAACCTAGATGGTATAATCTACTACAGTAATTATATGTGCTATACTTTTACTAGTATGCAAGTGGCAGTGCAGGTTTGTTTACACCACCATCATCATAAACATACAAGTAATGTATTGCACTAGAACAGTATGACAGCTACCATGTCACCAGGAGACAGGAGTTTTTCAGCTCCATGATAATATTATGGGACCACCATCTCATATGTAGTCCATCATTGACCGAAACATGGTTATGAAGCACATAATTGTATTATTATATAAAGACCTTCTTTGTCTCTTGTTACAGTTTTTGGCTTAATGTCTATGTCGTCTATTATACTCCTGCATTCTTTTAGAATTTATTTGCATGGAATGTTTTTTCCCATCCCTTCACATTCAGTCCATGTATATCCTTAAAGCTAAAGTGATTCTCTTCTAATTAGAATATAATTAAGTCTTGCTTTGTTATTCATTCAGCCAATCTATGTCTTTTGATTCAAGAAGTTAGTCCATTTATATTTAAAGTAATTACTGAAAGGTATGGAATTATTACTGCTATTTTCTTAATTGTTTTCTGGCTGTTTTATAGTTTCTTTCTTCCTCTCTTCCCTTGTGATTTTACAGGTCTATGCTTCAACTCCTTTCTCTTTCTCTGTTTTTCTTCAATGATTTTTTGCTTTGTGATTACCATGAAGATTACAGAAAATATATTATATTTATAAGAGTAATTTAAGCTGGTAACAACTTAACTTTGAATGCATACAAACCTTTACATTTACATACCACTGTCCAATATTTTATGTTATAATGTCACTTCACAACTTTTAAATTATTGCTGCTTTAACAAACTATTGTAATTGTAGTTATTTTTAATACTTTTGCCTAAAAACTTTATACTAGAATTATAAGTAATTTAACCACCACCATTACAGTATTATTTTATCTTTAGCTATAAGTTACCTTTATCATTAAGTTTTATACTTTCATGTTTTATTAATAATTAGCATACTTTTATTTCAGCCTGAAGAACTGCCTATAACATTTCTTATAAGGCCAATTTAGTGGTGATAGACACCTTCAGCTTTTGTTTGTTTAGGAAATAATTTATCTTTCATTTTGTTCTGAACAACAAATTTGCCAGGTATAGTATTTTATTTGAAGTTCTTTTCTTTCAGCACTTTGAATATGTCATCCCTCTTCCTTTGGCCACAGTGTTATGGAGGCTTTCCTTGCATGTAACAAGTTGTGTTTTTTTTTCTTGCTGCTTTAAAGATTCTCTCTTTGTATATACAATCTCTTTGATAATCTAATAAAAGGGTAATATGCAAACTAACCATCACTCCATCACAAAGATGGTGGCACCCACAGCCACAAGATGGTGGCACCCAGTCCTCTCAGTCCCGTTGAAGTCCCCCAGTCCTGGGGATGGGGGGAGAGAGAGAGGGAGGTAGCTACTGAGAGCAGGCAGCATGAGCAGCCTGGCAGAATGCTCGTGGCGATGAAGCAAGCATTCCGCGCTGGACCACGAATGGACCTCTGGCCAGGCTGGGGTGTAGAACACTTGCATAAGAGAAGGAACCAGTGAGCTGAGCAGAGTCCAGTGGCCTCTGACTCCCAGGCAAGGTCAAGCCTAGGCAGCCAGAGGGTGGAGGGGGTGGAGGATAGTGTGACAAGAGGGGCTGGTGGTGGAGGCACAGGGGTGAAAGCCGGCCAAGAAAGAGGAAGAAAGCCCTTTACTGGAGTTCCTGAGAACAGAGAGGGAAGCTATTTGCATTTTCTGGCTGCAGATGGCCTCTGGCCAGGCTGGGTGTAGATGGACCTCTGGGCCATGGAGAGCCTCTGGGCAACAGGCATAAAGCGGCCAGGTCCCGCAGAAAGCTACTGGTGCATGGATTCGTGGGCAGGGCTACTAGTTCTATATAATAAAAGAGAAACATGTAAATTGACTGTATCTCCACTACACTCACCAGCCAATAAGGAGAGAGCATGTAAACAAACTCGACAAAGATGGCGGTTTAATTTGCATATGCAGTTGCTGAGAACATTCTCGGGACCCAGGCACTCCTAGCCTGTAGGCCCGTGCATAGGCCCTGAGCAAACGAGATCCCAGAATGCCCCAGGCCACTCCTGGCCTACAGGTGCAGGTGCCAGGCAGATGTTCCGGCCAGTGGCTGCTTGCATTTGCACTGGCACCAAGCTGTGGCCCGGGTCCACTCTCCCCAGCCCAGCTCCCACAATGCAAGGCTGGCTAGCAGCCTCAAGAGCATGCCCCCAAATGGCAGGGACATGCCCCTAGCCCAGTGGACACAATGCAGGGGGTCCTCTGTGCATAAGCTCCAGAGGAAACACCTTTTCTTTTCTTTTTTCAAAAATATATTTTATTGATTTTTTTACAGAGAAGAGGGGAGAGGGATAGACAGTTTTGGAAACATTGATGAGAGAGAAACATCAATCAGCTGCCTCCTGCACACTCCCCACTGGGGATGTGCCTCCAACCAAGGTGCATTTCCTTAACAGGTTTGTTTCTCAGCGACCATCTGAATGAGTGTGGGAGGCAACCAATTGAGGTGTTTCCTGTCTCTCTCCCTTCTTCCCTTCTCTCTTCCCTTCCACTCTCTATAAACTAACTAACTAAATAAATAAATAATCAATGGGAAAAAAAATATCCTCGGGTAAGGATTAACAACAACAAATTACTGCCATTGACTTTTATATAGACTACATAAAGAATTCTCGAAATTCAACAACCAAATAAAAGGAGGGCAAAAGATCTGAATAAATACAGTACTTCACAAAGGAGGAGATATGGTGGCAAGTAAACACTTGAAAAGATATTCCACATCAGCCACTACAGGAATAAAATTTAAAGAATCAATGAGATAACACTAAAACTTACTAGAATGGCTAAATTTTAAAAAACAAAAATAAAGCCAAAACAAACAAACAAAAATTCAACACTACCCAACAATTCTATACGTAGGTACTAGCATTTATCCAAGTGAAATAAAAACTTACATTCACATAAAAATGCATGTAAATAATTATAAGTTTTACTTATAATTACTAAAAATTTAAAATTCCCCAAATATCCTTCAACTGGGAAATGGCTAAATGATCTGTAGTACATCCATGTAATGGGATACTACTAAGCAATAAAGAGTAACAATCACATTATGCATAGCAACAACATGGCAAATGCATTATACTAAGTGAAGGAAGATAGACACAAAAGGGTACATTCTGTAGAGTTCCATTTATACATTTTGCAAAGGCAAAAATACAGAAACAGAAGATAGATTACTGGTTGCCAGAGGCTGGGGTAGGTGAAGAAGCTGATTACAAAGCTAATTTCTAGAAAGTTTCAGAAAACTCAAGCACATGCTAGCTTAAGAGTTAGCTGCTCTCAAAAATTTTTAAGTTAAACTAAACTTACGTATTGTATGAATTCCATCACGGAGTCCCCACCCCCACCATTCCTCTGCCTTTTTTGTTTGTTTTGCATTCTTCTGTCTTTTTTGTAGACTAGCTTCTCTACTTCTTTAGTTTATATGGTAGGACACCTGGCCACTGATGAAGAAACCGTAACTAACGTCTTTACCTCCTGGTTACAGACAGGGTTCTGTGTCTCATTTCCACTTCCAGAATACTGCAGAAATACTTTGTTCTACTTTTGTCTGCTATCCACTGCTAGGCCAGACAGCTGTGTTGGGCAGGGTGTTATGCTGCACAAAATGGTGGCTCCCACTATCACCATGTGGGTGGGGAAGGGAGCTTTGCCCAGAAAATAGAGCTTTTCCATTTATCTTAAGGTAGGTTACCTTCTTTAAAAAGTATGGTAAGGTTAAAACTACAATGGACATTGTCTTAATTTCAGAGAGCATGCAAACAATTAACAAGTTATGCTTCTGTTTAAGGACATGATACTTCTAAAGTTTATATTCATTAGTTTTAAAAGAATAGTAGGGTAACAATAACATAACATTCTATTTAATATGATGTAAGTATTTCCCCACTTGAGATTGTAAATTCTTGAACAGGGTGAAAAACTATATAAACAACAAAACAGAATCAATACCAAATAGAATCAATGCCCTACACACAGAGTAAGCATTTCAAATTGTTAAATGCATGAAGTATTGTCAAATCTTAAGACTTTGATTTCTCGTTTTTACATTAATAAAACCAAAGATTAAGGAGCACTTTTATCAGGGCCAGGCAACAGAAAAAGATCTTTAGGGAATGGAAATTTTCAAAAACTTAGTACCAGAAGATGGCTTATTAAGAAGTTGATTCCGGAGTTCTTATTTTGTTGATATTTTTAATGTAGCAAGAAATAATTAATAGAAATTAAATTATCACTGTAGAAAGTTTTCTTCTTTGAGCTGCTTTCTAATTCAACCCGAACAATTGACTATCTGTAACCCTAGTTTTGCAAGGCACACCTGCCTTTGAAATGAATGCATCAACTCTTAGATGCAATAAATTTCCATCCTTTGATCTCTTATCACATTGTGTTTCAAAACATCAAAGAGTCTAAAACTGTGTCTTGAACAATGCCCAAACACAGCTCTGAGTTTGATCCTAAGCCCACAAAATCAGAAGCCTTGAAATCTCAGCCACAACTTTTTTTTTTTTTAAACCTCATTAACAATATGCTGAAGTGATTCTTTTGCCTGGAATTTTAAGACTTAAATAAAAATTTATGGCAACTCCCTACTCCTACATCCTCTCAATCCTGTTCCTTGTCTTGCCTCCTGTAACTAGTTATTTTCTCAACACCCTATTTATCCCAAGTATAGAAAACTGCCCCTTCTCCTTCAATCAACATATAATTAATAGTTCTTTTATCAACGTTTTAAGCTGGTAACTAAGGATAATTATAGCGCAATACAGAAACAATTTCAAATTGAATTCCGACATACTGGAATCCAATGAACAAAATAAACTGAAAGGTCCAGAGGCATGGAGGCATGCAACAGATTTCAGAGGGGAAGACATGGGACTGGGAGAGATTAATCAAATAACTTCCTATGTAATAAAGAGGAATATGCAAATTGACCCTCACACCCTCACAAGATAGCTGCCTATGACCAAGCCGGCAGGGGGGTTAGTGAGGGATGACCATACAACTGAACAAGTAGGCTGCCTGGGGTGACCAGGTCGGCGGGGGTTGGGGAGGAGTTGGGGGCAACCAGGCCAGCAGGGGGGTGCAGATGGAGGCAAACAGGCCAACAAGGCAGGCAGTTAGGAGAGACCAGGCCAGCAGGAGGGGCAGTTAGGGGTGATCATGCTGGCACACAGAGGCAGTGAGGGGCGATCAGGCCTGTGGGGGCAGTTAGGGGCGACCAGGCAATCAGACAGATGAGTGATTAGGAGCCAGTAGTCCAGGATAGTGAGAGGGATATCCTGGATTGGAGAGGGTGAAGGCTGGAATGAGGGGACTCCCCCCATGCACAAATTTCGTGCACCGGGCCTGTAGTATATTCATATGTATGTAACCCATTGACACAAACAATACTGAGGTAAAGGCCTGGAGTGGGGTAGGGGTTGGGCAGAGTGGCAAAGTGGGGAGGAATGGGGGATATCTGTAATACTGTCAACAATATTAAAAAAGTTGAATCCTACAAAGCACTATTACTAAAGATTCTTAGCATTCTCAATCACCTTGTTCCTTAAGTCCCTTCCTCTGTCATGATTCTCAGAGCTGTCTCTCTCCCTCACTTCAAACCCTTCTAAATCTCTTCTATTTCCTACTCCTGTCAAACTTAGCTCAAGAAAGGGCATTTATCAAATTTCTGTTACTTTACTCTGCAAAGGGAATCTGAACTCTTTTCCTTTAGTCTTTTCTGTTCAAACACTGTCTAGACACCCAACCTTTCACAACTAACAAAAAGTCCATCTAGGTGGCTTCTAAACAAAAGTTCACTTTTTTTCTCTATAAGTAATGTTCCATTCTTTTAGGTTATCTAGCAAAAGCTGCAGCCCATTCTTAAAGTAATAATTTTTCCTTACTATTATAAAAAACATACACCAGGAATTTTGCAGTCAAATGACTTGTGTTCTTAAAAGGAGGCTCAGGAAAGGTTATTCACTTACTGAAATGATACTATTATTACTCTTATTTATCTTCTACACAATTTACTAAGAAATGTAGGTTATTATTGTGCCTCAGGACATCTTTCTTTGGTCTAATTCCCTTACTTCTGCTTCTATCTCTCATCTTCATTCCTCTATCTAGTCATTCAATCAACCAATAGACATGGCATTAGATGTGGGAAACACAGTTCTATCATGTAAGATACTCTTAATTTAGAAGGGCTGTACCAGTGCTATATATGAAGTAGGAGATTAGGAGGGTGGGGTTCTGTGTGATTAGATTGAGTTTTAAAGTTTGGAGGAATTTTATTATGCTGTCACTAGTTTATATGGGTACTTTAGGACTGAGAAGGAAAGTTAGTCTCATTATTCATGTCTCCAGTCCAAAGAGATACACAACATATTTCTGTCAGCAGATAAATAATGCTACTAATGCTGCCTCCTTCCTAAAAACACTACGTAATAGGTAGAATGTTTAATACTAAACTGTCCTGAATTTTAACTTTTTCATTTATATATTTAACCAAGAAGTATTTATAAGTATTTATGTTCTTTGGACTTTTAAAGGACAGCTTCACCTACTGAATAAAATATTCATTTATAACTAGGTTCTAGACATTGTGTTACATCAGTTGAATGAACAAAGTCAAGAACTGTTCGGTCAATTTTTTTTAAAAATATATTTTATTGATTTTTTACAGAGAGGAAGGGAGAGGGATAGAGAGAAACATCGATGAGAGAGAGACATCTGTCAGCTGCCTCTTGCACGCCCCTACTAGGGATGTGCCCACAACCCAAGGTACATTCCCTTGACCGGAATCGAACCTGAAACCTTTCAGTCCGAAGGCTGACACTCTATCCACTGAGCCAAATCCGTTTCGGCTGTTTGGTCAATTATGTCTTAAAGTTTTGGGAGGGTGAAACCTGTCTGCTACTATCATAATAATAGATCTTCCTAATGATAATTTTGATTCATCTGTATAAATTATTATTTTTAAGTATATTTTATTGATTTTTTACAGAGAGGAAGATAGAGAGAGTGTTACAAACATTGATGAGAAAGAAACATCGATCAGCTGCCTCCTGCACACCTCCTACTGGGGATGTGCCCGCAACCAAGGTACATGCCCTTGATGGGAATCGAACTCGGGACCCCCCAGTCCACAGGCCGACACTCTATCCACTGAGCCAAACCGGTTTCGGCCAACTGTATAAATTATTATATATACAATGCTATTGTAGAGAGGAAGAAATAATCATTTTATAAAGATAATATAAAGTAATTTACAAAAATAATCTATTTAACTCTGCATTTGAAGAGTTAATCTCTAGCTACATGTAAAATTCAAATATTCAGAAAGATACTTCTTTTCCCCAAGAATTCTAGAGAGTAAATGTTTTTTTCACTTGATAACATAGAAGTCAATTTTCAGGCAAGTGTTTTAATGCCCAAATAAGTTTAAATAAACAACCTCTGTAAATTGATTTATTTTCAGTACACTAGGTATAATAAGGAAAACTGCATTAAGAGTTTTGTTTTCTAACCCAATACCAAACAAAGTTTTATATCTATCTCTCCAATTATTAGATAGCACTTTGAATGTAGGTTAATCTGTGGCTATTCAAAGTTTTGCCAGGTCAATGAACCTGACAACATCACATCCCTGACTCAGTTTTTAAAACATAACCATCCTTGGTCATATTCCTCCCATTATCCAATTGCTATTTGGGCTAATTTCATAAATTAACTCAAGCTAACATGGTGATGATGATAGCTTAATGCACTGCTAGTCTCAGAGAAATGTGCAAAAAATAGATGTATAGAAATATAATACTGTAATCCAAGAACATGGGTCTTTTTCCCATTTGTAATAACTGGAGCAAATAAATCTCAAACTAAAATAATAAATAAAACAAGCAAATACCAAGGGTTTATAACAAAAATAATATAGCTTATATTGTTTTAACTTTAGTTTGAGAGAGAAAATGAAAGTAAGCTAACTTACATTTGTATATAGTTTGCACATGTATTTAATGTTCTTTCATAACATATATATGTATGTTTTATTTACTTTAGTATTTAAAAGTTCGTAATACTCCTATTTTATAGAATAAAAAAATTCATCGCATGCTTGTTTCAGCAGCACATATACTAACATTGGAACAATACAAAGAAGATTAGCATAGACTCTGCCCAAGAATGACACCCAAATCATGAAACATTTCATATTTAAAAAACAAAAACAAAAACTAGCCCTACCTGGTTTGGCTCAGTGGTTACAGTATTGGCCCACAGACTGAAGGATCACCGGCTCTATTCCAGTTAAGAGTACATACCTTGACTTTGGTTGCAGGTTTGATCCCCAGCCTCAGTTGGGGTGTGTCAGGAGGCAATCAAGCGATGTGTCTCTCTTACATCAATGTTTCTCTCTGTCTCTCCTCTTTCCTTTCACTCTAGAAAAATCAATGGAAAAAATATCCCTGGGTGAAGATTAACAACAAAGAAGTTTATGTTATTATCAAATGACAGGTCAAGGATTCTAAACAATTCTAATATCATGTCAAATATTTTCCACTAGGTATGGCTCCTAAAAATGTTCATAATAACTAATTTTAAATTAAATAAGAGAAACATGAGAGTATATAAACACAATGAGAAAACTCCACTTAAATTCAACATATGACGGCTTTTTTAAAAAATGGGGATTAAGATGGGAACAAAGGTGAGCAAGCCCAGCAAGAGAATAAAGTAGGGAAATACATTATTGGGCAGAAAAATGTCAAAGCTAGAGAAACAGATACAAGATGAAAAGAGAGAAAAAGACCAGTGTATCTGAAAGGAAGAATGAAGTCTGGGCCTTGGAGGTTTTTCAGTCAGTGTTGGTTCCACTCAACACAGCTGGTGTCACAATTCCAGAGCGTCTTGCTCTGTATTCCTCCTCCTTGGCTCCAGTTAGTCAAAAATATTCCTTTAATTAAGTAGTCCGAGAGCCTGAGACTAGTATTTCCACGATTTCCCAAGAGAACTGACCTTATCTTGGTCTAGTCACTATAATTAGTTTTCCTTTCACTTCCTCAGTGACAAAACCAAAAGCAATTTAATTCAGAAATCATTCTCTGCCCATTTTTAAATTGGATTCTGTCTTCCTCTTTTTAAGTTTCATGAGTTCCTTATATATTTTGGATATTAACCCCTTATCAGATGTATCATTGGCAAATATGATCTCCCATACAGTAGGCTCCCTTTTCATTGTGTTGATGGTTTCTTTATTTACTTTGTACAGTCACAGAATAGCCTACAAAGTACTGTCCAATAATTTGAGAGATATGTATAAAACTTTGTTCAGCAAACAATTAAAGTTTTCCTTATTTTACCTAGTATACTGAAAATAAATGAATTTACAGAAGATGTTTACTTAAACTTATTTGGGCATTAAAACACTTGCCTGAAAATATCCTTGTGTAAAAGCTATTTATTTTGATATAGTCCCATTTGTTAATTTTCTCTTTTGTTTCCCTTGCCCTAGATGTATCAGCAAACATATTGCTAAGAAAGATATCTCAGATTTTGCTGCCTACAGTTTCTTCTAGGATTTTTATGGTTTCAAGACTTACATTTAAGCCTTTTATTCATTTTGAGTTTATTCTTGTGATCATGTAAGTTGCTGGTCTAATTTCATTTTTTTGCATGTATCTGCCCAATTTTCCCAACACCATTTATTGAAGAGACTATCTAGACTCCATGATCTTGCTTCTTTTGTCAAATATTAACTGAGCATAATGGCTTGGGTCTATTTCTGGGTTGCTATTCTGTTCCATTCATCTATATGCCTGTTCTTGTGCCAGTCTCAGGATGTTTTGATTACAGTGGCTTTGTAGTATAACTTGATCTCTGGTACTGTGTTCCCTCCAACTTTGTTTTTCTTTCTCAAGATTGCTGTCGCTATTCAGGGTCTCTTTTGGTTCCATACATTTTTTGGAGTATTTATTCTAGATCTGTAGAACATGCCATTGGTATTTTAATAATAGGACTGCATTGAGTCTATAGGATTACTTTGTGTAATATGGACCTGTTAATGATGTTAATTCTACCAATTCATGAATTCAATATATTCTTCCACTTGTTTATATCTTCCTCCAATTCTTTTTTCAATGTCCTGTAGTTTTTTATTTTTTTTATTTCTTTGTCCTGTAGTTTTAAATAGATACTTCTCCAAAGTGGACATACTAATGGCCAAGAAACATATGAAAAAGTGCTCAAAGTCACTAATTATCAGAGATGAAAATTAAACAACAATGAGGTATCACCTCACATCTGTCAGAATGGCTACCATCAGCAAATGAGAAGTGCAGGTAAAGATGTGGAGAAAAGGGAACTGTAGTACACTGCTGGTGGAAATGCAGACTGGTGCATCCACTATGGTGAAGAGTATGAAGTTTCCTAAAAAAATGAAATATGGACCTGCCATTTAACCCACTAATCCCACTTCTAGGAATATAACCTAAGAAAACCAAAACACCAATCAGAAAGAATATATGCACCCCTACGTTCAGAGCAAAGATCTGGAACCTGCCCAAGTGTCCATCAGTACATGAGTAGATAAAACAGCAATAGTACGAGAGAATCCAAGATGACGGCATAAGTAATCACCTACACTGCTGCCTCACACAACAATTTCAAAACTATGACAACTAAAAGACAGAACGGACATCATCCAGAACCACAAGAAAGCTGGCTGAGTGTAAGTTCTACAGCTAGAAGGAAAGAGAGGGGCTCACAGAAACCCAGAGGAGCTGCAAAAAGCCGAGGTACGGAGATGCGAGCGCTGAGAGAGCGAGTGCTGGAGTACCTGTCTGGCTTTCTCTGGCAGGAGGGAAACGGAGACTCCCAACGGCATTGAACCCCTTATCTTACAACACTAAACCCCAGATCCAGCCGAAACTCATACGGGGGGAGTTTGGACTGTGAAAAGGGAGAGGTGCACGGAAATTTAGGGGAGTCGCAAAAGATCAGAGGGCTGGTGGCAGACCTAGACTCGTGTGGTCCTGGTGCGCAGGGGAGCCGGAAAGGCAGCGGTCTAGAGGTACTGCGGGCACGGGCGCACAAGGACTGCTCCAGAGATTACCCAATCATGTGAGACTCAGGGGCCGTGGAGGGCGGGGCCGACTGGAAGGCAAGGCGGTCCCTTAAGCCCTGAGACTCCACCCATCCCAAGCTCAACAGAGGCTTCTTCGGTTTTGCAAGTCTGGTATCACAAGGCTGAATCCAACACAGAAGTTTCCCCGGCATAGTGAAAATGCCGAGACAAGGAAAGGGATCACAAACAAAAGAAATGGAGGAAAAAAAAATGACTGGATATAGAGTTCAAAACCATGCTTATAAGGTTTTTCAAGAATATGCTAGAAAAGATGGATAAATTTAGCGAGTCCCAAGAGGGGATGAAAAAGGACCAACTAGAGATGCTAGAGATGATGGATAAATTTAGCGAGTCCCAAGAGGAGATGAAAAAGGACCAACTAGAGACACTGACTGAAATAAAAAATATTATACAGAGTCCTAACAGCAGACTAAAGGAAGGCAAGAATCAAGTCAAAAATTTGAAATATAAAGAAGCAGAAAACACTCAACTGGAAAAGCAAGAAGAGAAAAGAATCCAAAAATGTGAAGATAATGTAAGGAGCCTCTGGGACAGCTTCAAGTGTACCAACATCAGAATTGTGGGGGTGCCAGAAGAAGAGAGAGAGCAAGATACTGAAAACCTATTTAAAGAAATAATGACTGAAAACTTCCCACATCTGGTAAAAGAATTAGACTTACAAGTCCAGGAAGCACACAGAACCCCAAATAAAAGGAATCCAAAGAGGACCACACCAAGACACATCATAATTAAAATACCAAGAGTAAAATACAAAGAGAGAATATTAAAAGCAGCAAGAGAAAAACAATTCATTACCTACAAGGGAGCACCCATACAACTGTCAGCTGAATTTTCAACAGAAATGATGCAGGCCAGACGGGAGTGGCAAGAAATATTCAATGTGATGAATAGCAAGAACCTACAACCAAGAATAATCTATCTAGCAAAGCTATCATTCAGAATTGAAGGGCAGATAAAGAGCTTCACATAGAAGAAAAAGCTAAAGGAGTTCATCAACTCCAAACCAGTATTATACAAAATGCTGAAAGGTCCTCTTTTAGAAGAGGAAGAAGAAAAAGGTAAAAGCCAAAAAATTATGAACAACAAATACATATCTATCAACAAGTGAATCTAAAAATTAAGTGAATTAAAAATTTGATGAACAGAATAAACTGGTGAATATAATAGAATCAGGAGGAAAAAAAAAGCAATAGTACATTTATAATATGGAATACTATGCAACAGTAAGAAAGAAGGATCTCTTATCCTTTAAGACAGCATGGAGGTACCTGGAGAGTATTATGCTAAGTAAAATAAGCCAGTCAGAGAAATACAAGTATCACATTATCTCAATCATATGTGGAGTCTAACGAACAAAATAAACAGATGAACAAAATAGACCCAGAGACATAGAACCATGGAACAGACTGATGAATTTCAGAGGGAAAGTGGGAGTGGAAGTGCAGAGAGGAGAGATTAAATGCATAGCCCATAGACACAGACATTTGTGTGGTAAAGGCTTGGTGAGAGAGAGTGGGTACGAGGAGAAGGGGGTCAATAGGAAAAACAAAAACAACAACAACAACAACAACAACACTACAATAGGGACATCTATAATACTTTCAACAATAAAGATAAATTTAAAAACAAAAGAAATGTAAAAAAAAACAAGAAAAAACATAGGGTACATTTAGTCCTGGCTGGTATGCTCACTGGTTAGAACATTGGCCCACTCACCAAAGTGTTGGGGGTTCCATTTCCAGTCAAGGGCATGTACCTCGGTTGCAAATGTGATCCCTGGCCTTGGTCAGGGTGCATGCAGGAGACAACCAATGGATATGTCTCTCTCACATCAATGTCACTCACTCTCTTTTTCTTTCTCCTCCTCTCTCCCTCCCTTTCATTCTCTCTAAAAATCTATTGAAAAATATCCTTGGGTGAAAGTTAACAAAAAACATCAAAACAATATATTTTAGACTGTCAGTGTTCACAAGTTCCAATCCTACCCCCACAATTTATTTGCTGAATGCTCTGGAGGCAAAGTAATTTAACTTTTGCAAATCTCAGTTTCATCATAAAAAAACTAGGATGGTTATTTATATACTCCTTAAAACTACAAAATTCTGTTTTTCATAAGCTGCATGTACACAGAAAATAAATGGTGCTCAGCTGGCATGACTCAGTAGTTGAGTGTCAACCTATAAACCTGGAGTTCACGGTTCGATTTCCTGTCCGGGCACATCCCTGGGTTGTAGGCTCAATCCCCAATGTGGGGCATGCAGGAGACAGCCAATCAATGATTCTCTCTCATCCTTGATATGTCTCTCTCTCTCTTCCTCTCCCTTCCTCTCTAAAGTCAATAAAAAATATTTTAAAAATATAAATAAATGGTAATGAACTTACTCAAACAGATGCCTTAGTTGAACAGTTGAAATGAACAGACTTCCAAAAAATTAAAACATAACTTAAAATAATAAGGGAAGCTTCTGAGAAGGTAGAGAAGAAGAAGGATCAGACACCTCATATAGAGGCATAATGGCCATTACGGAGAAATTCACCCAGAACCACCAACAACCATGAAGCAAAGAGAACAACCTTTCCTGAGAAATGATGGCCAAATCTCTGTGCACTGAGTGTTACTAAGTTCCATCTCTGACCTTTCAGACACATCCTGAAAAAATCATCAAATTAATCATCTGGGCATCTGATGATAATGCTATCTAAATTATACAACTATTTTAAATAAAAAGAAATTCAAATATGAAAGGAAGAAGTGAAACTGTAATCATCTGTAGATTACATACTACTATATAGAGAGAACCTTAAAGATCCTACCAAAAAACCTATTAGAACTAATTAAATGAATTCAGTAAAGTAGCAGGATACAAATTAATATTCAAAATTTGACTGCATTTTTATACACCAACAACAAACTAAGAGAAAGAAAAATTAAGAAAACAATCCCATTTACAATTACATTAAAAAAAAGTAGTAATAAATTCAACTAAAATGGTAAAAGACCTGTCCTCAGAAAATTATAAGACATTGCAGAAATAAATTGAAGAAGATAAAAAGTAAATGAAAGGATATACCATGTTCATGGATAGAAGAATTCATCCGTATGAATCTACAGATCTATACTACACAAAGCAATCTACAGATTCATTGAAATCCCTATCAAAATACCAATGGTATTTTTCATAGAAGTGGAACAAATAATCCTAAAAAATATCTGGAAGCACACAAAAAACCTGAATAGCCAAAGGAATCTTAAAAAAAAAAAAAAAGAATTAAGTTGGAGGTATGTTATCTTTTTTTTTCAGATTTTTAAAAAACATATATTTTATTGATTTTTTACAGAGAGGAAGGGAGAGGGAAAGAGAGTTAGAAACATCGATGAGAGTGAGACATCAATTAGCCGCCTCCTGCACGCCCCTCACTGGGGATGTGCCTGCAACCAAGATACATGCCCCTGACAGAAATCGAACCTGGGACCCCTCAGTCCGCAGGCCGATGCGCTATCCACTGAGCCAAACCAGTTTTGGCATGTTCATCAGATTTTTAATTCACTTGATTTTTAGATTCACTTGTTCATTATTTTTATCTTTACCTTTTTCTTCTTACTCTTCTTTTTTTTTTAAATTAAATCTTTATTATTCAGATTATTAGATTTGTTTTTCTTTTTTCCTCTCCATAGCACCCCTCCACCCGGCTCCCACCCCTCCCTCCCTCCTGTTGACCTCATCCATAGGTGTATGATTCTTGTCCAGTCTCTCCCTGTATACCCCACACCCCTTTCCCCCTGAGAATTAACAGTCACGGGTGGGTCTGGAGCAGCAAGTCCTCCGCGGGCTCCACCGTGAGTGACTCTTCAGTCCGCAGGCCGACGTCCTACCCACTGAGCACACCTCCTCCTGCTGCCACAGCGGCAGCACACACACGTGGGGGGGGCGGGGGGCCGCGGGGTTGCAGGGGTTAAGGAAACCAGCACCGGCGCTCGCTCCTGCAGGTCCGGCCAGGCCCGAGCCGCACCAGAAGCCCTGAGGGCAGGTGCCCTGGTGGCTCGAGAGCCGAGGACGCACCACTCAGCCTCAGCCTCAGCGCGAGGGTCTCAGCACCTCAGCCTCAGCACAATGATCTCAGCGCCTCAGCCTCAGCGTCTCAGCCTCAGCCTCAGCACAAGGGTCTCAGCCTCAGCCTCAGCACGAGGGTCTCAGCCTCAGCCTCAGCACGAGGGTCTCAACCTCAGCCTCAGCGCGAGGGTCTCAGCCTCAGCCTCAGCACGATGGTCCCAGCCTCAGCCCCAGCCTCAGCACGAGGGTCTCAGCCTCAGCCTCAGCACGAGGGTCTCAGCGCCTCAGCCTCAGCCTCAGCGCGAGGGTCTCAGCCTCAGCCTCAGCACGAGGGTCCCAGCCTCAGCCCCAGCCTCAGCACGAGGGTCTAAGCCTCAGCCTCAGCGTGAGGGCCTCAGCCCCAGCCCCAGCGCGAGGGTCCCAGCCTCATCCTCAGCGCGAGGGCCTCAGCCCCAGCCCCAGCGTGAGGGCCCCAGCCTCAGCCTCAGCGCGAGGGTCTCAGCGCCTGCAGCCTGGCCCTAGGGCCCCAGCGCCCCAGCCCCCCAGCCCCGTCCCTCTCCCCCACGGGCGTCGCCAGCAGCGGGGACTCAGTCCAGCACTGGGAGGAGGATGGCGGGGCACAGAGCGGGGCTCCGTTAGTCCGCTTTCCATTCCTGCATTTCCCCATTGCGGGGCCCAGCCCGGCGCCCTGTGCTGCGTGGCACGTCCCCCCAGGCTCCGGGGCCTCGACCTCACTGGCGAGCCCGCCTCCGGGCCGGGGACGCGGTCGGCTCCTTCCCCGGATCCCGGTCCCCCTCAGTCATTATTTCTTTAAATAGGTGTTCAGTATCTTGCTCTCTCTCTTCTTCTGGCACCCCCACAATTCTGATGTTGTCATGCTCGAAACTGTCCCAGAGGCTCCCCACATTATGTTCACACCTTTGGATTCTCCTCTCTTCTTGCCTTTCAGTCGAATGTTGTCTGCCTCTTTATATTTCAAATTTTTTACTTGATTCTTGCCTTTCTCCAGTCCGCTGCCAGGACTCTGTACAATATTCCTTATTTCAGTCAGTGTATGTCTAATTTCTATTTGGTCCTCTATCATCTCCAGTTGGACCTTTTCCATCCCTAGTTGGCTCCCCTGCATCTCTAGTTGGTCCTTTTTCATCTCCTCTTGGGTCTTGCTAAATTTATCCATCTTTTCTAGCATATTCTTGAAAAACCCCATAAGCGTGGTTTTGAACTCTATATCCAGTCTTTTTTTTTTTTTTCCTCCATTTCTTTTGTTTGTGATCCCTTCCCCTGTCTCGGCATCCTCACCATGCCGGGGAAACTTCTGTGTTGGATTCAGCCCTATGATAGCAGACGCAAAGCCGCAGAAGCCTCTGCCGAGCTTGGGAGGGGTGGAGTCTCAGGGCTTAAGGGACCGCCTTGCCTTCCAGGCGGCCCCGCCCTCCACGGCCCCGGAGTCTCCGCAGTGCCTCTAACCGCTGCCTTTCCATCTCCCCTGTGCGCCGGGACCACACGAGTCTAGGTCCCCAGGGTTTCGCCCGAAACGGGGGCTCAGTGGACTCAGAAGTGGCACAGTTGGGAGGGTCTGTCTCCCGCCCACTCGTGAAAGCCTGCGGCACAATCAGCAATCTGTCTTCCGCGCAGCACCGTGCGCGTGCAAGACCGGACCCGATCTTCTGCGACTCCCCTAAATTTCCGTGCACCTCTCCCTTTTCACAGTCCAAACTCCCCCGTATGACTTTCGGCTGGATCTGGGGTTTAGTGTCGTAAGATAAGGGGTTGAATGCCGTTGGGAGTCTCCGTTTCCCTCCCGCCAGAGAAAGCCAGCCAGGTCCTCGGGCACCCGCTCTCTTAGCGCGCGCGTATCCGTACCTCAGCTTTTTGCAGCTCCTCTGGGTTTCTGTGAGCCCCTCTCTTTCCTTCTAGTTTTAGAATTTCTACTCAGCCAGCTTTCCTGTGGTTGTGGATGATGTCCGTTCTGTCTTTTAGTTGTAGTTTTGAAATTGTTGTGCGAGGCAGCAGTGTAAGTGTTTACCTATGCCGCCATCTTGGATTCTCCTCGCGCACTCTTTAAGAGGAGCCGAAAAATACCCCTGGCTTCCAACTCAGATTCGGCACCTACCTTCATAGTCACAGTCCTGGCCGCTAGAGCGGCTCCTCTACTTGCCGCTCTCAACAGTGATAGTCACCCTGACGCTTCGCACAGACGGAACAACTCGGGCAAGAAGATCCGGATGGCACATAGGGGAAGAGGCCCGGCCCACACAGTGGAATATTAATCAGCCATAAAAAAGAATGGAATATTGCCATTTGTGACAACATGGATAGACCTAGAGGGTATTATGCTAAGTGAAATAAGTAGACAGAGAAAGACAAATACCAAATAATTTTACTTATATGTGGAATCTAAAGAATAAAATAAACTAACAAACAAGCTGAAACCGGTTTGGCTCATTGGATAGAGCGTTGGCCTGGGGACTGAAGGGTCCCAGGTTCAATTCCGGTTAAGGGCATGTATCTTGGTTGTGGGCGCATCCCCAGTGGGGGGCGTGCAGGAGGCGGCTTATCGATGTCTGTCTCTCATCGATGTTTCTGGCTCTCTATCCCTCTCTTTTCCTCTCTGTAAAAAATCAATAAAATATATTAAAAAGCAAACAAACAAACAAACAAAAAACCTAACAAACAAAACAGAAACAAACTCATAGATAAGGAGAACAAATTAATGGTTGCCAGATGAGAGTGGATTGGGGGTAATAAGTGAAAAGGGGAAGAGAATGAGATGATCAAATTGCCAGTTATAAAAACAGTCATGGGAAAGTAAAGTATAGCATAGCAAATATAGTTAATAATATTGTAATAACTAGGTGTAGTGTCAGATGGGCACTAGACTCATTGAGGTGATCACTTCGTTTAGCTATAAAATTGTCTAATTACTCTGCTATAGACCCTAATATTGTATGTTAACTGTAATTTTTAAAAAACTGCCTAGCCAGTATGACTCAGTGGTTGAGCATCAACCTATGAATCAGAAGGTCACAGTTTGATTCCCAGTCAGAGCACATGCTCAGGTTGTGGGCATGCAGGAGGTAGCCAATCAATGATTCTATCTCATTATTGATGTTTAATAGTGATAAATATTAAAATTAAAAAGCAGAGATATAATACTATTACATAAAGTTTACCTCAAAGTCTATCAGCTGTAGGTCAGCTATCAGTGTCACCAGCAGCCCACTATTGTAGAGTTCTTGTGCTAACTGCGCCACAGCCTCTGTTGGGGGTTCCTTGTCATTTGTACCGCACAGAATTTCTTTCATTGATTGCAGTGATTTCGATACTTCTTCAGAAGCCTAGTGACCAAAAAGTATGTTAAGTCTTAAGTGAATAAAAATTTTCAGGCTATAAACAAATAAACAAACAAAAAAATCACTTATTAAACGCTGTTTATTTATGATCAAAGAACACTGAACAGTTATAAACAAAAACCTTTTAGTAAGCACTGGTTTTTTATTTTAAAAAGTTACTAAAATTTATATCTAAAAACGAGTTCTATTATTTCTATTTAGCCAGCATAATTGAAAAAAAATATTTTCTCTTAAACCATACTCAAACACATTCTATTTTAAAAGTAATTAATTATAAACGTAACTCTTGAAATTAAAATGACTCTATTTTAAAGACCTATCAGTAGCTACTAGTCTTTAAAACATTTGCTAAGATTTTTCTGATTTTTTAAAATGGTCTAGGTATAAAATCCTAAGTTATCAAAATGCATAAACTTTCTTTATTGATACACTTTTCTCTCACAGAGACATTATCTTTTTTCTATATAATACTTATAAAAAATCCTCCACTATATATATAAAGATAATAGGAAAATCCAAAGAGGTAGAAAGTAGATAAGTGTGTACTAGGGCCTGTTGAGATAGAATGAGTAATGACTGCTTATAGGGTACACGGTTTCCTTTAGGGATGATACAGATGTTCTGGGATGAGTAATGACTGCTTATGGGGTACAGGATTTCCTTTGGGGATGATACAGATGTTCTGGGATTAGATAGTGGTGACGGTTGTAGAATGTTGAGAGGATAATATAAATCACTGAATTGTACACTTTAAAATGATGGATTATATGGTATGTAAATTATATCTCACTGAAAACTTTTTAAAAAGTTAATACAGATGAAGAGAGAACAGACCAATTAGTTAACAATTTAATTTGCTGACCATTAAAAATATATATGTAAAGTACAAAATTTAAAGTATTCTAATCTAATCATTATAATTGAAGGGAATAAAGAGAATAAGGTAATATAAACATATATCATAGTAATGGGACACTACTTAAAAAAATAATTTCCATATTCATTTTATGATCTGACTGAAGCAATCCTTATTTATTAAAGGTTAGACGTTTCTTAAATTGTGTGACCATACCACAGGTCAAGAAACAACATTTAAGTAGCCCAGAAGTTAGCTGAATGGCTCTCTTTCAGCCTAAAAGTAAATATTGTTATGTCTTTTATGACAAGCATTTATTTACATTTTTTGTCGTTTTCTTACCTAGTAGTCCAAACAGGTACCATTCTAAATCAGTAGAACTGATTTAGAATGGTACCTGTACCCTTTTAAAAGTTTCTTCTTTCACTCACTGTATTTGTGGGATTCATCCATGCTGCTGCATATAAGTAGCAATTCTTTAATTTTCATTTTCTATGATATTCCAATGATGGCGGGACCACTTCACCATCAGCTCTACTGTTGATGGACATTTGAGTTGTTTCCATTGAGGGGTTATTATGGAAAACACAATACTATAACATTCTTGTACATGCAGCCTGGGACTATGTTCAAGAATATCTCTAGAGTTTATATCTAGCAAGAACATGCATGCCTGCCTATCTAACAAATAATAAACTAACCTTTTTTCCAAAAACCAATTTATACTTTAACACTCATAGTGAATCAAAGTTCTTATTGCTCTCGATACTTGTCAATACTTAACACCACCAGACAATTTTGCTAAGGTAGAACATGTAATTATGAATATACTGCAGTTAATTGGACCTTTTCTGAATATTAATTATGTTTTTTAAAAAGTTTTCTCTCTTGTCAATTAGAATTATTCTTTTAAAAAGATCTTTTTTTTTTCTACTTGGACCAATAGTTGGTTCAATATTACAAGTACACTAGGATTAAAATGTATTTCTATATTGCTTACAAGATGTAAGATGAAAAATATACTTCTACATCCTTATAAGAACACAAGATTGTATCAGACATTGAGACAGAAATATACTTTGCACTCAAAGGTATTTTATTTATAGATACTAACACTAAGAAGTCCTTCCAATGTAGAAGCACTATGTGGTAGGATTTTAAAACAATGTTAAAATGAGGTTGCACTGCAGTAGAAATGATCAGTTTACCTTTAATTAAAAGCTTTTTACCTTTCATGCCAATATAATATGTCAGTACTAGAGGCCTGGTGCACAGATCCCTTCAGATTAGCCTGCAGGGATCAGGTCAAAACTGGCTCTCCGACATCCCCCAAGGGATCCTAGATTGCAAGAGGGTGCAGGCCAGGCCCCACTGGTGATTCCATGCACCAGACCTCTAGTATGCATATAAGATCTTTGGTTAAAATCTTCCTGCTCTCCCCGCTCCCCACTCCCCGCTTCCTTCTGAGATTCATCAGTCTGTTCCATGTTTCCATGCCTGTGGTTTCCGCTCCTGTGTTGAGCATTTTCCCGTTGGTGGTCAATGCACATCATAGCTACCAATTGGCCAATTGCTTAGGAGTGTGTGTGTGTGTGTGTGTGTGTGTGTGTGTGTATCCACTTAGATTTTTAAGCTATGTAGTCTAGAGGAATCCAGGGTTGGTCAGAGGCTCCAGATAATGAATCAAGAGCTCAAGACCACCCTGGCCAAGTATCTTAGCTGGTGAGAACATTGTCCTGATACACCAAGATTTCAGGTTCAAGCCCCAGTTAGAGTACATACAAGAATCAATCAATGAATGCATAAAGTAGAACAGCCCTGGCTGGTTTGGCTCAGTGGACAGAGCATCGGCCTATGGACTGAGGGGGTCTAGATTTGGTTCCAGTCTGGGGCACATGCCTGGGTTGTGGGCTTGGTCCCCAGTGTGAGGTGTGCCGGAGGAAGCTGATTGATGATTCTCTCAGCATTCATGTTCCTCTCTCTCTCTCTCTCCTCTCCCTTCCCCACTGAAATCAATAAGAATATATATATTTTAAAGTAGAATAAATCAATGTTTCTCTTGCTCTCTCTCTCTTCTTCTTCTTCTCTTTCCCTAAATCAATAAAAAAATTTTAATAAAAAAATTTTTAGTTGATTAGAGGGTTGTCCTGATATGTTAAGAGTTCAAGACAATAGACTCAACAATGAACAGATGCATAAAACCTAAAATAAATTTACAGAGACTCTAAGTAAATCACAGACCATATTTGGGGTACTTCATTAAACTTTTATGTTGGCTTTTGGTCTTGGAATAAATATATATTAATAAAAATATTATTGTTTTAGCTCATACCTTGTCTGTCTTTTTGTCTTGCTTTTCCAAAATGGTTAAGTTGTCTTTCAGAATTTTCACAATTTCTGCTGGATTTTTATGTGATTTACTAAACAAAGGCATTTTTTTCATCTATAGAAATCGCTTCTTCCAATATGGAATGCTAAAAACAAATATAAAAATAAAAATCATTAACTTATTCTTGACATGATTAACTTGTTATACTAAAATGACATGTTTCCAATTCAGTAATTTGCTATATTAAAATCCAATTAAAATTAGTTTCATCAAGTTTTATGCCGAATTTAACACATGCGAAATATTTTTAAACTTTACCCAGAAGTGTTTTCTCTAAGTTAAAATTTTTTCTTACAATAGAAATACAGGGATGATGCAAGAATGGAAAAAAGAATACCTTTAGAGAATAACATAGTTAGACTGAAAAATTATGCTAATAGTAATAGTAGATAAAATAAAACATATAAAACTAAAGTGGAACTAAGATTCACATACTATGGTAAAGCAGTATTTAAAAGCATGCCACAAGAGCAATCTAGAATCTGTTCTTTACTCTTTAAATATTTAGCTGACTATACTAATTGATGAAATGAGAAGTACCATGGTGGAAGGTGAAGAGAAAAGTGCAAGGAGTATCAATTCTTGATTTTGAGAATATCAATTTACACACAGCAGAGAAAGCCAAATGTGACTGCCATTGTCTTATATTCATTTACTTTACATCTATTAGCAAAAGTAATTCGGGCATTACAGAAATATGGTATAATAAATCAAAGGCTCCCAGTAACCAATAACCCAGAAAAACCAATTATCAGTTTGGTATATACTACTCCTGAGTTTTTTTCTATATATATAAAAATAAATACATTTTAAAATAAAAATAGAATATTTCTAAATTCAGTATTTTGTAACTTTTCCCAACTTTTTATATCTTGAATATCATTCTGTAAGTACATGTTTAGATCTGTAATATTTTTATTGCAACACAGTATTCCATTATACAGATACATTACATATTTATTTGATAAGTTCTACTTAATTATTATAATTTATTTTACCAATACCCTATTGATGGTTAATTCCATTTCTCTTAATATTTTGCTTATTAACAGTGAAGAATATTATATGTAAATGTGTACAAAAACATGTATACCAGCCCTCTTATAACCTTGGCATAACCTTGGCTATGGTTCTAAATCCCTCATCCTCCCAGATTCCTACTAGGAATCTGGTTCCCTAGTATTTGATAGATCTGTGAATTACCTTATATCCTTCTAATAAATTCATTCAGTATTGCTTGTGATCAAGAATTACAATGGGATACATCTATATATATAAAGAGCCACAGTCCGTAATATCGGAAGTCAATGCTGCGTTGCCATAGTGACCCAGCACTGATTGCTGAGGGAGCTGCAGATCAGGCCCAGAGAGGTCTGCAGAGAGAAAGGCAGGGTCTGATCCTCAGCTTCTGTGGCAGCTGTTAATCAGCCATTGCTTTCTCTTTATCTCCCGGCTTTGCCAGCAGCTGCACCTCTCTTTCTCTCTGGGCCTCCTCTGGGGTTGATCAGCACAACCTCTTTGATTAGGCCCAGAGATAGACCCGAAGATGCTGACTGGCATAGAAACCTACCAATCAGAACCAAATCTGGATGGAGTGCCAGAAGCCAAAGGCTGCCTAGGAGGCAGAGCTCTTGATGCTGACTGTCATAGAAACTCACCAATCAGAACCAAATCTAGGTGAAGTATGAGTTGCCAATGGCTGCCTAGGAGGCGGAGCTTTTGACACTGACTGGCATAGAAACGGGCCAATCAGAGCCTAATCTGGGTCAAGTATGAGAAGCCAATGGCTGCCTAGGAGGCACAGCTTTTGCTGCTGACTGGCATAGAAACAGAACAATCAGAACCAAATCTGGATGAAGTGTGAGGAGCCAGTGGCTGCCTAGGAGGCAGAGCTTTTGATGCTGACTGGCATAGAAACTGACCAATCAGAACCAAATCTGGGTGAACTGCAAAGACAAAACCTAAGGTGGGGGCTGAGGATGGTTTTTAAGGACAACAGCTGTTTAGTATAAGGTGTAAGAAAGCAGTTCAATTTTTTTTATGACTGATTTGGTAGTTTAGTGCATATGGTTTGTTATAAGTCCAGATATAGGGATTATGTGTTTTTGTCTGCCAAGAGCATTTCCTCCTACTAAAAAAGGCTCCCCCCACCCCATCTTTTTAAGCAATCTTACCCTATATAATCTATCTATACTACTAAAAGGGTAATATGCCAATTAGACTGGGTTGGACACCCATCTTCCGGACATCCGACTTTCTTCCAGACAAAGCCATGGTGGTGGGGGTCAAGGCATAGGCAGTTAGGGGCAATTAGGCTGGCAGGGGAGGGCAGTTGGGGACAAGATCAGGCCAGCAGGGGGTTAGGGGCAATCAGGCCAGCAGGGAGGAAAGTTAGGGGCGAGATCAGGCTGTCAGGGGAGAGCAGTTGTGGGCAACCAGGCCAGCAGAGGAGGGCAGTTGGAGGTGAGATCAGGCTAGCAAAGGAGGACAGTTGGGGGCAATGAGGCAGGCAAAAGCAGTTAAAGCAAGCAAGCCGGCAGGGGAGGGCATTTAGGGGCAACATCAAGCTGGCAGGGGAGGGCCGTTTGGGGTTGAGATCGGGCTGTGGGGGCAAGACCAGGCTAGCAGGAAAGGACAGTTAGGGGTGATCAGGCAAGCAGAAGCAGTTAGAGGCGAGATCAGACTGGCAGGGGAGGACAATTGGGGATGAGATCAGGCTGGCAGGGGAGGGCAGTTAGGGGCAATCAGGCAGGCAGAGGCAGTTGGGGGTGAGATCAGATCGGCAGGGAAGGGCAGTTAGGGGTGATCAGGCAGGCAGGCAGGTTAGTGGTTAGAAACCAGCAGTTCCAGATTGCAAGAGGGATGTCCATCTGCTAGTCAGAGAGGGTACAGGCTGGGCTGAGGGAAGCCCCCACCTCCGTGCACAAATTTTGTGCACTGGGCCCCTAGTATATGTTATAAAGTATAAATTACAACTGATGGTTTAAATTTTGACAATAAACAAAAGACTGAAAAATATTTCATGCCCTAACCGGTTTGGCTTAGTGGATAGAGCATCGGCCTGTGGACTCAAGGGTCCCAGGTTTGATTCCAATCAAGGGCATGTACCTTGGTTGCATGCACATCCCCAGTAGGGGGTGTGCAGGAGGCAGCTGATTGATGTTTCTCTCTCATGGATGATTCTGACCCTCCTTCTTCCTTCTTCTCTGTACAAAATCAAAAAAATATATTTTAAAAAATATCTTATGTTTTCAGTAGGGATGCCTTAACTTCTAATGTGGGAGGGTAGATATAAAGGGGAAGTTGTCTACTTTTTGGGCAAGGTTAAGTTTTAAAAGCATGTTAAACAACCCCAATCCGCCTATAAAACTGATTCAGAAAGTTGACTCAGCACTGAAAGATAAAGTATGTTAATATCAACCTGTGAGATTCAGTGAGTGGTTTCAGGTACATAAATGAAAAATATTGGAATAACCTTGTGTCCTGTCCCTTTATAAAATTCAAGAAAAAAATGATAAATATACATTAGGTCTTTCTTTAATAATCAGGTGTAAACCTGATTATTTAAAATGTGTATGTAATGTGGAAGTGGGGAAAATGATGAAATGATCATTAGATGGTTGGGAAAAGCAAGCAATCTGTTGCTTCCTACCTGGGTGCTCTTGGGCACAGTATGTGACCTCTCCAAATTCTGTGTTTTTACCTGTAAATGGTTATAATAAAATCTCTTTCATAGGATTGTTGTAAGAATTAAAGATATGCAGAGCACCTTTCACAGGGCCTAGTAGAAGTGAGGTACTCTATAATGTTTAGTTGCCATTATTACATAACATTCCATAACAGTTAATGAATTATTTCACTATACAAAAAGGCAAAGTACTTGAGATATAATTTTGTCTTTGTTAAGTGTCCTAGACACTTCTAAATTCCTGAGCTACTTACACATTTTTAAAATATATATATATAAATTTATTGTTTGAATTTTAAATACTCAATCCTATATAATAAAGAGGTAATATGCAAATTCACTCTTATGCCCTCACAAGATGGCTGCCTATGACCAGACTGGCAGAGGCATAGTGAGGGACAACCAAACAACTGAACAAGCAGGTGTGGGGTGACAAGGCCGGCAGGGGGGTGAGGGGGTTGGCCCTTGGGAAAAATTAGGCTGGCAGGGGGGAGGGGCAGTGAGGGGCAACTAGGTCAGTGGGGGGCAACCAGATGGTGGGGGGCAGTTAGGGGTGACTAGGCCAGTAGGGGAGGCAGTTAGGGGTGATCAGGCCAATGGGGGGGAGACAGTAAAAGATGACCAGGTCGGTGGGGGGGGGGCAATTAGGAGCAACCAGGCCAGCAGCAGGGGGCAGTTAGGGACGACCAGGCTGGCAGGGGGGACAGTTAGAGTTGATCAGGCCAGCACGCAGAGGCAGTGAGGGGTGATCAGGCCAGCAGAAGGGGCAATTAGGGGCAACCAGGCAGGCAGGCAGGTGAGTGATTAGGAGCCAGTGGTCCAGGAAAGTGAGAGGGATGTCCCCAGGATTGGGTCTAAACCGGCAGTCAGACATCCTCTGAGGGGTCTCAGATTGAAGAGGGTGCAGGCTGTGCTGAGGGGTACCCCCAACCCCTATGCACAAATTTTGTGCATCAAGCCTCTCTAGTCTATATATATATAAAAGCCTAACATGCAAATTGTCCTCTCAGGAGTTCAACCGGGAGACTGGGAGTTCTATTGCTCGCTATGATGTGGGCTGACCACCAGGGGGTGGCATGGAACAAAGGAAGGCCCTGGTTGGTAGCCGGAGAGCCCCCATCAGCCCTGATCATCAGTCACACCTAGGGAATTTCGTGCACTGAGCCTCTAGTGTTCAAATATTTAACATTAACAAATATTTATTTTTTGTTAATCCTCACCTGGGAATATTTTTTCATTGGTTTTTTAGGAAGACTGAAAGAGAGAAGGAAAGAGAGAAACATCAATGTTAAAGCAACAGTATGTACCCTTGACTGAAATCACATGCAAGATTTGATCTGCAGATCAATGCTCTATCCACTGAACTAGTGATAACATTAATATATTTTTAAAAGCTAAATGCATTTGTGTAATTGTTATTTTTTTCTATGTAGTTCTACTACACTAAGGAACAGATAGTCAACTACAGGACTTTCAACTAAATATGTACTCCCTGACATCAAAACAGCGTACAAATTATGAGATATAGTATCATATATATGATATGATATGACTTTTGTCTGTTACCCATTGCTCTGCTCAACCCTCACTGTAAAAAGCTAATTCTAATGCTAATTACACTAAAATTATACATTTTCAGGACATTATCCTATACAACAAAAGGCTAATACGCAAATTGACTGAATGGTAGAACAACTGGCTCCCAGACTGCAAGCGGGCACAGGCAGGGCTGAGGGACCCACCTCCCCAAGTACACAAATTTTGTGCACTGGACCTTTGATATTAATATAATAGCCAGCATTTCCTAACTTTCAAACCATGCAGTTACAGCCTTCCAGGTCTCCTACAAATTAATTTGAAGCTCTCTTTCCTGCACTGTTCTCTTCAAACCATGGCCAGCTTCCTCTCACCCCCAGACTGAACACCTGTACCCATAATTTTAAATTTGAGGTTGCCCTTTAATCTGGGAAACTGTGCTGGTCACTCCATGTGCACCCACCCCAATTCACTGCATCTTTATTTAATAAACTAGAGGCCCGGTGCCTGAAATTCATGCATGGAGGGGATCCCCTCAGCCCAGCCTGCACCCTTTCTAATCTGAGACCCCTTGCGGGATGTCTGACTGCCGGTTTAGGTTCGATCCCAGGGATCAGGCCTAAACCGGTAGTTGGACATCTCTCTCACAATCCAGGACTGCTGGCTCCTAATCACTCACCTGCCTGCCTGCCTGACTGCCCCTAACTGTCTCTGAATGCCAGCCTGATCGCCCCTAACTCCCCCTGCTGCTGGTGAGGTCGCCCCCAACTGACCCCCTCTGCTGGCCTGATCATTTCTTACTGCCTCCCCCTCCCTCCGCCCTGCTGGCCTGCTTGTCCCCAACTTCTCCCCTCTGCCAGCCTGCTTGCTCCTAACTGCCCCTACCCCCTCTGCACCAGCCTGGTTGCTCCACACAGCCTACTTGTTCAGTCATTTGGTCATCCCTCACTAACTGCACCCCCTGCCAGCCTGATCATAGGCATCCATCTTGTGAGGGTGTGACGGTCAATTTGTATACCTCTTTATTATATGGGATGAGCCAACCAGCACTCAACACTACTTGCTAATAATCAGACCTAAACCCTCATCTATTTCTGAGTAGTTAACTTATTATTATGATTCAGAACTTATCACCCTTATCTGTGTATCATTTGTCCTATCTGTAAATTCAGGGGTTCTTTTCATTGAATTTCTTGGGGTGACACACCTTTTTTTTTAGCTTAATTGTGAATTCAGCTCATTATATCATTTAATTCATAATTTTCCATTTCATTCATGAAGATATCAAGAAAAAAATTTCCAAATGCACTGGGAAAGCTCAGATACATTGTATTTATTTGTTTACATCAGTTTGATTACTGTATTTTATTTTTTATTACATCTCCATGATCTACTAATTTTATCACTGCAAGTTTGTACCTTTGATACCTTCACCCATTTCATCCACTAGCACCCCATGACTTTGATAATCACCAATCTATTCTCTTTATATATAAACTGATTTTTGTTTTTGTGTTGTTTTCTAGATTCCACATGAGTGAGATCATATAGTATTTATCTTTCTCTGACTTATTCAACTTAGCATAATGCCCTAAAGGTTCATCCATGTTGTTACAAATGACAAAATTTTATTTTTTTTAATGACTGAATAATATTCCAGTGTGTGTGTGTGTGTGTGTGTGTGTGTGTGTGTGTGTTTAAATAATAAAAAATAAATAAATTCTGTAAATGGGATATGGCGATGGAACCATGAAACGACATAGATCAAGTCAGTCCTCAGGTTACATAAGACTCGATATACATTGATTTGTGGTTACATCGCCATCTCCCATTTATTTATAAAAAAATTAAGTTCCATCATTTTGACATATGCATATATGTGCTTTATGTTTTTTATTATTTACCACAAGTAAAGGTCAAGAATTGTTATCTTTCTTTTAATTGTTTTTTGTTTCACTTCATTACTGCTGTGTATGTGCTCCATGTGAGTGACGTAGGTGCTTATGTAGGTGGGTTCTGACTTACGGTGAAAATCATGTTACGTGTGCCATAGGAATGGATCTCTGACGTAACCCAAGGACCTATTGTATATTCAAAATATACTCATCCATCAATGGACACAGATTGTTTTCATATCTTGGCTATTGTAAATAATGCTGCAATAAACATGGAAGTATATATATATTTTGAATTAGTGTTTTATTTTTCCAGATAAATACTCAGAAGTGAAATTACTGGATTATATGATAATTCTATTTTTAACTTTTAGAGGAACCCCCATAATGTAAGAGGGGCTTTAATGAAAGATAGAATAGTATATTTTTAAATTAGATAGGCCATGTATAGTGAGCTGTAGGTTATTCATCACTTATCTATATTCATTCTGAATCTTTAACTCCTTGTATCCATCATGGCCAAAAATAAAATGCTTAAGATGAAGGCAAAAGGCATGAAGGAGTGCTGAAAATGGTACCTTCTGGGGATAAATTGATAGTAGTAATTTTTTCATAAAGTATACCTCAGAGTTTTTAGAACATACAGTATATTTCAGCAAAGCAGGAAAAAGGGACAAGAAAAGATGCCATGTTAAGCCACCAGATTGACACCAGATAAAAGTCTCCTGGGCACTGAAAACTGCGTTAAGGCCTCATACATCAACCTGCCCTCCAGCATTAGTGGTGACAACAGGCCATGCAGCACACAGATGCCAGTGAACTGACAGTGGCCCTATTGTACTTTTCCACTTTCAAGAATAAATAAACAGAATAAACAACACAAAATGTAAGTACTATATAAAGGGGGAAAGCACCACATGAAAATGAGAGAAATGACCTGTGGGCTTGGACAGGAAAGGTTGCTTCCAAAATTAATTTTCTGTAGGAGACAGAATAATTGGGGGATATAGAGGGTGGGATTATACAAAAAGAGAACTGGCCAAGATAAACAATTAAACACATACATACTATCCCCTCCCATCCAATGCAACATGGCAGTCCAAATCTACAGAGAGCAGAATTGACCCCACAGAAAACTGTGGACAAATAAAAGATACAAAATTGGCCAGTCTACATTTATTCATTCAGAAAATATTTACTGATCCCCTTCAAAGTCCCAGGTATTGAATTAGGGAATTCAAAATGAATACGTCTCACAGGGCTCAAAATGGAGTGGGAAACAGACACATACAGAGTTTAGACAGAATGCCAGAAAAAGTCAAAGAAACTAAAATGATATGAAGTGTGTGTCTGTATGTAGACATACACTACATATGTCTATACTAATAAAAGGGTAATATGCTAATTAGAACAGACGTCCTTCCGGACAAAGCTGCAGCAGCTGTGAAGGGCCCAGGCTTAGGTGGCTACAAAGGGCCCAGGCTCAGGCAGCCATGGGCAGCTGCGAAGGGCCCAGGCTTAGGCCAGCAGTGGCAGCAGCAGCAGGGTAATGGGGGTGGCACCTTCACCTGATCAGCCAGGTCACCTCCTGCAGAGGGAGGCTAGACTGTGGTTTAGGACAGGGGCCGAAGCAGAATCAGTTAGGGGTGACCAGGCCAATAGGGGAGAAGTTAGGGGCGATCAGGCTAGCAGGGGGCAAGGCAGGGCAATCAGGTTGGCAGGGGAGAAGGTTAGGAGTGATCAGGCAGGCAGTGGAGTTAGGGGTGATCAGGCAGGCAGACAGGGGAGTTGTTAGGAGCCGGTGGTCCTGGATTGTGAGAGGGATGCCCCAGATTGGAGAGAGTGCAGGCTGGGCTGAGGGGACTCCCCCTGCCCTGTGTACAAATTTCATGCACCGGGCCTCTCGTATGTATATACATGTGTGTATATATGTGTGTATGTGTGTGTGTGTGTGTGTGTGTATATATATATATATATATAGAGAGAGAGAGATGTATATATTATATATAGTATATATATCATAGAGCCATGGAGAAGATAAAGTGCTATTCAATAAAAACAGGTATTACAACAATAGGGAAAGGTTAAGGAAGCCAATAACAAAAACAAAGGCAACTAAAAAATGGAGCAGAAGCAACACTCAGAGAGAAAAAAAAATCTAAACCTGGTCATTTAAAGGATTTTTCTCGTTAAGATAAATGATGACTCCCCCAAATTAAGTGCATTATTTGTTTTAAAAGAAACAAACATTTCTCTTTCAAAGCTCATCCATACAAAATGACCTTAACAAAAAAGGGACAAAAATTAAGTTGTCTTTAGACTTCCATAAAACTAAATGTCATAGGACCATAGAGACAATCTATAGAGTTCTAAAAGGGAAAGTCTATAACATCATAATTATGTGTCATTTATGTGTTAATAAATTGTGTATAGTTACTAAAACTTTTACAAACAGATGAGATGAATCAAGCCCACAAGGGTTCAATAAAATAAATGCTAAAAATAAGAAATAGTTATTGAGCGCAAGCCTTAATATTGTTGGCAGGACATGTGGGAGGGTGAGAATATACAATTATAATTCATTCCTTTGGGATTAAAAATAAATAAGAATTCAACTAAATAAGTTAAAAAAGGAAACTACCCCAAAAATCTCTAAGAAAATCTCTGCAATTTGCTGAAATTGGTTTGGCTCAGTGGATAGAGCATTGGCCTGTGGACTGAAAGGTCCCAGGTTCGATTCTGATAAAGGGCATGTACCTTGGTTGCTGGCACATTCCCGGTGGGGAGTGTGCAGGAGGCAGCTGATCGATATTTCTCTCTCATCGATGTTTCTAGCTCTCTGTCCCTCTCCCTTCCTCTCTGTGAAAAATCAATAAAATATATTTTTAAAAAAGAAAATCTTTGCAATTCCTTCCATGCTGTCTCAAACAGTAAGAGATCCACCCTTTTTTACTGCTGCATAGTATTCCATCGTGTGAATGTATCAGAGCCCTTTTTTTTTAATGCTATGCGAAATAAGCCAGTCACGGAAATACAAATATCATATGATCTCACTCATATGAAGAATCTAATGAACAAAATAAAATGATGAACAAAATAGACCCAGAGACAAAGAACCATTGAACAGACTGAGGAATCTCGGAGAAAAGGCAGGGGAGGTTGTGTGGGTTGGAAGAGATCAACCAAAGAACTTGTATACATATATGCATGACCCATTACCACAGACAATAGGGTGATGAAGTCCTGGGGTGGGGATGGACTAGAAGTGGTCAATGAGAGGGAAAGGGGGACATATGTAATAATTTCAACAATAAAGATTTTTAAAAATTATAACAAAAAAAGAAAATCTCTGGTAACTGTTTGGTCCTGTTTCTTCTGGTGATAAGACATGTCTGTTCTACTTCCCAGCCCACCCTAACAAAAGAGTGGGAACAGGAACCAGCGGTGGCCAGAGTATTTCTTCCACTTCCCTGGCTATAACAATTGACTGAAAAAATTACCACAAGGTCAAGATAATAAAAATATTTCAATAGGACTTCTCTGCCTATGTGTTTTAATTTAATTTTAAATAAAATATTTAGGACATACAGAAGAAGAGATAGAGAACAATGTATTATATTTATATTTACCACCTAGCTTAAAAAGTAAAGCAACCCCCTTGGTAATGTCTCACTGATCTTATTCCCCTCTGGCTCATCCTGTGCCTACTTATTTATCATTTATCTATCCTATATATGTCTTTACTTTTTTACTAACATTTACAGATAATATGTGATATTGTTGTGTATGGTTTAGCTTTATATGGTTTAGCTTCATACAATTAGTTCCTTTTTCCAACATTGTTATGAGGTCTATTTGTATTAATACACAAATCTCTTAGTCATCTTATCTACTGAATACCATCCCATTATATGACTATATTGTAATTTATTTACTAATTCTCTGAGTTTAATTATTTTCAATTGTTTTCTGTTGCAAACATAATTGTAATACAGATTATTTTGCATGTTTACTTGTACATTTGTAGGAGAATGTCTCTAAGGCAGTGGTTTCACCCCTATTTTTAGAGTGATTTGCAGTTAGGATGCATTTTACACAGTGACCTAGAAGTAATGTATAAATGATTATATAAGTATTTCATGAAACAATACGGCCCTCTGGATATTTTCCATTCTATTCTACCTGTTTTATCTTACACCATTAAAAAAAAAAGTATTGATCAGCCAGCATGGCTCAGTGGTTGAGCGTCAACCTATCATCCCAGGAGGTCAGGGTTCGACTCCAGTCTGGGCATATGCCTGGGTTTCAGGCTCCATCCCCAATGTGGGGCATGCAGGAGGCAGATGATTAATGATTCTCTCTCATCATTGATGTTTCTCTCTCTCCCTCTCCCTTCCTCTCTGAAATCAATAAAAATATGTATATTTTTAGAAGTACTGATCATTGTCTATTAAATTGATTTCAGTACCTGGTAATGAGTTATAAGCTCAAGTTTAAAAAACACTGCTATAAAATGGATTCTAGGTGCACAAACAGTATGATCATCTTTACTAGAAATGGCCACATTACATTCCCAAGTTGTTAGACTAATTATATTCTCAATGGCGTGATTCCCAGTTGTACTTCATTCTTCTCAACAATTAGAAGTCAGAATATAAAATGTTTGCCAATATAACAGTTATAAAAAGTTACTCCTGTATTATTATAACTAGGGGCCTGGTGCACAAATTCATGCCCAGCCTGCAACCCTCTCCAATCTGGGACCCTTCGAGGGATGTCTGACTGCCGGTTTAGACCCAATCTCCAGGAAACCAGCAGCCAGACATCCCTCTCACAATCCTGGACCACTGGCTCCTAATCGCTTACCTGCCTGCCTGTCTGATTGCCCCTCAGTGCCTCTGCATGACGGCCTAATCACCCCTAACTTCCTCCCCCTCCCTACCAACATGGTAACCCATTCTGCCCCCTTATGCCAGCCTGGTTGCCCCTAACTTCCCCCTGCTTGCTGGCTGGTCACTCCCTACTGTCCCTGGGCTGGCCTAGTCATCCCTCATGGCCCCCCTTGCCAGCCTAAACACCTACAACTGCACCACCCACTGTTGGCCTGGTCACCCCAACTGTCCCTTGCCAGCCTGGTCGCCTTTTACTGCCACTCCTGAGGGCCTGGTTGCCCCTAACTGCCCCCCCCTGCCAAACAGGTCATGCCAACTGCCCCTCCTGCTGGCCTGGTCACTCCCAACTGCCCCCCCTGCTGACCATGTCACCCCAACTGCCAACCCTGCTGGCCTGGTTGCCTCTTATGTTCCCCCCACTGGCCTGGTCACCCCATGCAGCCTGATGTTAAGTCATTTAATCATCCCTCATGAACTTCCCTGCCAACCTGGTCACTCCACACAGCCTGCTTGTTTAGCTGTTTGGTCATACCTCACTAACCCCCCTGCTGGCCTGATCATAGGCAACCATCTTGTGAGGGTATAAGGGTTAATTTGCATATTATCTCTTTATTATATAGGATTTGTATTTTTCAATGACTAACAAGAATGAACATTTTTTTCATATACTTACTTGGCATTTTAACTTTCTTTTTCTGTAAATTTCCCATGTCTATATTTTGTCCATTTCTTTAAATAGTTGAAAAAAGTCATACCAACAACCAATTAATATAAACTCTTGCTTAAAAATATAAATCACACTGAGACCGGTTTGGCTCAGTGGATAGAGCGTCGGCCTGCGGACTGAAAGGTCCCAGGTTCGATTCCGATTGGGGGCATGTACCTTGCTTGCAGGCACATCTCCACAGTGGGGCATGCAGGAAGCAGCTGATCGATGTCTCTCTCTCATCAATGTTTCTGACTTTCTATCTCTCTCCCTTTTTCTCTGTAAAAAATCAATAAAATATATTTAATATACATATATATTAAGCATATATATATATATATATATATATATATAATCACAATCAATAATTACCAGGAATTTGAGGAAAGTCAAGGAAAAGCAAGATAAATATAAACAGAACAAATCCCTGGGGGAAGGGAAAAGAAAGAATTAAAACAAGAAAAAATATATTTAATAGCCCTCCCACAAAATATAATGTGTTATTCCTTCCATAAAATAAGAAAGGCTGCTATGCAAAAGAAGTAAAGAGTGAATAAAAAAAACTTGCTTAAAACTAAATATGCAGTAAAATAGCTGACTGGCAGAGTGGCATAAAATTGAAAAAAAAAAGATAATTGAAGTCCAACCCATGGAAATCTCCTAAAAAGGAGAGCAAACAAAGTAAAAATAAAGAAGAACTCATTCAGAGAAAAGTTGGAAATAAACAGGGTAAGTCTAGAGAGCCAATACTGATCAAATATTAATTCTTAAAGAAAAATAATAACAGAGATAATGATGAAGAGAGAGTAACAAATAAATCAACAAAGAAAAATTATTTCTTTGAGTGAATAAAGGTACATGTCTCCAGATTAATGCAAACTAATGGTTTTAAGGGAAAATGAGAAAAGGCCCACTCTAAGTACATTAAAAAAATTTTTGAACTCTAAAGCTAAAGAGAAATCCTACAAACTTCCAAAGATAGAAAAATCCAGAGTAGCACCTAAAAATCAGACTCTAACAGAAGAAACAAAATTTATAACTTGAAATCAAATGTTAAAAAAAACACAGAGAAACCTTTATATAGCTTTGTGGGGAAGTATAGGACTTGGTTGGAAAGTCTGTAAGGAGGATTTTCCAAAAGTTCAGGAGCCTCTAGGAGGATCTTGCCAAAGGTGGCAGTCCCTGCCTTGACTTTTCCAAACAAGTCTGGGCCCAGGCCTCCAGGTGTTTTACTGGAATCTCTATGTTTAATCTTTAGACCCAATCTTGAAGAACAATGTGCTTTCTCAAGGATGTTTACCCTGCTGATAGTATCTAATAGTTAATTTTAGTTCAAGCTGTTGTTATAATAAAAGCCTAAGGAGGCAGGCAAATGAGGCTGCTTGGTTGCTATAACCAAGCAATCCCTTAGCCCTCTCTTTCACAGAAACCTGTGTCAGAAAGTAATCCATTAATCCATCACTCAGGGTCTGCCAGTCAGCTCCAACATAGCTTCTAGAGCAGTGGTTCTCAACCTTTCTAATGCCGCAACCCTTTAATACAGTTGCTCACATTGTGGTGACCCCCAACCATAAAATTATTTTCATTGCTACTTCATAACTGTAATCTTGCTACTGTTATGAACTGTAATGTAAATATCTGATATGCAGGATGTATTTTCGTTGTTACAAATTGAACAAAATTAAAGCATAGTGATTAATCACAAAAACAATATGTAATTATATATTGTGAAATATTTATTTCTAATTATAAATAAATGGAATTTTTGTCTTGAATCATGGTGTAGCATGGGTAACAGTCTTCATATGACAACAGTAAAATACATTGCTACACTTTGCTACACCGAGGAGTGGTCTGTTGGTTCCTAAGACCATGGGAAAAAGGTGTTTTCTGATGGTCTTAGGCGACCCCTGTGAAAGGGTCGTTTGAGCCCCAAAGGGGTCGCAACCCACAGGTTGAGAACCACTCTTCTAGAGGAAAAGATTTTAAATCTAGAGTTCTGAACTCTGTCAAAATATTAGGCACTTTAAGGGCAAAGTGAAGTTACCTAAGGCTGGAAATGGAAAAGGAAGAGAATAGAGAAATAGGCAAAGGAAAATAATAGTTGAAAAACATATGGAGCTGAGCAAAGAAACTGATAACATTTAAAGTTAAGTCTAAATGAAGGCTGATAGGTATCTGTGAAGCTTAATACAATTATTAAAAAAAAGTATTCCTACTGTATTCTGATAGAGGCAAAATGTAACAAAACTAATATCAGTAATCTGGAATAATGCAAGTAAGTAAAATTCTTTTATAAATTGTGTACTTTGTTCAAGGAATAACAACAGATGTTAAGATGCAGAACTTGCAACTATCAAAAGGGTGAAAAAAGAACAAAAATAATTTGACTGAATCAGTAAGAATCAAGAGTGAAAAAATAAAAGAACAAGCAAATAGTAATGAGAGAATATGAGACAGTATGGAAAGAGTAAGATCAAACAACAGTAATTATTTGCAAATGTGTTAAATTCTACCACTAAAAAATCAAGACTCAAATTGAGTCAGTGCAAACACACACAATTCAGCTATAAACTCCCAAGGGACATAAAACAAAATGATAGAAAAATGTTGAGAATAAAGAGATACATAAAGATATGCCAACCAATATTACATGAATATAAGACAATACAAAGTTTTTGTATGTGTGTGTAGTATAGATTTTACATATATATACATATACATATACATATATATACATACATACATACATAGAGGGGCAAAAGTAGGTTTATAATTGTGAGTACATGAAACAGAATTTATTTTTAAATTATTGTATTGTTTTTCAATATGAACTATAAACCTACTTTTGCCTAACTCTTTATATAGTGTAGGTATGTTATCTAATTATTTTTGTAAATAGTAAATATATTTACAGATTACATATAACATATATGTCAATTTCCTTTATAAAATGAATAACATTTTATAGATGTTGGGTAATATAAAGACTATAGTATATATCTATTTTTATTTTGTGACCTCTATTTTCTCTGCTAAGTAGAAAAACAAGTCACTGCTGGAAGGAGATGAAGAACAAGGAAGTATTATAGGGACTTTAAGGAAAGATAAAAGTTTAATATATATATTTTATTGATTTTTTACAGAGAGGAAGGGAGAGGGATAGAAAGTCAGAAACATCGATGAGAGAGAGACATCGATCAGCTGCCTCTTGCACGCCCCCTACTGGGGATGTGCCTGCAACCAAGGTACATGCCCTTGACCAGAATCGAACCTGGGACCCTTCAGTCTGCAGGCCAACACTCTATCCACTGAGCCAAACCGGTTTCGGTGAAAGATAAAAGTTTAGAAAAGATACTGATAGAAATGGGAATAGGAGTTACTAGGGAAGTAATTTAAATTATTTTCAGTTAAAATGTTCAATGTAGATTCTAAGTAAATTCTTGTCAATAAAATCAAAGCATGTTTAGAGAACAATTTATCAAATCTGATTATTTAATATTAATAAATTAATTATATAAATAAATCAAATAATTATTTCAGGTGATAAAATGCCATCCAATAAAATAAAAATCTAAATAAAATAAATAAATATAGAGAGGAGGAGGACAGTCAAGATGACAGCACAGGTAAATGCAGTATGTGTCTCCTCCCACAACCATATCAAAATTACAACTAACCCACAGATCAACCATCATTCAGAACTCCCTGAAATCTGGCTAAACAGAAGTCCTACATTTAAAGAATTAAAGAAAAAGCCATGTTGAGACTACCAGGAGTGGAGGTGCAGAATGGCCTGTTGTTGAAACTAATAGGAGTGGTAAAGGCACAGAATGGCCTGGTCCAACACCTACATGTGTTTTTTTTTTTTTTAATCAGGAGGGATATCTTACTACAGAGATCCCCCCGTAAGGAGCAAGGTATCTCAGCCCCACACCAGACCCCTCAGCTGAGGGTTCCAGTGCTGGGAAGAAAAATCCCTGTAACTTTGGTTTATAAACATTAGTGGGTATTGTGACTGAATGACATAGAGGGTTGCTGGAGTCACAGGCAGTTCCTCTTAAAGGGCCCATGTATGGATTTAAACTCCCTCTGAGCTCCAGTGCTGGGGCAGAGCTTATGTCATCAGGGCAAGAACTGGGGGCAGCTTTCTCCCAGACAAAAGTGCTAGAAGAGGATATTGTTCTTTTGCTGAGACTGCCCCATCACAGTCTCAGCAGGTGCTATATCTGAATATCCATTAACCCAGTCTACCCTGGTGATTCCCTGAGATTCCACCCATCCAATTGACAGTCCCAGCCAAGCTGTTTCCAGTGGATTTACTATATGAATGGCTTATCCTAGCCCAGGATTCAGACTTTCCTAAAATCTCTCAAACAAGCAGCATTTGGCCTCAGTTTGCTGCATACCTCTGGATAAGTGGACCCAGGCCTGGCACTAGCAATAGCTTGCCAAGGTTCACAGCTGGGTTCAAGCCCAACACAAGTAGCAGCCATCTACAGATTGGTCTGTAGATTGTGCCAGTTGGTCCCAGACAGGGCACAGACAGTAGCTGATTTTGAATCTTCTGGGAGGTCCCAGAGCCAGTGCACCCAGTGGTCAGCTTCAAACTATACCAGATCACAACCGTACCATATCCACAAGTGACACACTCAAGAAGCAGATTCAGTGAACACCGAAGCCCTATCAAAGCAAGTCCTGCTTCCTCAGAGTACCCACTACATAGCAGCTCTTCCACTGAAGTTGCAGCTGGTCCTCACAGCCAATTGGCCTGGGTGTCAAGCCCTCCCAATGACACCAACAGTAATTAAGGCTCAACTACAACAGGACAGTGTACACAGTCCACACAGGGGCACACTAGAGTGTCCAGCTCAGGTGACTGGGGGGAGGGGGTGGCTGAGTCACTGGGCCCTACAGTACACCTACTATATAAGGCCACCCTACCAATTCCAGGAGACATAGCAATTCTATCTAATACATAGAAAGAAACACAGGGAAGCAACCAAAATACAGGGACAAAGAAACATGTTGCAAATGAAAGAACAGAAGAAATCTCCAGAAAAAGAACTAAATGAAATGAAAGAAAGCAAACTACCAGATATAGAGTTCAAAACACTGGTTATAAGGATGCTCAAGAAAGTTAGTCAGAATGTCAAGGAACTTAGTGAGAACCTCAAGGAACAAAAATATCTATGACAAAAAAGGATCAGTTACAAATGTAGGATACACTAAACGAAATGAAGAATAATTTACAGGGAATCAAAAGTAGAGGAGAGGACGCCAAGAATTAAATAAAGAAATTGGGCCCTGGTCAGTGTGCCCCAGTTAACTAAGTATCATCCTGTGCACCAAGAGGTCACCAGTTTGATTCTTGGTCAGGCATATACCCAAGTTGCAGATTCCATCCCCAATTGATGTGGTTTTTTTTTTCTCTCTCTCTCCCCCCTCTCTTTTCTTTCTCATTCAATAAAGACATATTTTAAACAAAGAATATAGAATATCAGAAAGCAAAAAACATCCAATCAGAAAAGCAAAAAGAAAAAGGACCCCAAAATATAAATAGTGACTCTGGTACAACTTCAAGAGTACTGACATTCATATCATGGGGGTTCTAGAAGAAGAACAGAGGGAGTACGTAATTGAAAACCTATTCTAAGAAATAATGACAACATTTCCCCTACTTATTGAAAGAAACAGACTTACAAGTCCAGGAAGAACAAAGAGTCCCAAACAAGATAAACCCCAAGAGGTCCACACTAAGACACCTCATAATTAAAATTCCAAAGGTTAAAGACAGAGAGAGAATCTTAAAAACAGCAAGAGAAAAGTAGTTAGTTACTTACAAAACAGTTCCTAAATGACTCTCAGCTGATTTCTCAACAGAAACTTTGCAGGCCAAAAGGGAGTGATAAGAAATATTTAAAATGATGAAAAGGAAGGACCCACAGCCAAGATTGCTCTACCCAGAAAAGCTATCATTTAGAATTAAAGGTCAGAGGGAATCCAAGATGGCGGCATAGGTAAACACCTACACTGCTGCCTCGCACAACAATTTCAAAACTACAACTAAAAGACAGAACGGACATCATCCAGAACCACAGGAAAGCTGGCTGAGTGGAAATTCTACAACTAGAGGAAAAGAGAGGGGCTCAAGGAGACCCAGAGGAGTTGCAAAAAGCTGAGGTACGGAGACGCACGCGTGGAGAGAGAGCGGGTGCCGGAGTACCTGGCTGGCTTTCTCTAGTGGGAGGGAAACGGAGACTCTCAAAGGCATTGAACCCCTTATCCTACGACACTAAACCCCAAATCCAGCCGAAACTCATACGGGGGGAGTTTGGACTGTGAAAAGGGAGAAGTGCACGGAAATTTAGGGGAGCCGCAAAAGAACAAAGGCTTGGTGGTGCACACGGCACTGCGCACAGGACAGAATGCTGATTGTGCTGCTGGCTTTCACAAGTGGGCGGGAGACAGACCCTCTGAACTGTGCCACTTCTGACTCCTCTAAGCCCCTGTTTCGGGTGAAACCCTGGGGAGCTAGACTCGTGTGGTCCTGGAGTGCAGGGAAGCCAGAAAGGCAGCGGTTAGAGGCACTGCAGGCGCGCGGGCACAAGGACTGCTCCAGCGATTACCCAGTCACATGAGACTCAGGGGCCGTGGAGGGCAGGGCCTACTGGAAGGCAAGGCGGTCCCTTAAGCCCTGAGACTCCACCCATCCCAAACTCAACAGAGGCTTCTGCGACTTTGCACGTCTGGTACCATAAAGCTGAATTCAACGCAGAAGTTTCCCTGGCATAGTGAAAATGCCGAGACAAGGGAAGGGATTACAAACAAAAGAAATGGAGGGAAAAAAACGACTGGATATAGAGTTCAAAACCACACTTATAAGGTTTTTCAAGAATATGCTAGAAAAGTTGGATAAATTTAGCGAGACCCAAGAGGAGATGAAAAAGGACCAACTACAGACACTGACTGAAATAAAAAATATTATACAGAGTCCTAACAGCAGACTAGAGGATGGCAAGAATCAAGTCAAAAATTTGAAATATAAAGAAGCGGAAAACATTCAACTGGAAAAGCAAGAAGAGAAAAGAATCCAAAAATGTGAAGATAATATAAGGAGCCTCTGGGACAGCTTCAAGCGTACCAAAATCAGAATTGTGGGGGTGCTAGAAGAAGAGAGAGAGCAAGATACTGAAAACCTATTTAAGGAAATAA
>JAAGEH010000012.1:16347594-16370991 GCA_011751065.1 Lasiurus cinereus | reverse complement strand
AGATATGTATAAAAAGTTAATAAAAATTAATAAAAAAATTAAAAAAAAAGAATTAAAGGTCAGATCAAAAACTCCACAGACAAGAAAAAACTAAAGGAGTTCATCACTACCAAACTAGCATTACATGAAATGTTATATGGAGAAAGTGAAGGAGAAGAGACTAACTAAAGAACAACAAAAAATGGCAATAGATACATGTCTATCAACAATTGAATCTTATGAACAAAATAAACTGATGAATAAAATAGATTCAGAGACATAGAAATATGGAACAGATTGACAAATCTCAGAAAACAGTGGGGGAAGAAGGGACTAACTAAAGAACTTATATCTATACTAGAGGTTCGAAGCATGAAGATTCATTCAAGAATGGGCCTTCCTTTCGCTGGCTGCCAGCACCACCTTCACTCTGGCCCGGAGCTGCCTTTCCACCTTCCCATGCTGCCCAGAGGTCCAGAGGGGCTGCAACCATGCAGAACACCTCCACCATCACCATGGCAACAATGCAAGCATCTTGCCCCCCGGCCACTCGGCACCTGTGTATGTAAATTAACCTACCATGTTGGGTTAATTTGCATACTCATTCCTGATTGGCTGGTGGGCATCCTAAAGGTATGGTCAATTTGCATATTTCTTTTTTATTAGTACAGTGGTACCTCCAGATACAAGTTTAATTCATTCCGTAATCTTGAGGCATGGGAAACTATGAGATGCTCGAGTCGCGGTTAACTGGTGGGTCGTGTGCAGCCAGCCGATCCGCGCGATTACTCCTATCTCAAATGTTGCTCATATTTCAAAGCAAAAATCGCTTGCTCGACGGCTCATATCTCAAAAATCTCGCATATTAGGGCACTCGTATCTAGAGGTACCACTGCATAGATATACATTACCCATAGACACAGATAATAGGGTGGTGAAGATCTGGGGTGGAATGGGATCTGAGTGGAGGAGAGCGAGGGGAAAAAAAAGGAGGAAGAGGCATATGTAATACTTGCAACAAGAAAGATATAAACATTAATTAAGTAATTTAAAAAAATTGTTAATGGAGGGTTTATCGCTGAAAAGAGACATAAAAAGCATTACCATCACACTATCATTATATGTTCCATTCAATGCATTAAAATATAAAACAAAAATTTGTACAAAATCTGAGAAGGATGTAATTTACAGACAATATGATTATAAACATTAAAAACCTAATATGAACAACTAAAAATACTTTGGACTTAATAAGAGTTGAGTAGCCAAATACATGATGAATAATACTTAAACTACTATTTTTCATATATAAGCAATACAGAGAATCCAAGATGGCGGCACAGGTAAACACCTACACTACTGCCTCGCACAACAATTTCAAAACTACAACTAAAAGACAGAATGGACATCATCCAGAACCACAGGAAAGCTGGCAGAGTGGAAATTCTACAACTAGAAGGAAAGAGAGGGGCTCACAAAGACCCAGAGGAGCTGTAAAAGCTGAGGTACAGAGACGTGAGCGTGGAGACAGCGGATGAGGGCGAACCTTGCTGGCTTTCTCTGGCAGGAGGGAGACGGAGATTCTCAAAGGAATTGAACTCCCTACCCTATGACATTGAACCCCAGATCCAGCTGAAAGTCATCTGGGGGGAGTTTGGACTGTGAAGGGGGAGAGGTGCACGGAAATTTAGGGGAGTCGCAAAAGATCAGAAGTCTGGTGGCGCACATGGCACTGTGCATGGAGGACCAACTGCTGATTGTGCCGCTGGCTTTCGGGAGTGGGCGGGAGACAGACCCTCCCAGCTGTGCCAATTCTGACTCCACTGGGCCCCAGTTTCGAGCAAAACCCTGGGGACCCAGACTCGTGTGGTCCCGGAGCACAGGGGAGCAGGAAAGGCAGCACTCTATAGGCACTGCGAGAGAGCGTGCACGCACAGGGACCGCTCCAGCCATTACCCAGTCACGTGAGACTCAGGGGCTGTGGAGGGTGGGGCCGACTGAAAGGCAAGGCGGTCCATTAAGCCCTGAGACTCCACCCATCCCAAGCTCAACAGAGAGGCTTCTGCAGTTTTTCAAGTCTGGTATCATAAGGTTGAATCCAACACAGAAGTTCTCCCAGCATAGTGAAAATGCCGAGACAAGGGAAGGGATAACAAACAAAAGAAATGGAGGAATAAAAACGACTGGATATAGCGTTCAAAACCACACTTATACGGTTTTTCAAGAATATGCTAGAAAAGATGGATAAATTTAGCGAGTCCCAAGAGGAGATGAAAAAGGACCAACTAGAGATGCAAAAGATCCAACTAGAGATGATAAAGGACCAACTAGAGATGATAAAGGATCAAATAGAAATTAAACAAACACTGACTGAAATAAAAAATATTATACAAAGACCTAACAGCAGACGAGAGGAAAGCAAGAATCAAGTCAAAAATTTGAAATATAAAGAAGCAGAAAACACTCAACTGGAAAAGCAAGAAGAGAAAAGAATCCAAAAATGTGAAGATAATGTAAGGAGCCTGTGGGACAGCCTCAAGCATACCAACATCAGAATTGTGGGGGTGCCAAAAGAAGAGAGAGAGCAAGATACTGAAAACCTACTTAAAGAAATAATGACTGAAAACTTCCCACATCTGGTAAAAGAAATAGACTTACAAGTCCAGGAAGCACACAGAACCCCATATAAAAGGAATCCAAAGAGGACCACACCAAGACACATAATTAAAATACCAAGAGCGAAAGACAAAGAGAATATTAAAAGCAGCAAGAGAAAAACAATTCATTACCTACAAGGGAGCACCCATACGACTGTCAGCAGATTTCTCAACAGAAACGATGTAGGCCAGACAGGAGTGGCAAAAAATATTCAACGTGATGAATAGCAAGAACCTACAACCAAGAATACCTCTATCCAGCAAAGCTATCATTCAGAATTGAAGGGCAGATAAAGAGCTTCACAGATAAAAAAAAAGCTAAAGGAGTTCATCAACTCCAAACCAGTATTATATGAAATGCTGAAAGGTACTCTTTTAGAAGAGGAAGAAGAAAAAGGTAAAAGATAAAAAATTATGAACATCAAATACATATCTATCAACAAGTGAATCTAAAAATTAAGTGAATTAAAAATTTGATCAACAGAATAAACTGGTGAATATAATAGAATCAGGAGCACAAAAAGGGAGTGGACTGATAATTCTCAGGGGGAAAGAGGGGAGGGGTGTACAAGGAGTGACTGGACAAAAGGGGGGGAGGTAAGGGTACGGGGGGGGGTGGTGGGAGCCGGGTGGAGGAGAGCTATGGAGGGGAAAAAAGAGAGACAAATGTAATAATCTGAATAATAAAGATTTAATTTTTTAAAAAAGCAATACATTATAAAATATAATGAAAAACATATCCCATTCACAGACAACTAAATGCATATAATATCTATACCAGATCTATACTTCAAAAAACTACAAAACCTTAATTTTAAAAAGTTAAATATAAAAGTATATTATTATAGCATGTTTAAAATCCACAAAACCAAAACACATTAAAGAACACACAAAACCCTTATAACTAAAATATCTAAAAACTTTTTCAAAATTCAACAGTAAAAAAAACAATTATCCAATTAGAAAATGGGCAAAAGACATGAAGAGACTCTTCACCAAAGAGGATATACAGATGGCACATAAACACATGAAAAGCTATTCAACCTTGTTAACCATTAGGATAATGCAAGTTAAAACCAACAATGAGATATTACACACATATGACTAAATTTTAAAAAATGCAGAAAATGCTGATGAGAATGCAAAGACACTGGGTTACTCATACACTGCCGGTGGGAAAAGAATATTGCAGGTTTTTACACATATAATTACCTTACAACCCACTTTGATCACAGAGAAATGAAAACTTATTTTCACACTAAAACCTGTACACAAATTTTCACAGCAACATTATTTGTAAATAACCCAGATATCCTTCAATGGGCCAATGGTTAAACTGTGATACATCCATACCATGGACTACTGTTCAGCAATAGAAAGAAACAAACTATTATACTCAACTATTTACATTTCAAGAGAAATATGGTGAGTGAAAAAAGATAATCTAAAAAGGTTTTGTATCGAATGATTCTATTCCATATTCTTAAAATATTAAAATTATAAAAATGGAAAACAGTAGTCACCAGGAATATTATGGAAGGGATGAGAGTGGGAGGTGGCTGTGGCTAAGAAAGTATAGAAGAAATCCTTACGATGGAACTATCCTATATTTTGATTGTGATTATGTTGACATGAACCTCCAGATAAGATAAAACTTCAAAAGAACTAAATATACACACATGCAAAATGAATGCATATAAAACCAATGAAATCTAAATAAGGTCTGTAAATCGTATCAATGAAAGTTTTCTCCTGATACTGTACTATAGTTATGCAATTTGTCATTATGGGGGAAACTAGGTGAAGAATATACAGAATCTCTTTGTGTTGTTTCTTAAAAATGCATGTGACTCTATTGTTATCTCAAAATAAAAAGTTAAAAAATAACCTATCACTATGAAAAACTGACAAATGGAAATCCAAAATAAAGGTAAGTACAGTGGTACCTCGAGATACGAATTTAATTCGTTCCATAACCTTGAGGCGTGGGAAACTATGAGACACTAGAGTCGAGGTAAACTGGTGGGTCGTGTGCAGCCAGCCGATCTGTAAGATTACTCGGCTGATCCGTGAGATTACTCGTATCTCAACTATTGCTCATATTTCAAAGCAAAAATCGCTCATATCTCAAAAATCTCGTATGTTAGGGCACTCAGATCTCGAGGTACCACTGTACTTGTTTCTAAAGTAGAAAACTAACAAGTGAAAGATGCGCTTAAAGATATACAAGCCCGGTCCCAGTCTGGGACCCCTTAAGGGCCCACCTGCCAATTTAGGCCCAACCCCTCCAGGCAGACATCCCTCTTGCAGTCCAGGATCCTCTTGCAGTTCAGGATCCCTTGCTCCTTACCACCTACCTGCTCACTGCTTCTTAGTACTGCCACAGAGGTGAGAGAGACTCCTGGCACCACCATTGAACTCGCCAGCCATGAGCCCAGCTTCTGGCTAAGCAGCGCTCCCCCTGTGGGAGCACACTGACCATCAGGGGGCAGCTCTTGCATTGAGCATCTGCTCTCTGGTGGTCAGTGTGCATCAGAGGCAGTGGTTCCACCAGTGGTTCTGCGGTTCGGTTAATTTGCATATTAAGGTTTTATTATATAGGATTCAATCCTTCATCAAGCCATCCTTTTAACTGTATATATCCACAGAACGATTTCTGGAATGTGGCTCAGCTAATGTTAATGGTATTATTTGAATTATGAAATTTGTAAAACATTAAAATTGTTTCTATCTTGGTGTTTTTCTGCATTATTTATGATGAGTACATTTTTTCTTTCCTGAAACAATAAAGAGGTTTGAGGAAAAACCCAGATAACTGAGCTAGAAATTATCTCAGCAGTGAAACTTATCTCTTTAAAAAAATACATATTTTTATTGAATTTTTTAGAGAGGGAGGAAGGGAGAGGAATAGAGATAGAAACAATGATCAGCTCTTCCTGCAAGCCCCCTCTCATCCCCCCTAATGGGGATTTAACCTGCAACCCAGGCATTTTCCCTGACCATGAATCAAACTTGGTTCATGGGTTTATGCTCACCCATTGAGCCACACTGGCTGGGCAGAAAAACCTATCTTGTTTTGAATTAAAAAAAAAACTAAATATTATGAAAATGTCAATTATTTTACAAGCCTTTGGTTTGCTACAATTCCAATCACAAGTCAAAAAAAATTTTGGTAACTAAATTAGGCATACCAAAAAGCAAGGACAACAAATTTTAAGTAAAACTGGCACAAGAAAAACAGACCAATAGAACAAAAGAGCCCAGATACAGATGTTAAAATAAGTTATAAGTGACTGTCAAATTTATTTCTTTTTTAATATATTTTAATTGATTTCAGAGATAAAGGAAGAGATAGATGATAGATAGATACATAGATAGATAGATCAATAATGAGAGAGAATCATTGGTTGGCTGCCTCCTACATGCTCTCCTACTGGTGATCTAGCCCACAACTGGGGCATGTAACCTGACTGGTTCATATGTAGGTGCTCAACCTCTGACCCACACAGGCAAGGTCAAATTTCTTGTAAAATTATCTGTCTATTTTTAGAAGTGATAAAATAATCTCAAAGAAAAAGACTGACAAATCAGAGTCCATATAAATATGCTACAAATCTTTAAAAATTTTTGAATTTTTATGGGGCAGGATGAAATAAAATTATAGGCAAACAAATAAGAGAAATTCTGTAATATGAATATAAGAGGGTTAATCTATCTATCTATCTATCTATCTATCTATGGCTAATATGCAAAGTATCTTCTTGGGAGTTTGGGAGTTTGATCGCTTGCTATGACATGTGTTGACCACCACAGAGTGGCGCAGATCAAAGAAAGGCCCTGGCCAGCAGCCAGCAGCCAAGGAAGAAAGGCCCTGGCTGACAGCCGGATGGCCCCAATCAGCCCTGATTACTAGCCAGGCCTAGGAACCCTATCTGTGCACAGATTTAATGCACTGGGCCTCTATCATTATAAAAGAAGATTTCTTAATATGAGTTAAGAAAATTATTAGGGAAATAATATTTAGACAATGGGAAAACCATGAAGAGGGACATACAGTTAAAATGCAAATTCTCAAGTGAAGAGCTACTTTGCCTATCATATCAAGTTGGTTTTTTTTTTTTTATGAAAATTCAATTCTACTAATGGTAAGATGCAACATGCCCAGTTTTCTTACTAGTAAGAAAATAAATTAATAATATAACAATATGGATCTTGAAACTTGAAATGTTCACAACCTCTGATTTAGTAACAATTCTGCTTCTTACAATTAATGGGACCTAACAGTAACTGGCAGTTGTTTTTCTTTCTTATCGGTACATAAAGTATGTGTCTTATAATCAATGGCTTTTTAGTTTGATGAAATACAGTATATGGTTATGAAAACGTTTACAAAGCATATAAAAACGGAAATGTTAAAAACAGCATCCCACATTATAGAGTAATAGTAGCCCTGCGCACGAATCTGTGTGCCAGTAGGTCACTGCCACCCTCCTATAGGTCTCTTCCTGCTGCCCCACCCTCCTGTAGCTCCCTTCAACACCCCTCATAGTTTTTTTGCCCTGCCCCCTCCTGCTTGCTTGCTGCCTGCCCCTTCCTGTAGCTCTCTGCTGCCCGCTTATAGCCAGTAGGTCACTGCAGCCTTCCTGTAACTCTCCACCCGCTGCCCCGCCATCCTGTACCTCCCTTTCCGCTCCCCCACTCATAGCTTGCTGCCCTGCCCCTCCTGTAGCTCTCTGCAGCCCCTTTGTACCTCCCTGACCCACCCTCCCACTGATCCATGAACTGGTTGTGATACCTCAACAAGGCTTACATAATGGCTAATTAGCATATTCCTCTCTTATATAGGATAACTACAACAATGTAAAAGAAAAAAACACACAAATAGACAAAACCTATGCATAGAAAAAATTAATTAAAAAAAACAGTGATTATAAAATAAATAAATTAATAAAATAAAATAAATTAAAAAAATTAAAAAAACAGTGATTGCTTCTGGATTATAGACTGTCTTCTTCCTTCAAATTTTCTGGGTTTTTCCCTCTAAACTTTAACAGGTCATGCAAATGATTTTATAATGGAAACACCTTATAAATGATATTTTTAATGACTAAACAACCTTTCTTTAAAAAATTCAAACTGTGGAATATCTGATCAGTATGTCTTTTCAAAGCATTAGTCAAACAAATATAATTTCTGGTACTTTAGCTACGAAATTTCATCAAGAGTAGGACTTGGCTCAGATTCTGGAGAAAAAGACAAAAAAGACCATTTGGGACCCTGGCCAAAGGCTCAGTTGGTTAAAGTATTGTCCCCATATGCCAAGGTTGTGGGTTCGATCCCCTATTAGAATTAACCAATGAATGGAAGTGGAATGACAAGTCAATGTTTCTCTCTCTCTCTCTTTCTTTCTTTCTATTTTTCTTTCTTTCTTTCTTGTTCAAATCAATAAATAAAAATAATTTTTTAAAAGACCATTCTGCTCTGCTCCCAAGGAACTAAGTGCCTAGATTTTGTAGTAGATTTTGGCAGCATTCCCTTTCCTAATACAGAGTAAAATATTTCACTTTTTAAAACTTTGAATGAGCTCTGGCCCCTTTGGCTCGGTGGATAGAGAGTCAGCCTGTGGACTAAAGGGCTCAGGTTCGATTCCAGTCAAGGGCACATGCCTGAGTTTCAGGCTTGTTCCCCAGTGGGGGGCGTGCAGGAGGCAGCCGATCAATGATTCTACCATTGATGTTTCTAACTCTCTTTCCCTCTTCTTTCCTCTCTGAAATCAATAAAAATATATTTTAAAAAACTCTGAATGACATTAAAGATGGTTCAAAATCACTCACTGAAGTGAGTCATCTGATACATTCAGTGGCATAAGTGAAGTATTTGAAGGGGAAGGAAAAAAGGGAAGCTAGGAGAAGAGCCATTTTGGGGCATTAAATGCCCCCATTGTTATCCCTTAAACTGTTTTAAGTGGGAGTAAATATCTACCTGCAGGAGGCAAATGAGCATTTCTAGGTCTTTGTGTCTAATCTCCAACTATGCTGCTCAATAACAGTTCTAATTTCAAAGGTTTCCATGGAAGTTTAAGGGAGTGGGAAATTTATCTATGAAGCCAAGAAAAATTTCAAGATTTTCATAGATAAAGTCATAAAAAGTATAACAAATCTGCTTTCTGTAAGAAAACCAATTCAAAAATGAGTCTTCTTTCCCTTCACTAAAGTTTATTTTACAGTCAATAATGAGTGAGAAAAGAATATTTCCAAAATTCTTTCTCGAAGCTTGCCAATTTAAACCAAAGGCACAGGTACCTTCTCTTAAACTGAAAAAAAAAAAAAATCCTATATAATAAAAGGTAATATGCAAACAGACCAAATAACAGAATGACCAGAACGGCTGTGGCCCCTTACCCTGGCCAGCCCCACCATGTTCGGGGGTGGAGCCAGCTGGCAAACCTCCAAAAACCCCTCACCCCGGCCAGTCCTGCCCCTGATCTGCCCTGGAACCCACCAATACATGAATTCATGCACCAGGCCTCTAGTAATAATAACAGAAATTTAAAAAGGAAGAAATAAACCTGTCATCACAAATTCAGAAAAGGTCAGGAATTATCATTCTTTTATCTGTATTCCAAATAGGACTCACAGATAGAAAGAGTGCAATTGAAGGTGCATCTATGGCAAACAATCGGGCCTATAAGATACTTTTTTTTTTAATGGAATGAAGTTTACACAAGTGTATACATTTGTCAATATTCATTGAACTATCCTCTTAAAATGGGTAAATTAAATTAAATGTTAATTTTAAAATTAAAAAAGTACACCTAGCCGAAATCGGTTTGGCTCAGTGGATAGAGCATCGGCCTTCGGACTGAAAGGTCCCAGGTTCGATTCTGGGCAAGGGCATGTACATTGGCTGCGGGCACATGCCCAGCAGGGGGCGTGCAGGCGGCGGCTGATCGGTGTCTCTCTCTCATCGATGTTTCTAACTTTCTATCCCTCTCCCTTCCTCTCTGTGAAAAATAAATAAAAAATATTAAAAAAAAAAAGTACACCTAAAAATTCTACTGTATTTAAGTAGCCTCTCCCTAGGCCAAGAGACACATGAAAACATGCTCAAAGTCATTAATTATCAGAGAGATGCAAATTAAAACAACAATGTGATACTAACTCACACCAGTCAGAATGGCAACAAATCAACAAACAACAAGTGTTGGCGAGGATGTGGAGAAAAAGGAACCCTCATGCACTGCTGGTGGCAAGGCACACTGGTGCAGCCACTGTGGAGAACAGTATGGAGTTTCCTCAAAAAACTATAAATGGAACTCCCATTTGACCCAGTAATCCACTCCTAAAAATATATCCTAAGAAACTAGAAACACCAATCAGAAAGGATATATGTACCCCTATGTTCATAGCAGCACAATTTACAATAGCTAAGATTTGGAAATAGCCTACGTACCTGAAAACAGATGACTAGACCAGAAAACTATGATACATCTACACAATGGAATACTATGCAGTCATTAAAAAGAAGGAATTCTTACCATTTGCAGCCACTTGGATGGAACTGGAAAGCATTATGCTAAGTGAAATGAGCCAGTCAATGAAAGAAAAATACCATATGATTTCACTCATTTATGGATAATAAAGAACATTATAAAATGATGACCAAAAAGATAGATACAGAGACAGTAAAGCATCAGACTGTCAAATTACAGTGGGAAAGTTAGGAAGAGATGGGGTAGGTAAGAAATCAACTAAAGGACTTGTATGCATGCATATAAGCATAACCAATGGACACAAGACACTGGAGGTTAGGACATGCATGGGAATGGGGGAGGCACAATGGGAAGATATGTACACATGTAATACATTAATAAAAATAAATAAAAAATAAGAAAAAAGTAGCCTCTCCCTGCCACCCTAAAATCATAATTTAGAATTGCCTTCATAGAGATGATAAATTACAAAGCATATCATTATAGTTATGTATGTTATAACACCAAATCCATTATAAAGCCTATTATATATTCAAAATTTCTTCCAATCAATGTCTTCTTATCCTTCAATGATTCCACTTTAAAATATACATCCTAATTGTAATTAGAGGGCATCACAATTGAATTTTTTACTGTAATACCTATCTAAATAAATGAAAATCAATAGAAAATAAAGTTTAAATGAGAATTTTCATTGATCTCATTTTGAAAATGACTAAGGATTATTTTGTTTTTAAACGTTTTATTAACAGATTTGAGGGAGAGATATTTTCTAAATATGGACAATTTACAAAGAAATTAAAAACCTGTAAGAAGTTTTTTTAAGCACCCTCATTCATCTGGAAGCCTTGATGAGACTTACATCAGAATAGAAATCTTTTTATAAAAGAAACCTACGTCCTTGAGAATTGCTCTTTAATTATAATGTATTGCAGTCACTGAAATAATTTTAAAATAGAATTAGTATATATAATTACTAATTTGTTTATTGTTATAAATAATATCTATTGGATCATTTTTTCCAGAAAAACAACCAGTGATGTCATTCATTAGGTTTGAAGTAACATTGCTGTTGACAGCTCCAGTCATTTGTTGGAGCTAAAATTTTCTACACCTATTAGATATTAATGATTGTCAATATACAATAATTTTACATTTAAATTTTACAATCTCAATTTATAGGTGAGATCTGAATATAGGTTAGTATTCTCAAAAACTAGTAACTGTAGCCCAGCTGGCATAGCTCAGTGGTTGAGGGTCATGATTTGATTCCCAAGCAAGGGCACATGCCCAGGTTGCAGGTTCAATCCCCAGGGTGGGATGTGCAGGAAGCAGCCACTCAATGATTCTCTCTCATCACTGATGTTTCTCTCTCTTTTATTTTTATTTTTTTCACTTTTATTTTTAGTCTTTACTCTAAGTACTAGTACATACATATCAATAACCAAATTTTGACTACATACTGTTATCAGTATTAAGACAAGGTTTTTGGTTATAGTGTAAAATGTAACTATTTCATAGATTAAGTAAGTCCTTGTGCCTGTCTATGAACTGTCAGTATATAAAAACATTAACATGGGAGAATAGAGATGTAAGTAATTTAGCTGAAGACAGCTTGCATCCTATAGATCTCCAGATGTATAGTTTTTCTGGCTAGGTAGGTTAATATAGCCTTTCATATTTCCAAAGCTGAAATATGAATGATATAACAGGAGAAATTGGTTTCTAGCAGAAACTCATCTAGGTAATCTAGATGAGTTTCTGCTAGAAATTTAAGACATATAAGTCACAAAACTGAAAAGTTTATTATATCATTCATAAGCAGTAAAGATTTCAGCTTAAACCAATTATTTTCACTACTGATAGAATACTAAGTAGGACCACAATGAAAAAGCACTTAATAGCTTCTTTCCCTTGCTAATGAAAATCAGTAAACATTATCTTTAAGGCATATTTAAATAAATATGTACATACATATATATGTCAAAAGCATTACTTTTTAAATAATTTGCCACATAAAAGAATAATAATTCCTGAACTTTTCTGAATTTTTTTCATGTAGTGGTAGGTTTATTTTAATTTATAAAAAATTAACATAAAAGTGTTTTTAATCAAATGGAAAAGCCTTTCTGTGTAATATAAGGATCATACAAGTGTAATCTACATTCATTGCACTATTTTGTTATTGATTTTTATATCTGCTCATTGCATTACTAATTTAAAAATTTTATGTCTTGGCACTTTAGAGGAACTTTTAGGGCCAGAATAACTAACCTTAATTTGCAACCTAATTGGAACTTTCCAAATAAGCCGAATTTTTTCTTATGGGTCCTAGTACACACAGGCAAATACATAATTCTTTTGAGTTAACAGCTTACTTCAGAATGTCTTATGTACTCAAGATACCTAGCTGGTAAATTGCTTTCCCTCATCAGCTTCCCTACTCATTTGGGATTAGCACCAAGTTATCTTATGTTCTTTTCTTTTTCTCTTAATAGTTAGGTCTATTCTGTATTACATTGCTTTGTTAGAGTCTCACAAGTCAATCAGTTCTTGTCAGGTCATCTCTCTCATAATGAAAACTGTGTGCCCTTAACCCCCTTTCCTTTTTAGAATTTTTTGGAAAAATTACTCAGTTCCATTTTTGTGTGAACTAAATAAAGAGCTTAGTCTTCATCCTGTCTCTATTTATTAGATACCTACTTATGTGTCAGAACATTGGGCTAGACCTCTGAAATGAATGATAAGCATAAGAGCAATGGCTAGAAATATTTCTGTAGAAAGGAAAAGAATAATCACTAATTTTAACATGAGCATAGATCTCATAAACAGTATAATCCATCTTGAAAGCTCCTAAAGCTAGAAATCCAATTTATAAGCATCCTTCCAAATATCCATCCATCTCTTAGTAAACTTGCTTTTCTTTAAGCATTAATAGTTAGGATAAAGATAATGTCTCATTCAACATAATTGTTTTTATATTTAGTTTCATCACTAAAACTGATTTTCTAGTATTTTTCAGGATGGCAATAATTTTGCTACCATGTGACTAAAATATATTTTTAGGCTATAATAAAAGCCAATAAAAATTCGTTAAATTGTTTCCCAGGGATGATGGGTCCCAAATTCCCAATAACTAACTCACAAATAAACTTCTCAAATACAAAATATTTGTAAACTGGGGATGACTTATTCTTTATTTCTATATAAGCTTAAGAAATGGTGCCACCACTAGCATAATAACAATGAATTGCTAGTTTAAAATAAAATAATTCTGAAGATTATGAAACTGTATGCCAGTCTTCCCTCAGTCCAAGAAGGACTGAGTATGGGAAATTCTATAAAGAAGTAAAAGTTGGTTTATGATATTATCTCTATTGTATTTACTTTGATTTTAAATGCAAGATATTAGTCCAGAAAAGGTTTCCACAGACCAGCTGAGTTTCTTATTATACATAGATCAACAAGCTAAAAAAAAGAAATCCCACAAAACCAAACCTGTTCTACTGGCTTCCATATATATAGAGGACATATTAGAGAAAGGATATTAAGACTAGGGTACAGATCCTTTTAATGTGTGTACTGACACTCTGCTGAACTTTTCATTTCAGCTAAGTTGTTCTGTTTATAGGACTCACTTGAATCAATAAGGACATTTTTTGAGGCTGGCAAAGTGCAGATTAGAAACTTTGCTTAGAATGGTGCATCTTTACACAATGACTCAATTTAGCAGCTAACAATATATACTTCCTTCCTCCAGCAGAAGAATGATTATATGCCTTCCCTTGATGCCCTTAAAATGAGATACGTAAAATTATCATATACTCTGCTATGCTAAATTTATATCAGAATGTGAATACACATTTTAAGAGTTTCTTTTTCTTTTTTCTGCTCTATTGCTTATTTACATATATGTGCATCTGGTTATTTTAGTTCTCCAGTGGACCATTATATGAGAGCTTGGTATTAACTATAAGAACAATATAACTGCATTATTCCTTAATTTAAAATCCATGTATATTCATTTTGTATCAAATGGTAAATCTAACATGTAAATTGTCTAATTTTATTTTTATTATGGAACTTGCAAGAAGTCATATGCCACTTGAATCATGAGAATTCTGTAATTTAATAACTGAGAAAACCAAATATCACAATTATAATTTTAAATTTAGTGACACTAGGTAGAAAAGTGTAACTTTTGAATTTTCATGAAGTTGAAAGAGTAAGGTAAAAAATGATATACTGCCATTATTTTATTTTTGGAAACTTTGTAAATAAAAACCCGTTTCCAAAATAAGATATTTCACGGAGAGAGAATAGTTGGTAGTGGTTCAAGTGTCTTAGGCAACAGAGGAGTATTGTTTTGTAGCCTTTGTTTTTTTAAACCTCTCCTAGTAACAGCAGTTTATCATTTACGAAGAAACAAGGTAACAACATAATTTAAAATGAATATATAAGCAATAACTGTAAAACTTTAACTGAAACTGAAGTTTACCATATCAAATGCATTTCTATGAACTGGTATAGATAACCTGGTTGATACTCACCAAATGTTACAGAAATCCCACGTTAGTCTAAGCAACAAAAAGTAGACACATTGTGAGGTGCTGAAGACAGCTCTCTCTTGGGCTAAAAGGTCTTCAAAAGAAGTAGCCTTTATCTTCCATTCAACAGAGGGTGATTCCTATTATCAAAGCGTGGCAGAGAAAAGAGTTTCCACAATTCAGTCTTGACTTTCTGCCTCTGTCTTTGAAGAGTAAGAGTTACCACCAGAAAACATTAGCAGAATATGATCTCTTGAACACTCACACAAGGCAGCTGTAAATTTCCACTCTCTTTGCTTGCTCTCAGATTCCAAGCATTGCTTGTAATCTGTCACGGGCAGTTCTGTTTCTGGTCAAACCAGCTTGCTTATGTGTTCTCTTCTCCCTCTCTAACACCCTTTTTAGAAACATAACCACACAGTCAGATCTTCCCTCTTTTTCTTCCTCTGAACAAATCTTGCAACATCATAAGGATGTGTATAAGACAATTAAGCTGAGGCAACCTTAATTCTTGGCCAAAAAAGAGTCTAGGGATAAACCAAACCTTTTTTCTCATTATATTTTTTCCCTTTAAGTCCTATATTTATTCATGCAGGGGGTTTTGTCAACGGATTAAACTGGTTTTCCCATCTTGTTTAAAAATGTAAATAAAGGTTTCTAATAAAGGCATGTTGAAAGTGATAACAGATTCATCTGCCAATATGCTAGTTCCTTAAGGAAGATGTTATTCCCAATCATAATAAGAAAGTGTAGCAAGTAAGTATTGAAATATTTTATCTTGAAATTAAAATACTTAAAATTTTTAATCTTGAGATTTAAAAACTAAGGCAATTTTAGAATTAGAGTATTCATAATTTAATTTTAAGAGTAATTTTGTGAAAACAATGTATTTTTAAATAGGATATATATATGTTAATTCTAAATTTCAAAATATACCATATATATATATGGTATATTTTGAAATTTAGAATCAACATCTGCAATTATAAAAGAGAAAAGTATAAAGAATATAAAAAATATTGACACTAAAGATAATAAATAGAATAGCTTAACCCTGGCCAGTGTACTTAGTTGGTTGGAGTGTCATCCCATACACTGAAAAACTGAGTTTGGCCCTAACTGGTTTGGCTCAGTGGATAGAGCATCGACCTGAGGACTAAAAAGTCTCAGGTTCGATTCCAGTTAAGGGCATGTACCTTGGTTGTGGGCACATCCCCAGTAGGAGGCATGCAGGAGACAGCTGATAGATGTTTCTCTCATCAATATTTCTAACTCTCTATCCCTCTCCCTTCCTCTCTGTAAAAAATCAATAAAATACATTTTTTTTTTAATTGTAGGTTTTATTCCTCAACAGGGAACAATGGCTGTAGGCTCGATCCCTAGTTGGGGTATGTATGGGATGGCAATCGATCAATGTTTCTCTCACATCCATATTTCTTTCTCTCTCTCTCTCTCTCTCTCTCTCTCTCTCTCTCTCTCTCTCTCCTCTTTCTCTTTCTTCTCCTTTTCTCTCTCTTTTCCTCTCTTCCTTTCTCCCTTTCTTTCTCTTTCCTTCCCCTCCTTTCTCCCTTTCTATTTCTTTCCCTCCCCCCCTCTCTAAAATCAATAAGGATATCTATCCTTGGGTGAGGATTAAAATAAATAAGTAAGTAAATAAATAAATAAATAAATCTGCTTATACCATTCATGTGCAAACCTAATGTAATTATTTTGTTTAGAAAGTCTCCTCCCCCCACCACCCATCATACACATATAAGCATTATTGGTCAGGATGTATAATACCTCTTCAATCAAAATTTTAAAAACTAAAGGCTACATTTTTTTTTCATTATTATACACATATACTTACAGAGTAAAATGTCTTAAAATTATCGATCTCTTTCTAAGGTTCGGGAATGAGGAATTAGGTAGAAAGCTGAGTGAGATGGTTGATGACAGGGTTAGGTAGCATTTATAGTTTTTGGAATTAGGAAGCAATGTACTCAGCTTTGAATATGTGCTGGATCTATGAGAATGCTAGTTAGAGCCTGTTTTAGAGTATTCTGTTCTAACTTCTTAGCTCCAAAGATTTTTAGGCTCTCTGTCTCCTATTATTGTTACCAATCAAAATTCTTGGGTTCTTCTGATGACCAATGTCCCAATTACAGACAAGATAAAATTAATTATTAGTCCTATATTATTTTAATCCTACTCTCTGAAGAACTGAAATAGGTCTAAGAATATGAGCTTAAATAAAATAAAAATCTTTATTGTTTTAATTTTTAAAAAAATATTTTCTCATTGATTTCAGAGAGGAAAGGAGAGAGAAATAGAAACATCAATGATGAAAGAGAATCAATGATCAGCTACTTCCTGCATGCCCCCAACTGGGGATCAACTTCCTACCCTTCAGTCCACAGGCCAACTCTCAATCCACTGAGCCAAATCTGCTAGGGGAAGATAAATATCTTTAAACAGTTGTTTACAATCCTTAAGAAAAACAAGAAGATAAAGCTTGGGTTATTTCTTAATCTATATATCATGCATTGAATACATATTTCTTAATATACACATTTTTATTTAAATGCATATGAACGGTACAAGCAGATTTATTTATTTATATACACATGTTTCTTAATCTAGTTCACTTACACTTTAAAAATTTAAATATATTATAAGGAAACTCACATCTTAAACATAAGAAATAATCATCAAAGAAGACTATAGATTAATCTGGTAGTTTTGTAAAATTTAGAGGGTTTCTTTTTCATTGGTAGTTTTGTAAAGTTTAGAGGGTTTCTTTTTCATTTTAAAATATTTTTATTGATTTTTATATATAGAGAGAGAGGAAACTAGAAGGAGAGAGAGAAAAACATTAATGTGAGAGTGAAACATTGACCAACTGCCTCCTGCATGCCCCTACCAGGGATCAGGCCCACAACCTGGGCATATGCCCTGACAGGGAATCAAACAGGCAACTTTTCCTTGCAAGGATGATGCCCAACTGAGCCACACTCTCCAGGGTTAGTTTTATTTCCTATTTTTTAAAAATATACATTTTATTGATTTTTTTACAGAGAGGAAGGGAGAGAGGGATAGAGAGTTAGAAGCATTGATGAGAGAGAAACATCAATCAGCTGCCTCCTGCACACCTCCTACTGGGGATGTGCCCGCAACCAAGGTACATGCCCTTGACCGGAATCAAACCTGGGACCCTTGAGAGTGCAGGCTGACGCTCTATCCATTGAGCCAAACCCATTAGGCTATTTCCTATTTTTAAACAAATGGAGATTATCCCAAATCACTAAAAGGAATTAAGTGCCTAGTATCTTGCTGAGTCTAAAATTACACTGAAAGAGTTCTGAAATAACTGAAGAAATTCAGAATTTATAACGGGGGTGTAGATACTTAGAATCAATAAATTTCATAAATCACTTTCACATTGGGAGATGTTATATTTACTATGATTCTAAGTCCCAAAATAAAGACATGATATTCAAAATATATAACAAGAATGAGTACCTATGGTTCTGCATAGTTTATATCTGATACCTGCTAAACACCATTTTTAAGATATATACAAAGGAATCACAAAAAGTGACCTTATAATATACCACAAAGAAATCAATAAATTATCAAAGGAAACACAGTTACAAGTTTCATCCTCTGGACACAGGATGACAAAATCCCTTACAATCTCTTCAAAAGATAAGTAAAGGTTCTTTTTTAAAAACCCTTATAATACCTAAAAATGGAAAACAACAACAACAAAAACTCCTTGCTAAGCCCTAGGCCAGTGGTCGGCAAACTCATTAGTCAACAGAGCCAAATATCAACAGTACAATGATTGAAATTTCTTTTGAGAGCCAATTTTTTAAACTTAAACTTCTTCTAATGCCAATTCTTCAAAATAGACTTGCTCAGGCCGTGGTATTTTGTGGAAGAGCCATACTTAAAGGGCCAAAGAGCCGCACGTGGCTCATGAGTCACAGTTTGTTGACCACTGCCCTAGGCAGTTTGGCTCAGTGGATAGAGCGTAGGCATGGGGACTGAAGGGTCCTGGGTTTGATTCTGATCAAGGGCACATGCCCGGTTGCAGTCTTGATCCCCAGTAGGGGGTGTGCAAGAGGCAGCCAATCAATGATTCTCTCTTATCATTGATGTTTCTCTGAATCTCACTCTCCCTTTTTCTCTGAAATCAATAAAAAAAATTTTTTTAAAGAATCTTAGAGGAATATTGGCATGAGAGAACCACTTGGCCTCTCCCCTTGAAACTTTAACAAGTTGACCAACTACAACTCAACTAAGGACTCCCTGTCAATATAGAAGTAGGCCTGCGAAATCCATGCATTGAAGCGTCTAAACATGGACAACCGGGAATATAAGAGAGGTAAGAAGAGAGGAGAACTCAAATGGCCACATATACCTCTGCAGCCAAGAGCTGGCAATCAGTTTGGCCAGAGAGGGGAGGAAATCAGTAGTAGCAGTCTTCCATGGGCTGGAAGAAACAGAGAGTTTCAGTGGGCTCTCCAGCAGGGTGAGCAGTGTGAATAGCAGCCAAGCCAGCACCTGGGCAAGGACACAGCATAGGGGTTCTCCCCTGACTATCCGCTATTGGATGGTGATGTTTCAGACAAAGAAATGGAGCCACAGAGCACTGCTACCCCTTGGACTCCCAAAACTCTCATCTACCACTGAGCAACACTGGCCAGTGTCAGGTCGAGGAGCATATTACCTACAAACTGAGAGCTACCGCAGTAGAATTGCAATTGCAATTGTTTCCCTCTCTGATTGAACCCCAGGTGGGGTGAGTAGGGTTGCCGTTACAGTGAGGGTAAAACAAACTCCATCCCAAAGCAGTGAGGCTATACTATCTGACAGAAGCTGAGTAGAGCAACCCTGGGAGGACACAGAGTAAAAAATCTTGTGATTTAGCACCACCTACTGGAAAAATAATAGAAAGACCTCTTCAGAGAAAGCTGCTAGATAAAGGTAAATAATACAATATAGTATACTAGTATGCTCGGAAAAGTTGTTCCTAAAGTGGGGCACATACCTCACAGAGAGAAATTTGAGAATGAGTTATTAACAGTGAATTTTTTGCATTTATTATGGCTCTAGGGGCCTCATCTACACTATATAAATACATATTGTGAAATATTTACATATTTCAGCTCTCTTGTTATATGTTTTGAAACTTTATTTGCAATTTTCTGATATCACTTCATATTATTATTTTTTTCAACAACTTCTTAGTGATTTCCTCCTCAGTATCTCAACCGTCCTTTCATTCTTTCCTTTTTCTCTTTCATGATGCCATATTATTTGGAAGCTTGTTTATACCAAGTTAATAGCCTTTAAGGCTTCCTACACATGAATAAGGAGTTCACTATATATATATATATTTGATTTTTTACAGAGAGGAAGGGAGAGGGCTAGAGAGTTAGGAACATGGATCAGAGAGAAATATTGATCAGCTGCCTCCTGCACATCCACTACTGGAGATGTGCCTGCAACCAAGGTACATGCCCTTGACCGGAATAGAATCTGTGACCTTTCAGTCTGCAGGCTGACACTCTATCCATTGAGCCAAATTGGTTTTGGCAGGAGTTCACTTTTTGTATAATAAGAATTATATACAGAGGGGTAGGTATCAGGATTTTAAAGATGTTTAGGTGGGGCATGGCCAAAAAAAGGTTGAGAACCACTGGCCTAGACAAAGGAGACCATCAAATACCATGAATAACCATGGTAATGAGGAAGCTCAGAAAGAAAATGAAAAGTCTCCAGAAAGAAAGCTGGAACACATGTAAATATGTGATAAAATGACAGAGAATTCAAGATTACCATTCTGAAAATACTTAATAAAATGTGAGAAAATACAGAAAGGCAGTCCAATGCACTCAGAAAACAAATTAATGGAAAAAAAAAAAGAATACTTCACCAAAGACTGAAGCTTTTAAAAAGAACCAATCAGCTGAAACCGGTTAGGCTCAGTGGATAGAGCATCAGCCTGGGGATTGAAAGGTCCTAGGTTCGATTCCGGTCAAGGGCATGTATCTTGGTTTCGGGCACATCCACAGTAGGGGGCGTGTAGGAGGCGGATTATCGATGTCTCTCTTTCATTGATGTTTCTGGCTCACTATCCTTCTCCTTTCCTCTCTGTAAAAAATCAATAAAATATATTAAAAAAATAAAAATAAAAATAAATAAAAAGAACCAATCAGCCGTGGCTGGTTTAGCTCAGTGGTTAGAGTGTGGGCCTACGGCCTGAAGGGTTGGGGATTTGATTTCTGTTAAGGGCACATACCCCAGGTGCAGGTTCCCCAGACCGGGTAGAGGCTAGTGCAGGAGGCAACAAACAATGTCTCTCATGTCAATGTTTTGCATTTTTTTCTCCTCTCTCTCACTCTCCTCCTGCCTTTCCACACTCTTTAGAAATCAATGAGAAGGGGAACCAAGATGGCAGCCTAAGGTATACACCTATACGTGCTGTCTCTCACAGCCGAACCAAAACTACAACTAAAAGACAAAACAACTATCCCCCAGAACCACAGGAAAGCTGGCAGAGTGGAAGTTCTACAACTAGAATGAAAGAAAAAAGTGCATTCAGACCTGGTAGGATGTGCAGAGGCTCAGAAAGGCAGAGGTACAGAGATGCGGGCAAATCGGGCTGGCATGCACTGTTGTTTTTCAATTGGGAGGGAGTTACAAGTTCCCAACTCTCTGAACTCCAGTTTCTGGCGAGATTCTGGGACCAGACTCATACAGGGAGAAACTGGACTCCCTTTCCATTGGGTTGGAAAGGGAGGGTGGCTCTCTTGCAGAGTTGCACAATGGAATCATTGTTTACTGCGCTGGAGCATGGGACGCGGGACACTGAACAGAACGCAGCAGAGAGAGCTGACTGGCAGCCATTGCTCTTTGCTACGCCCTAGCCGTGATTCCCTGAAACCAAGCCTTGCTCAATTTACAAACTTACCCAGCTGTGTGGTGACTTTTGCATATGAATGGCCTGCCCTCTGGCAACTTAAGCTAACAAATTGCAATAGGGCCAGACAACTCAAAACCTTCCAAACTCCAAGCAAAGAAGAGAAATCAGCAAATCTCCCCTGTAACAACTTCGAGGTGGCCTCAGACACTAGCTGACTTGCACCTCCTTGGAGATCCAGGAACCAGTGTACCTAGAGGTCAGTGTGAGACAACACCAGATTTCAACTCCTCACATACACAAGTGACACACTCAAGAGGCAGACTTGGTGAGCACCAAAGCCCCAGTGAAGCAAGTCCTGCCCCATAGGGGTGTCTCCAGCACAGCAGTTCTTCGATTAATAGACACAGCTAATCCTCACAGTCAATTGGCCTGGAGATCAATATTTCCCAGTGTGCCAAAAGCAATCAAGGCTTAACTAAACAAGACTGTGAACCCAGCCCACAAAGGGGTGCACCAAGAGTGTCCACCTCAGGTGATTGGGGAGGTGGAGCTACTGGGCCCTAAATGACAACTAGAACACAAAGCCACTCCATTGGAGAATCCAAGATGGCAGCATAGGTAAACATCTACACTGCTGCCTCGCACAACAATTTCAAAACTACAACTAAAAGACAGAACGGACATCATCCAGAACCACAGGAAAGCTGGCTGAGTGGAAGTTCTACAACTAGAGGGAAAGAGAGGGGCTCACAGAGACCCAGAGGAGCTACAAAAAGCTGAGGTACAGAGACGCACGCGTGGAGAGAGCGGGTGCCGGAGTACCGGGCTGGTTTTCTCTGACAGGAGGGAAATGAAGACTCTCAAAGGCATTGAACCCCTTACCTTACGACACTAAACCCCAGATCCAGCCGAAACTCATACGGGGGGAGTTTGGACTGTGAAAAGGGAGAAGTGCACGGAAATTTAGGGGAGTCGCAAAAGATCAAAGGTCTGATGGTGCGCACGGCACTGCGCACAGGACAGATTGCTGATTGTGCCGCTGGCTTTCACAAGTGGGCGGGAGACAGACCCTCCCAACTGTGCCGCTTCTGACTCCACTAAGCCCCAGTTTCGGGTGAAACAATGGGGACCTAGACTCGTGTGGTCCTGGTGCGCAGGGGAGCCGGAGGGGCAGCGGTCTAGAGGCACTGCGGGAGCTCGGGCACAAGGACCGCTCCAGTGATTACCCAGTCACGTGAGACTCAGGGGCCATGGAGGGCGGGGCCCACTAGAAGGCACGGTGGTCCCTTAAGCCCTGAGACTCCACCCATCCCAAGCTCAACAGAGAGGCTTCTTCGGTTTTGCAAGTATGGTATCATAAGGCTGAATTCAACACAGAAGTTTCCCCGGCATAGTGAAAATGCCGAGACAAGGGAAGGGATCACAAACAAAAGAAATGGAGGGAAAAAAACGACCGGATATGGAGTTCAAAACCATGCTTATAAGGTTTTTCAAGAATATGCTAGAAAAGTTGGATAAATTTAGTGAGACCCAAGAGGAGATGAAAAAGGACCAACTACAGACACTGACTGAAATAAAAAATATTATACAGAGTCCTAACACCAGAGGATGGCAAGAATCAAATAAAAAATTTGAAATATAAAGAAGCAGAAAACATTCAACTGGAAAAGCAAGAAGAGAAAAGAATCCAAAAATGTGAAGATAATGTAAGGAGCCTCTGGGACAGCTTCAAGCGTACCAACATCAGAATTGTGGGGGTGCCAGAAGAAGAGAGAGAGCAAGATACTGAAAACCTATTTAAGGAAATAA
>JAAGEH010000012.1:16282197-16332594 GCA_011751065.1 Lasiurus cinereus | reverse complement strand
CTGAATTAGAAGGAGAGCAACAAGAAAAGCCAAGAGTGTGCAGAAGGAAGGAAATAATATAAATCAGAGCTGAAATAAATGGTATTAACCCCAACACCCGCAAAAATACAAAAGATCAGTGAAACCAAGAGCTGGTTTTTGAAAGTATAAATAAGATAGATGAACCTCTAGCCAGACTCACCAAGAAGCAAAGAGAGGACCCAAATGAAATCAGAAATAAAAGAGGCTAAATAACAACAGGCCCAACAGAAATACGAAGAATCATTAAAAAAATACTATGACCAACTCTATTCCAACAAACTGGTCAACCTAGAAGAAATGGGCATATTTCTAGAAAAATATGACTTTCCAAAACTCAACCAGGAAGAATAAAAAAAACCTGAATAGGCTGATAACTATGGAAGAAATTGAAGCAGTAATAAAAAAAACTTCCAGCAAACAAAATCCCTGGACCAGATGGCTTCACAGGGAAGTTTTATCAAACATTCAAAGAAGAAATAAAACTTATATTCCTCAGATTATCCCAAAAAATTCAAAAGGAAGGAACACTTCCGAGCTCTTCCTACATAGCCACTATTATTCTAATTCCCAAACTGGACAATGACAATACAAATAAAGAGAATTATAGGCCAATATCCCTCATAAACATAGATGCCAAAGTTCTCAACAAAATTCTAGCAAATTGAATCTAGCATTACATTAGAAAAATCATACAACATGACCAAGTAAGATTTATTTTGGGGATGCAAGGATGGTACAATAGCAACAAATCAATAAATGTGATACACCACATAAACAAATTGAGAGATAAAAACCATATAATCATATCCATTGATGCAGGAAAAAAAAATTTGATAAAATCCAGCACTCTTTCTTTCTTTCTTTCTTTCTTTCTTTCTTTCTTTCTTTCTTTAATATATTTTATTGATTTTTTACAGAGAGGAAGGGAGAGGGATAGAGAGTTAGAAACACTGATGAGAAAGAGACATCGATCAGCCGCCTTCTGCACGCCCCCTACTGGAGATGTGCCCACAACCAAGGTACATGCCCTTGACCGGAATCGAACCTGGGACCTTTCAGTCTGCAGGCTGACGCTCTATCCACTGAGCCAAACCGGTTTTGGCCAGCACTCTTTCTTGATAAAAACTCTCAACAAAGTGGGAACAGAAGAATCATACCTCAACATAATACAAATCATATATGACAAACCTACAGCCAACATACTCAATGGGCAAAAACAAATCATTTCTCCTAAGAACAGAAAGAAGACAGGGATGTTCACTTTCATCATTCCTGAACAACACAGTACTGGAGATACTAAACATGGTGATCAGACAAGAAGAAGAAATAAAAGGCATCCAAATTGGAAATGAACTTGTGAAATTGTCATTATTCACAGATGACATGATATTGTACACAGAAAATACTAAAAACTCCATCAAAAAATTACTAAACTTAATAAATTAATTTGGCAATGTAGCAGGATATAAATTAACACCCAGAAGTCAATGGCTTTCTTTATACACCAATAATGAGAAACTAAAAAAAAGAATCGCAATTACCATCGCAACAACATAATTAAGATACCTAGGCATAAATTTAATCAAGGAGATAAAGGATCTGTAGTCAGAAATTACAGATATTGAAAGGAGATAGAGGAAGACATAAACAAATGGAAAAATATACTATGTTCATGGATTGGTAGAATCAACATCATTAAAATCTCCATGAAACAAAAAGCTTTTGTACAGCAAAAGAAATCATCAACAAAACAACAAGAAAGCTCATTGCATGGGAGAACATATTGGCCAGTGTTATCACCGATAAGGGTTTAATCTCCAACATTTAAAGGGAACTCACACAACTTCACAAATGGAAGATAAACAGCTCAATGAAAAGGTGGGCAACGGCTCTAAATAGATACTTTTCAAAAGAAGAAATAAGGAAGGCCAAGAGACATATGAAAACATACTCAAAGTCACTAATTATCCGAGAAATGCAAATCAAAACAACAATGCAGTACCATCTCACATCTGTCAGAATGGCTATCATCAACAAATCAATAAACGAGAAGTGCTGGAGAAGATGCAGAGAAAAAGAAACCCTTATGAACTGTTGGTGGGAATGCAGACTGGAACAGCCACTGTGGAAAAGAGTATGGCATTTTCTCAAAAAAACTAAAAATGGAACTGCTATTTGACCCAGTAATACCACTTCTAGGTTTATATCCCAAGAAAACAGAAACACTAATCAAAAAGATATATGCACTCCTATACAGAACAATTTACAATAGCTATGATTTGGAAACAGTGTAAATACCCATCAGCAGATGAGTGAATTAGAAAACTATGTCACATCTACAAAATGGAATACTATGCTGCTGTAAAAAAGAAGGAACTGGAGAACATTATGCTGAGTGAAATAAGCCAGTCTGAGAAAGATAAATAACACGTGATCTTACTCATTTATGGAATATAATGAGCATCATAAAAGGATGAACAGAAATAGGTACAGAGACAAAGAAGCATTGAACAGACTGGCAAAATATAGCAGAAAGGCGGGGGAGGAGTGTTTGGAGGGAGTAAGAGATCAACCAAAGGACTTGTATGCATACATATAAGGATAACCAATGGACACAGACACTGGGTGGAGGGGAGTGAGGGTATGTGCTAGGGGGAGGTCAAAGGGGGGAAATGGGAGACATATGTACTACTATTTGTAATACTTTAAACAATAATATATGAGAAACCAAGATGGCAGCATAGGTGAACACATACACTGCTGCCTCACACAACAATTTCAAAACTACAGCTAAAAGACAGAATGGACATCATCCAGAACCACAGGAAAGCTGGCTGAGTTGAAATTCTACAACTAGAAGGAAAGAGAGGGGCTCATGGAGACTCAGAGGAGCTGTAAAAAGCGGAGGTATGGAGACATACCCATGGAGAGGACAAGTGGCAGAGTACCTGGCTGGCTTCCTCTAGCGGGAGGGACACAAAAACTCCCAACAGCACTGAATCCCAGTTCCAACTGCACTGAACCCAGTTCTGGGCAAGACTCATAAGGGGAAAGCTGGATTGTCGGGAAAAGGGAAGAGTGCACAAAAACTTAGGGGAGCCACAAGAGGCAGAGGCATGCGCAAGAGTGCATGCAGAGAGGACTGACTGCTGATTGTGCTGCTGGCTCTCTCTAGCGGGAGGAAAACTGAATCTCCCAACTGCGCTGAACTCCAGTTCTGATTGCACTGAACCCAAGTTTCGGGTGAGACCCTGAGGACCCAGACTCATACGGGTCCGCGGAGCGCATGGAAACTTAGGGGAACTGCAAAAGGCAGAGGTCTGGAGGCACATAGAGAGGGCTGCAGTGATTAGCGAGGGACACTGAGACACAGGGGCCTCATAGGACAGGGCTGATGGAAGCTAAGGCTGTCTGCTCAGCCCTGAGACTCTTCCCCATCCAACCCAAGCACAGAGGCTGTTGCAATTTTGCAAGTCTTGTCTCATAAGACTGAGTTCAGCACAGAAGTTGTCCTGGCATAGACACAGCTGATCCTCACAGCCACTTGGCCTGGAGGTCAATTTCCCCAGTGATACCAACAACAATCAAGACTTAACTACAGCCAAAACTAGTTTGGCTCAGTGAATAGAGCATTGGCCTGCAGACTGAAAGGTCCCAGGTTCGATTCCGGTTAAGGGCATGTATCTTGGTTGCAGGCACATCCCCAGTAGGGGGCATGCAGGAGGCGGCTGATCAATGTCTCTCTCTCATTGATATTTCTAACTCTCTATTCCTCTCCCTTCCTCTCTGTAAAAAATCAATGAAATATTTTTTAAAAAAGACTTAACTACAACAAGGTTGTACACACAGTCCACAAAGAAGTGCACCAAGAGTGTCCACCTCAGGTAATTGGATATAGAGTTCAAAACCACGGTTATAAGGTTTTTCAAGAATTTCCTAAAAAAGGTTGATAAATTTAACAAAAGCCTCAAGGATATAAAAAAGGACCAACTAGAAATTAAACATACACTGACTGAAATAAATATTATACAGAGACCTAACAGTAGACTAGAGGAATGCAAGAATGGAATCAAAGATTTGAAATACAAAGAAGAAAAACACTCAACTAGAAAAGCAAAGAGAATCCAAAAATTTGAAGATAGTGTAAGGGGCCTCTGGGATAATCTCAAGTGTACCAACATCAGAATTATGGAGATGCCAAAAGAAGAGAGAGAGCAAGATACTGAAAACCTATTTGAAGAAATAATGACTGAAAACTTCCCCCACCTGGTGAAGGAATTATACTTACAAGTCCAGGAAGCGCACAGAACCCAAACAAAAGGAACCCAAAGAGGACCACACCAAGACACATCATAATTAAAATGCCAAGAGTAAAAGACAAAGAGAAAATCTCAAAAGCAGCAAGAGAAAAACAGTTAAAGGGAGCACCCAGAGGATTATCAGCCGATTTCTCAACAGAAACTATGCAGGCCAGACAGGAGTGGCAAGAAATATTCAAAGCGATGAATAGCAAGAACCTACAACCAAGATTACTCTACCCAGCAAAGCTATCATTCAGAATTGAAGGGCAGATAAAGAACTTCACAGATAAGAAAAAGCTAAAAGAGTTCATTAACACCAAACCAGTATTATATGAAATGCTGAAAGGTGCTCTTTAAGAAGAGGAAGAAGAAGAAAAATGTAAAGATAAAAATTATGTACAACAAATATACATCTATCAACAAGTGATTCTAAAAATCAAGTGAATTAAAAATCTGATGAACAGAATAAACTGGTGAATATAATAGAATCAGGGGCATAGAAAGGGAGTGGACTGACAATTCTCAGAGGGAAATGGGTGTGGGAGGTGTCAAAAGAGACTGGATAAAAATTGTACACCTATGGATGAGGACAATGTTGGGGGAGGTAAGGGCACAGAGTGGGGTGGGAACTGGGTGGAGGGGAGCTATGGGGGAGGAAAGAAGAAAAATTGTAATAATCTGAACAATAAAGATTTATTAAATTAAAAAAACAATTACATATATATATATATGTGTGTGTGTGTGTGTGTGTGTGTGTGTGTGTGTATGTGTGTGTGTGTATGTAACATGCAAATTGGTCAGGAAGCCCTTACAGTAACAACTGAACAGCAGGCTGCGTATGACCAGGCTGGCAGAGGGGGGCAGTGAGGAGCGACCAGGCTGGCAGGCAGAGGCGGTTAGAGGTGATGAGGATGGTGCGGGGGGGAGTTAAGAGTGATGAGGCAGGCAGGCAGGTGAGCAGTTAGGAGCTAGCAATCCTGGCCACTGTGTGTGTGTATGTGTGTGTATTAGAGGCCCAGTGCATGAATTCATGCATGGGTAGGGTCCAGCTAGCCTGGTTAGGGCGAGGGGACATGGGCAGGTTGGTCAGCCTGCCTGCTGGTCAAACTTCTGGTTGAGGTGATAATTTGCATATTATCCTTTTATTATACAAAAGTATATAAGATATACACTTAGTGGCCAGATTATTATGCATTCAGAGATAATAATAATCTAGCCACTCAGTGTGTGTGTGTGTGTGTGTGTGTGTGTTTGTGTGTAACAACTACCTACAGAACTAAAGAGAGAAACAGATTAACATACAATCATTGTTGACCGTAATACTCCATTGGCAGCTCTAAACAAATCATCCAGACAGAAAATCATTAAAGAAATTTGGCCTTAAATGACACACAAGACCAAATAAACATAATTCACATTTACAAAGCCTTTCATCATAGAACATTAGATTATACATTCTTTACCAGTGCACACTGAACATTCTCAAGGAAATACCATATGTTGGGTCACAGAACTAACATCAACAAATTAAAAAAGATTGAAATTATATAAGCATATTCTCTGACCACAATGCCTTCAAATTACAAATCAAATGCAAAAAGAAAGTAAAGAAACCCACAAATACTTATAGATTAGACAACATACTACTAAAAAATAACTTGGTCAAAGATGAAATAAAAGGTAAGATCAAAGATATAGAGACAAATGAGAATGATAGAACAACATAGCAAAACTTCCGGGATGCAGTGAAAGCAGTAATAAGAGGGAAGTTTTCTATAATTAAGGCCTATGTCAAGAAACAATAAAAAATAAAAGTGAACATCCTAACTTTACATCTTAAAGTACTAGAAAAAAAAGAACAAAAGCAACCCAAAATCAGCAGAAGGAAAAAAATAATAAATATTAGAGTATAACTGATTGAAATAGAAAACAAAAAGACCACATAAAAAATTAATACAAACAAAGAACAAGTTCTTTGAAAAGATGAATTAAACTGTCAAACCATTTCTAAGGAAAAAAAGGAAAAAAACTCACATAAAATTAGAAATGAGAGAGAAGTCACCACAGACATCACAGATATACAAATGATCATACCAGAATACTATGAAGGACTATATATGGCATGAGCATTGACCAGACAAAGCAATCGTCCACACAACCAGCACAAGCATAGGGCATTAAGCATATCTGTTAAACATTGAGTGTAGTTCATTCATCTATATAGAATATCATGATCGTGTTCTTAAAAATATTTGAAGAAATGAGGATATGTTTATTATAAAATATTATGCTAAAAAAATCCAAGATGCAAGTAAACTTAGTAAAAAATATGTGCCTCAAATTTTTATTGTATTTTTTTACAGAAACATTTCCTTCCATATAGAGGTGGAAAGATTACAAAAATGTTAATGTTGGATCATTGGTGATTATTTTCTTCTTGTATTCATGTATGTTTTTTCAAATAATCTGTAATTAACATGTATAGCCAGTTTTTGCTAAAATCCCCATGCTATATTAAATCATGCTATAAGAACAAGAGAAATTATACGGAATGTGGGGTTAGGGCTCAAAACTCAAAAACTTTGTCAGAGACATCCTATATAATAAAAGCCTAATATGCAAATCAACCAGAACTGGTGCAACAACTGGTTGCTATGGTGCACATTGACCACCAGAGGGCAGACACTCAATGCAGGAGCTTCCCCCAGCTTGCAGGCTCCAGGCCAGCCAAAGTGGGTGCCAGCGGGACCCCCCAATCGTCCCACCGGTCATCCTGAAGGAGAAAAACAGCCATGGCAGTGGAGGGGCAGGGCCAGCAAGTGGGTGGCGTCAGGCTGGTCAAGGCAGGTGCCAGCAGGAGGCCCCCTGATTGCCCCACTGGTCACCTCACTGATCGGCCCTGATCACCAACTAGGCCTAGGGACCCTACCCATGCACAGATTTTGTGTATTGGGCCTCTAGTTTTTTATAAAAGGTAGGACCCTGCTCTGGCCAGTATGCTCAATTGGTTGAGCATCATACCATGTACCAAAAGATTGCTGGTTTAATTTCTGGTCAGAGCACATGTCCAGGTTTTGTGTTGGGTGCATGAATGAGGCAACAGATTGATATTTCTCTCACATCAATGTTTCTCTCTTTCAAATCAATAAAAACCTTTTTTTAAAGGTAGAAACCTAATAAAAACAGTAGCAAAGTTTTACACATGTTAATTGGTCAGAAAATATAAAAATAGTACAATAAGTATGGCATTTCATCTTGAAATAGACCTCACATTGCTTGTGAAGGTGGGTAATTAGAAGAGTTATAACTTGTGAGTTATTTTGAAACAGTAGAAATAGGGTTATCTGAAATCAGCTGGAAAGTGGTAACATCAAATATGGATGGATGTAACATTGAATATATGGTACACTGAGATGGCTAGTAGGTGTTGTAGGTGTGTGCATATGTGCATTTTGTATATTCCTTGTGGCTTGGTTCAAATGGATGGTTTTCTACATTCATGTAGTGTTTCTCATGAATGAAATTGCACAAGAGCAAATGAGAAATCTGCATTATGCTCATACTGTTCCCTAATAGATTGATCATGTTAGAACAAATTTATGTTTTCAAAACACATTTTAAAGCAAAAATGTCTATTCCATTTACATCATAAAATACATGTATATGTATACTGAGTGGCCAGATTATTATTATCTCTAAACACATAATAATCTGGTCACTCAATGTATAGCCTATATATTAAAAGGCTTATTATATGCAAGCTGTCCACTTGACCAGGAGTTTAACCAGCAGGCAGTCCAGCCAACTGCCCATGTCCCCTCCCCGTGGCCTGGCTGGCCGGACCCCACCCATGCATAAAATTCATGCACAGGGGATATGTCCCTCAGCCCAGCCTGCACCCTCTCCAATCTGGGATCCCTCTCACAATCCAGGACTGCTGGTTCCCAACTGCTCGACTGCCTGCCTTCCTGATTGCCCCTAACCGCTTCTGCCTGCCAGCCTGATTACACACGAACCACTCCCCTGCTAGCCTGATTGATGCCTAACTGCTCCCCTGCCAGCCCGATTGCCCCTAACTGCCCTCCTGTGCAGGCTGGGTCCCCCCCAACTGCCCTCCCCTATCAACCCCTCAACTGCCCTTCTCTGCAGGCTTAATCACCCCCAACTGCCCTCTCCTCAGGCCTGGTACCCCCCAACTGTTCCCTGCAGGCTTAATTGCCCCCAACTGTCCTCCCTTCAGGCCTGGTCCCTCACAATTGCACTCCCTTGCTGACCATCTTGTGGCAGCCATCTTGAGTCCATATGGGGACAGCCATCTTTTGTATTGGAGTGACAGTCAATATGCATATTACTTTTTTTATTAGATAGGATACAGGCCTGGTGCAAGGGTGGGGGCTGGCTGGTTTGCCCTGAAGGGTGTCCTGGATCAGGGTGGGGGTTCCCTTGGGGAGTGGGGTGACCTGGGTGGGGGCCTGTGGTAGATTGCAGGCTGGCCACGCTCCTTGGCAATCCAAGCATAGGTTGGAAGCAGGTATCTGGGATTTATTTATCTTATATAATTGAAACTTTGTAGCCTTGAGCAGAGGCCAGGGTGGGCAGGAAACTTGGCTTCCTCCATCGAGGGGGGCAACCCAAGCCTTCTGCTTGCTCCAGCTCCATGGCTGCTGCCATCTTGGTTGGGTTAATTTGCATACTTGCTCCTGATAGGATGGTGGGCATGGCTTATGGGTGTAGCGGAGGTATGATCAATTTGCATGTTTCTCTTTTATTAGATAGGATATATATCTTGAGTGGCCAGATTGTTATGCACTCAAGAGATCATAATAATCTGGCCACTCAGTGTATATATATATATACAGGGTGAGGCAATAGTAGGCTTCCAGTTGTTCAGATGGAAAAGAATACAATCTTATATAATAAAGAGGTAATATGCAAATTGATGGTCACTCCAACACACAAGATGGCTGCCTTCATGTGGTCAAAGATAGCTGTCCCCATGTGGATACAAGATCACCATAGCAAGATGGCTAGCAGGGTAGGGCAATTAGGGGCAACTAGACCTGCAAGGGAGGGCAGTTGAGGGAATTTAGGGGTTACTAGGCCAGTAAGGGTGGGCAACTGGGGGCCACCAGGCAAGCAGGGGGGGCAATTAGGGGTGACCAGGCCAGTAGGGGAGGGCAGTTAGGGACAATCGGACCAGCAGGGGAATGGTTAGGGGGTGATCAGGATGGTAGGCAGAAGCAGTTAGGGGCAATCAGGCAGGTAGGTAGGCGAGCAGTTGGTAGCCAACAATCCTGGATTGTAAGAGGAATGGGCAGTTGGACATTCCTCAAGGGTTCTCAGATTGGAGAGGGTGCGGGCTGGGGATGCCCATGCCCCTTCCTGTGCAAGAATTTCATGCACTGGGCCTTTAATAATTAATAAATAGTAACACAAGAACAAATTGCATTTACATGTACAGTGGTACCTTGAGATACGAGTTTAATTCGTTCTGTAACCTTGAGGTGTGGGAAACTATGAGACGCTGGAGTCCCGGTAAACTGGTGGGTCGTGTGCAGCCAGCCAATCTGAGCTCCTATCTCAAATGTTGCTCGTATTTCAAAGCAAAAATCGCTCGCTCGATGACTCGTATCTCAAAAATCTCGTATGTTAGGGCACTCATATCTCGAGGTACCACTGTACTCCCAACTGTAAACCTATTTTTGCCCCACCCTATATGTTATAATATGCTAAAAAGTATTGTGGACCTATTGTAATGCTAATTTGTGATAATTCCTGCCAGGTACCAAAGAGCATTACAGACCCAAGTCCAATTTAAATTAAAACTCTAGTTGTGGAGTTTAGTGTGAACTGGTAACCAGGAATTTTTAGTTAGATTTTAATACTATCTAGGGCTGTACATGTCTCCAAAATGGTCACTGATCAGGCCTCCTACACTTTATACAATCTAAGGAATTTTCACCAGTCCCCATTTCTCTCCATGTACAAGTTTCCACGCCAACCGAAATCCATGGATACTCCCAAAGTATTCAGTGACTTTAGCACTTGTTTACCTCACAAAATGTACTTGTTTTGTTTCTAGCCCCAGTTTTCTTATAGGTTCATCCATTTATTATAAAGGGTTTTTAAAATATTGAATCAATAGTTTACATATTTGGTGATCTATAGCAAATGGAAACCTATTTAATACTTCTGCAATTGTTTTGTAAAACTTAAATCAGAGTACTATATTTTTTTCTTGATACATTTTATTTTAGTGTGTTACTATAGTCTACATGTCTGTCAAGAGCACTTATAATCTTGATTGAATTATTATATTAGCTTACCTTAGAAATTGTGTGTCATCTGCAAATTCATTTCAACTTTTAGCCTTCAATAAAGTCACTGACCAACACAGCTTCTGAAAAAAGTAAGATTCAAAATTATTTTTGAAAATCTTTATAGCAAATTCATCATATTTTTTGTTATCCAGTATATACCAGAATTATAAAATTAAATTTCTATCATAATTATTCAGAAAAATCAAATTAAAATAGGAATATCCCTATTTCAACAACTTCCAGTAGCAGATCTTTTAAAAAGTAGTTGTAAACTGAATGCAAATATTTTATCAGTAATGTGAAGGTGTCGCCTGTGTGAGGGAAACTCTAGCACCTCTCAAATCTACATAAGCTCTTATCTTCTACAGGAGGAAACACACTTATTTAAACTAGTATGAAAATAATATGTAAAGATTAAAAGAGCTTTGTAGTGTCACACAGAGAAGCTTTGAAGGGTGTTTTGCTTTTATTTTTTTTAATTTTTTTTAAAAATATATCTTATTGATTTTTCACAGAGAGGAAGGGAGAGGGATAGAAAGTCAGAAACATTGATATGAGAGAGAGACATTGATCAGCCGCCTCCTGCACACCCCCTACTGGGGATGTGCCCAAAACCAATGTACATGCCCTTGACCGGAATTGAACCTGGGACCCTTCAGTCTGCAGGCCGACATTCTATCCACTGAGCCAAACCGGATTCGATGGTGTTTTGCTTTTAACAGCACCATGAAAACCCATGCCCCTGGGTTTTTGTTTCCTTTTCCGTTGTCATATTTTTAGTTCACATCTTTGAATAATTTCAGTCATGAATAAAACATCTGTAAAATTTTTATCTCCAAAATCAATATAAAGACTTGGGTGTGTCAATGTGTGTTTACAATTTACCATCAGAAACAAGAGGAAAAATACACTGCTCTCCTTTAGTATATTGCTCTTGCATGAAGAACGACAAACCACTAACTGTGGTTCTGCATCTTTTATTTCCTGACCAGCAACTACAGATTTAAATGGAACATTTAGTTTTTGATGTTCTTTCTTCTCAATATACAATGTATATCCTGCAATAATATAGTAGAAAAAGTACTGGCTTTGGATTCATATAGATCTCGTTTAAATCTCAACTGCTCTAAACCTCATAGGAAAATATCATGAGTCTTTTTTTCAACTGACTTTTTTTATTCTGCTTGATTACCTGCTTTTTTTATTTAACAATATCTTAACTACTTTCCATATCAATATACGAGGCTCTCTGTTATCTTTTTCATGCTGCATAGTAATTTATTTTAAATTACCTTAAAAATTTCAATTCACCTTTTGAAAAAAATTATTGTTGAAAGTATTACAGATGTCCTCATTTCTCCCCCTTTACCCCCCTCCTACCCTCTCTACCCAACCCCAGGCCTTTACCTGTCTATTGCCTGTGTCCATGGGGAATGCATACATGCATATAAATTCTTTAATCTCTTCTCACCCTCCTTCCACCTTTAAATTGATTTTTAGAGAGAGAGAAAGATCAATTTGTATTCCATTTATGTATACATCCATTAGTTTATTCTTGTATGTTCCCCAACCAGGGATTAAACCTGCAATCTTGGCATATTGGGACAACACTTTAACCAAGTGAGCTACCTGGCCAGGGGCAATATTATGAGTCTTAATTGGTAGTGACAAGAGCCTAATGATAGAGCAGCAAGACCTATCTATATATATAAAAGGCTGAGTGACCGGCCGACAGCCCAATGGCCTACCAGGTATGACATGCACTGACCACCAGGGGACATGCACTCAATGCACTCCAGGACCCCATGGGGGATGTTGAAGAGTCAGTTTCAGACTGATCCCCTCAGGCCAGGCCAAGGGACCCCACCATCCAGAGGGACCCTGCTCACTCTGCAGACACTTTTCCAGCCTGGTGCCACCCCAGGTGTGGCCAGCTGGGGAGGGATCACAGGAGGTTGGCTATAGGGCATATCCAGCCCTTTTTCACCCAGTCCTGCCCGGGGTAGCCACCTTCTAATTAATTTCTTTTCAATGTGCACTAACCCATGCACCGGGCCTCTAGTATCACTATAAAGTAGGAACAGCACTATTCCTGCCACATAACCTGTACTCTATTATGTTAGCTGTCCTATTATGTAATTTTGCACTTCATTCCTAATTTACTCAATCTGTCAAAGGGTTTTCCAGACTAAATTTAAGTTATAAGAAAGTTGATATAGAAGTTGATATATCAGGAGAAATCAAGATGGCGGCATAGATAAACACCTAAACTGCTTGCCTTGCACAATATTAAAACTACAACTAAAAGACAAAACAGACACCATCCAGAACCACAGGAAAGCTGGCTGAGTGGAAATTCTACAACTAGCAAAAACGAGGAAAGTACATTGAGAATCAGAGGAGCTGCAAAAGGTTGAGGTATGAGTGCGTTGAGAGGACGGGTGGCTGAATGCACGGATGGCTGAGTGCATGGCTGGCTTTCTAAAGTGGGAGGGAGACGGAAGCTCCCAACTGTGCTGGACTCCAGTTCCGGGTGAGTTTCTGAGAACCCAGATTCATTCAGGAGAAACTGAACTATCAGGAAAAGAGACTCAGGGGAACTGCAGAGGCAGAGGTCTGGAGGCACGCACGCACACACAGAGAGGACTGACTGCTGAATGCAAAGGCAGTTGAGTGCACAGCTGGCTTTCTAAAGTGGGAGTGAAACAGAAACTCCCAACTGTGCTGAACTCCAATTCCAGGCGAGATCCTGGGAACCTAAACTCATTCAGGAGAAACTGGTCTGCCTGGCAGCAGTTAAAACTCGAGGGCAGCTCTCTCTCAAAGGTGCTTACAGCAATTGCAGAGGGACACTGAGACCCAGGGGCCTCATAGGGCAGGGCTGATGGGAAGCCAAGGCTGCCTGCCCAACTCTGAGACTCCGCCCCATCTAAGCTGGGCACTGAGGCTTTTGCAATTTTGCAAGTCTTGTCCCATAAAGGTGTCTTCAGCACAGAAGTTCTCTTGGCATAGACAGCTGATACAGCCAATTGGCCTGAAGGTCAATTTCTCCCAGTGATACCAACAACAATCAAGACTTAACCACAATAAGGCTTGCACCAAGAGTGTCCATCTAAGGTAACTGGGGAGGCTTAGCCACTGGGCCCTATAAAACACCTAGCACACAAAGCTACTCTACCAACTCAGGGAAGCAGCAAAAATGCAGAGACAAAGAAACATCACAAATGAAAGAAATAAGAGAGAGCAAATGACTGGCTATAGAGTTCAAAACCACGGTTATAAGGTTTTTCAAAAATTTCCTAGAAAAGGTCGATAAATTTAACGAGACCCTTAAATATTTCCTTCCACTTTGTCATGGCATTTTCATCAAGGACCAACTAAAAATTAAGCATACACTGACAGAAATAAAAAATATTATACAAAGTCCTAACAGCAGACTAGAGAAACACAAGAATCAAGTCAAATATTTGAAATACAAAGAAGAAAAAAACACTCACCCGGAAAAACAAAAAGAAAGAATAAAAAAATTTGAAGATAGTATAAGGAAGCCTCTGGGATAACCTCAAGTGTACCAACATCAGAATTATGGGGGTGCCAAAAGAAGAGAGAGAGCAAGATACTGAAAACCTATTTGAAGAAATAATGACTGAAAACTTCCCCCACCTGGTGAAAGAATTAGACTTACAAGTCCAGGAAGCGCACAGAACCCCAAACAAAAGGAACCCAAAGAGGACCACACCAAGACACATCATAATTAAAATGCCAAGAGCAAAAGACAAAGAGAAAATCTCAAAAGCAGCAAGAGAAAGACAGTTAATTACCTACAAGGGAGCACCCAGAGGATGGTCAGCCGATTTCTCAACAGAAACTATGCAGGCCAGACAGGAGTGGCAAAAAATATTCAAAGTGATGAATAGCAAGAACCTACAACCAAGATTACTCTACCCAGCAAAGCTCTTATTCAGAATTGAAGGGCAGATAAAGAGCTTCACAGATAAGAAAAAGCTAAAAGAGTTCATCAACAGCAAAACAGTATTATATGAAATGCTGAAAGGTACTCTTTAGGAAGAAGAAGAAAAATGTAAAGATAAAAATTATGAACAACAAATATATATCTATCAACAAGTGATTCTAAAAATCAAGTGAATTAAAAATCTGATGAACAGAATAAACTGGTGAATATAATAGAATCAGGGGCATAGAAAGGGAGTGGACTGACAATTCTCAGAGGGAAATGGGTGTGAGAGGTGCAGGAAGAGACTGGATAAAAATTGTACACCTATGGATGAGGACAATGTGGGGGGTGGTAAGGGCAGAGAGTGAGGTGGGAACTGGGTGGAGGGAGGTATGGAGGAAAAAAAAGAGGGACAATTGTAATAATCTGAACAATAAAGATTTATTAAAAGAAAAAGAATTCTCCCATATGAGGTTAGTCATATGAAATCTTTAGCCTGCTTGGCTGTTACTTTTCTCTCTGTAAATTAATAAAGATAAATTGTGAATCCTTGAAAAAAAAAGAAGTTGATATTATATCAAATAAAATTTGATAAACTTCTAAGACCTTATTCAACAATTACCAAGTTTTTGTAACACTTACTTTACCAAAAACATACATAAAGTTGTTAAAAATAGCAATAGAACAATATTACTGAATATATCCAATTAAGAAGGCATGACCTAAAATCTATATTTTGAAATTATTAGAAATTGTTCCTTTTATGAGCAATGTCATCATAATGCTATAGTTCTGTAAATGTGTTTCAGTTCCTTTTAATATTTTTCTTTAATTTTATTTTTAAATATGTAAATATACATGATTTTCAAAATTATATAAACAAGTGATATTTAGAGTAATCTCTCTTCCATTGTTGGCATCTTTCCTGTTACCTCTCTTCTACATATAGATTACTCTATCTACTATTCTGTGCCTTTTTTTTTTCTACTTCATAATATATTCTGGGGGTCATTCTATATTGCTACATGGAAACTTTCTATATCTCTTTATGACTTCTGGGGAAAAGCGTGACTTGAAAGGGATACCATCTACCTGGAGATAGTTCCATTGGTGCATGTACTTTAATCAGTTCTCCATTAATAGGCATTTTGGTTATTTCTAATCTTTTGCTAGTACAAGTAATGCTGTTGTAAGTAACCTTATACAAATGACCATTAATATTTTATTCCGGTATATGTTTAGAACAAATTCCTTGAAGTTAAATGCTGGGTTGAAGGATAAATGTACACAAAATATTGCTGGATGATGCCAAATTCCCTCCTGGACTTTTATATCCTTATCAGCAATGCTGCAAAGTGTCTATTTCCTCATAATCGATACAGCCTATTATATATTTTTTATTTTGGTGAGAAAGGCTTTAATGTAACTATAATTTTTAGCATAGATTTCACTTGCATTTCTTTTTGTATGACTAAAGTTCAACATCTTTTATATGTGTGTCATCCTCATTTCTTTTTCCATGAACTCTATTTTCATCTTGTTAGCCCACTTTCCTATGGGATTGATAGTCATTTGCCTTGATTTTTAGGTTATTTCCTTTGAGATTACCTCTTTGTGGTATAAATTTAAATATTTCCTTCCACTTTGTCATGGCATTTTCATCATGAATTTTTTTGTTTTATAATGATATTTAGCATGGTTGTTTATTTTTTCTGGGATTGAATCATAGTTATAAAATCTTTGGCTTACAATTTCATAGACTTTAAATTTGTTCCATAACTGTTTTATGTTGCTGTTGAGAAGTTTGTTGCTAACCTTTTTTATGACTGGAAACCCAGAGGAATTTTTCATTATTTTCAAAGTCCAATAGTTTTGTCCTGGCAAAGTTGCCCATTCTGGACCAACTTTTCCAATACACAACAAGCTTTCTCAATATGTAGCTGTTAAGTCTTCTGTTACTACCATAATGTTTATATGGATTGAAGTTTAAAGATTAGTGCTACTATTGTTTTTCTTCTTGGGAACTTTAATTTTACATATTGTCTATATGAACACTTTATGTCTCTTTTTACCTTTCTTCATTTAATTTTCATTTTTCTGGTTGTCTTTATGTCTTTCCTCAATGCCCTTTATATTCAGTCAAATTTCTTCTTCTTCAGGTACCTTGAATGTTAGCCTCATTTTAAAAGATGATTTTTTAAAAATTTATTGTTAGCATTATGTCTCCTATTTCCCCCCACTTTGTCCTCCTTCACCCAGGCCTACCTTACACTTTTGTCTATGTCCATGGGCTATTTTTATATGCATATCGCCTTTAAAATTCTCACTCTCTCTACCACCTTCCCCTCTATAATCTGTCATTCAGTTCCATGCATCCATATCTCTGGACCTATTTTGTCCATTAGATTCTATATATAAGTGAGATCACGTGATATTTATCTTTCTCTAACTGGCTTATTTCACTTAGCATAATAATCTCCAGGTCCTCCATGTTGTCTCAAAGGGTAATAGATCCTTCTTTTTACTGCTCAAAAGTATTGTTCTTTAGTTTTCTTTAGCTCTGTAGCTGGATGTTTTGGGAGAGACTCCATCAATTGAAATATTTTGACTATCATTTTATGTTTCCTACTTATAGTAACTTGGCATGGACACTGTCTACCATTTTCTGTTCATTTTCTATGTTTTTTCCTAAACCAGTTAACAGTCGTACATAAACAGGAATGAGGAATTTGGAAAAATTAGTGGACTTTTTAATTCAATAGCACTTTGGGTTGGTATATAAAGGTACAGTGTTTTAAATCAATGACTCCTTTTAGGTAGAGAAAGAATGATCTATCTTCTGTTTCTCCAATTCCTACTAACTCTTCTTTCTCTTTATCACCAAGCCTCTAGGTAATGATGCCTCTTCCAAGTCATCTTCTTTTCCTAGAAGCAGTGCCTTTCTGAAACTGCCTCTTTGGTCCCATACTTTCAAGTTCTTTTTGTTTAACAGCCCTCAAACCTCTTGGTATTTCCCATCTTAGGGTGGAGTTTTCTTTTTCTTGAGTTAATCTGCATTCTTTTGACCCTAGCTCCTGCTTACCTCTCCTGTTCTGAACAATTTTAACCTCACTTGCCACTTCAGTATGGTTCCACAGCTTGCTCTGCTACATTTCAGTTTGTTTCCCTATACACCCATAATTTGATATTGTTAGGCAAGAGTGGTGGTGGTTTAAAATGCTTTGTTTACGGATTTGTATGGCATTTCAAAGGTGTATGGAGTTAGACAGTTGTCATCATCCTACAGAAACCTGGAGTCAATTTTTATATTTTAAATTCATTTTCTAGTTTTATTGCATGTAGTCAGATTTTCGTTTGATATTTTAGTTATTGGAACAGGTTTTCGTTGTGGTTGGATATAAAACTGAATTTTATAACTGTCCCCTGTGCACTTGAAAAGATGTGTTCTCTAATTGTGGTTCTTTAATATAAATACTAGAGATTTGGTGCACAAAATTCATGCATGGAGGAGGGGTGTCCCTCAGCCCAGCCTGCACCTCTACAATCTGGGACCCCTCAAGGGATATCCACCTGCCCTCCCCTGCCAGCCTGGTTGTTCCTAACTGTCCTCCCCTGCAGGCCTGATCACCCCAAGTGCCCTCCCCTGCTGGCCTTGTTGCCCCTAACTGCCCTCACCTGCAGGGCTGGTCTCTTCCATCTTCCCTCCAAAGCAGGCCTGGTCCCCCCCAACTGCACTCCACTGCAGCCCTGGTTCCCCCCAACTGTCCTCCCCTGCAGGCCTGGTCCCCTCCCCCTCACAACTTACCCAAGGAGCAGCAGCCACATGAGCAGACTTGAGCAGACTACCTACATCCTAGGAGCAGCATCTCTGCCGAGCCTGCCCCAATTTGAGGAGCAGCACCCACATGCAGCTTGCACCTGTCCAACAAGCAGTAGATGGGGGAGCGACCCGCCCCTGTCTGAAGTGTAGCAGTTGCACATGCAATTCGCTCCCGTCCAAGGAGCAGCAGCCACACAAGAAGCCTAACCCCTATCTGAGAAGCAGCAGCTGCACAAGCAGCCCACCCAATCCAAAAAGCAGCAGCTGTATGAGCAGCACGCCCACATATAAGAAGCCCTGCAAGCAACCTGCCCCTGTCCAAGGAGCAGCAGCCGCATGAGCAACCCACTCCATCTGAAGAGCAGGAGTCGCACACAGCTAGCCCCCATCCAAGGAGCAGTCAGCCATGTGAGCAGTCTGCCCCCATCCGAGGAGCAGTAGCCTCATGAGCAGTCCACCATCTGAGGAGCAGCAGCTGGGCAAGCAGCCTCACCCCCACCAGCCTGAGGAGCCATCAATGCAGCAAACAACACCTACCAGAGGAACTGCTGCCAACTGAGAAGCAGCAGCTGCCACAATGGCCTGAGGAGCAACCACTGCCTGAGGAGTCACAGATACCCAAGAAGCAGCTGCTGCACAACTCAAAATCTAGATCCTTTGGTGAGAACAACAACAACAAAAAAATGAGTAGACAAAGAAACCCCCAATGGAAAGGAAAGAAGGAACTGCCAGAAGAGCAGCTAAGTGAAAGAGAAGCATTCAATATGACAGGTAAAAGAATTCAGAATAAGTCATGCAGTTCATAAACCAGAGGGATAAAAAAATCAACAACTTATGTAAGAATCAAGAAGAAATGAAGAACCTGGCTCAGCAGATAGAGTGTTGGCCTGCAGACTGAGGGGTCCTGGGTTCGATTCTGGTCAAGGGTATGTACCTTGGTTGCAGGCACATCCCTAGTGGGAGATGTGCAGGAGGCAGCTAATCGATGTTTCTCTTTCATCAATGTTTCTAACTCTCTATCCCTTTCCCTTCCTCTCTGTAAAAAATCAATAAAATATTTTTTTAAAAAGAAGAAATTAAGACATACCTGCAATAAAAAAAACACCATAGAAAGTTTCAACAGTAGACTACAAGTGGAGGACCGAATTAGAGAATTAGAAGACAAGGAAGCAAAACACACCCAAATTGAACTGCAATTGGATAAAAAAAAACTAAAAGAGAAGAGGAAAGCCTAAGGGAGTTATGAGAAAACATGAAACAAAGCAACATACAAATAATAGGGTGCCAGAAAACAGGAAGAGGAACAAAGGTTAGAAAACCTATTTGAAGAAATAATATCAGAAACTTCTCTGATGTGGGGGGGAAAAAAAGTCACACAAGTACAGAGAGTCCTAAACAAGATGAACCCAAAAAGACCAACATAAAGGCACATCATAATTACAATGGCAAATGTTCAGGACCAAGAATCTTAAAGGCTGCAAGAGAGAGACAAAAAATTATGTACAAGGGTTCTCCCATTGGAATATTAAATGATTTTCACATCAGACCAGAAAATAATGAAAGAAAATTTACAAAGTGATGGAAAGCAAGAGACTGAATCTGAGAATACTCTATCCAGTAAGGCTATCATTCAAAATTGAAGGGGAAATAACAAGCTATACAGATGAAAAATATCCTAAGGTTGTTTATCACTACCAAGCCAGCAATGCAAGAAATGCTAAAGGGGCTGATGTAAAAAGAAGAAATAAAAAGGTAAGAAGGAACACAGGCACAAGAAATAAAAATGGCTACAAACAAGTACCTAGCAATAATAACTTTAACTGCAAATGGACTAAATGCTACAATCAAAAGACATCAAGTAGGTGAATGGATTTAAAAAATGACCCATATATATGCTGTCTATAAAAGGCCCACTTCAGAACAAGGGACTCACACAGACTGAAAGTGAAGGGATGAAAAAATAACTTTTAGGCAAATGGAAATGAAAAAGAACCTAGGGTAGCAATACTTATAACTGACAAAATAGACCTCAATGTGAAGGCCATATCAAGAGATAAGGAAGGCCATGTCATAATACTAAAGGGATTGATACCACGAGAAGTTATAACCAAAATAAACATATATGCTCCCAATGCAGGAGCACCCACATACATAAAAAAATTCCTGGAAGATATCAAGGGAGAGATCAACAACAATACAATCATAGTAGGGGGCTTTAATACATCACTGACATCACTGGACAAATCCTCTAGACAAAAATTCAGAAAAGAAACAGCAATCCTAAATGACTCACTAGATCAAAAGACTTAATTAACATCTTCAGAACATTTCACCCCAAAGCCATGGAATATATGTTCTTCTGAAGTGCACATGGGACATTTTCAAAACTAGACCAGATATTGGGTCACAGGCAGTCTCTCCAAATTCAAGAAGACTGAAATCATATCAAGAATCTTCTCAGACCACAATGGCATAATCTACAATAATAAAAAACTAAGATGCAAATTGACCATATATTTCCAACACTCACCAGCCAATCAGGAGTTGGTATGCAAATTAACACAACAAATATGGCAGGTTGATTTCCATACACAGATGCTGAGTGGCTGGGGCGAGATGCTTGCATCGTCACCATGGCAATGACACAGGTGTTCGCACCACTTTGGGCCTCTGGTAGTATGGAAAGGTGGAAAGGTAGCACCAGCCAGAGCAAAGGCAGTGTCAACAGCCAGGATAAGAAAAGACCATTCTTGCACGAATCTTCATGCATCGGGCCTGTAGTATTATAAATAAACTACAAAGAAAAAAAGAACCCCAAAAATTCTAACACTTGGAAGCTGAATAATATGCTATTAAACAATGATTGGGTTACCAAAGTGTTGAAAACCGCCCATTGTCCTCACTAGCAGAAAAGTTTGGACGAGGAACCTGGAAGGCTGGTCAACCTTGAAGCTCTGAAAGGTCAGAGCCAACCACCCACTGTTTAGTTGAAACAATGATAGCTAAAGTAACTTCCACCTTTTAGTTTTATAGAAATTCTTGCTGATTGGCTATTATTGGAATTGCCTGCCTAAAGGCTATGGGTGTATCCCATAGTCTTAATAAAAGGGATGGCAAGGCCAGAGTGGGGTGAAGTCCTTCCCTTTGAGTTGGGCTTCCGCCTAGCCCCCAATTTCCAAATTTATACTTTCTTGTCTAGTCTCTTTTATTTATGTGCAGCCTCTTCCAGAACCCGAATCCTGAACCTGAACCCTGAACCACTCGGGACATTGGAGGGACACTTGCACCAAAGAGATCAAAGAAGAAATTAAAACCATCCTGGGTTCTAATGACAATAAAAACACAACAATCCAAAATTTATGGGATACAATGAAAGCAGTCCTGAGAGGGAAGTTTATAGCTCTACAGGCCTATCTCAGAAAATAACAAAAAATGGTAGTAAATCATCTAACTCTATAACTTAAAGAATTAGAAAGACAGCAATAAAAAAAGCCTAGAGTGAGCAGAAGGAAGGAGATAATAAAGATCAAAGCAGAAATTAATGACATAGAAACAAACAAAAAAAATACAAAAGATCAATGAAACCAAGAGCTGGATTTTTAAAAAATATATATTTTATTAATTTTACACAGAGAGGAAGGGACAGGGATAGAGAATTAGAAACATCGATGAGAGAGAGACATCGATCAGCCACCTTTTGCACGCCCTCTACAGGGGATGTGCCTGCAACCAAGGTACATGCCCCTGACCAGAATCGAACCTGGAACCCTTCAGTCCACAGGCCGACGCTCTATCCACTGAGCCAAACTGGTTTCAGCAAGAGCTGGATCTTTGAAAGGATAAACAAGATTGATGAACCTCTAGGATAAATAAGATTGATGAACCTTGAGCACCCAAATACATACAAAAAATCTTGGTGAACCTTGAAGAAAAGAGAGAGGACCACCAAGAAGAAAAGAAAGAGGACTCAAATAAACAAAATCAGAAATAAAAAAGGAGAAATAATAACAGACCCCACAGAATTAAAAAGGATTGTTGAAAAATACTATGAACAACTCTATTCAAACAAACTAGACAACCTGGAGGAAATGGATATATTCCCCAAAATATACAACCTTTCAAAACTCAATCAAGAAGAATCTAAAAATCTCAAAAGGTCAATAGCTATGGAAGAAATGGAGGCAGTTATCAAAAAGCTTCCAGCAAACAAAAGTCTGGTGCCAGACAACTTCACAGGGGAGTTTTACCATACATTCAAGGAAGAACTAAAACTTATCCTCCTCAGACTATTCCAAAAAATTCAAGGGGAAGGAAGATTTCCAGGCTCATTCAATGAAGCCAGCATTACCCTAGTACCAAATCCACATAAAGACAACACAATGAAAGAGAACAACAGGCCAATATCCCTCATAAACATAGATGTCAAAATCCTCAACAAAATTGTAGCAAATCGGATCCAGCAGTACATCAGAAAGATCAAACACCATGACCAAGTAGGATTTATCCTGGGGATGCAAGGATGGTTGGTACAATAGCCACAAATCATTAAACGTGATACATAAATTAAACAAATTAAGAGATAAAAATCACTGAGTCATATCAATTGATGCAGAAAAAGCATTTGACAAAATCTAACACCCTTTCTTGATAAAAACTCTCAGCAAGGTGGAATAGAAGGATCGTACCTCAATGTAATAAAAGCCATATGTGACAAACCCACAGCCAACATCATACTCAATGGGGAAAAACTAAAACCATTTCCTCTAAGAACAGGAACAAGACAGGGATGCTCACTTTCACCACTCCTGTTCAACACAGCACTAGAAGGACTAGCCATTTCGATCAGACAAGAAAAAGAAATAAAAGGTATCCAAACTGGAAAAGAAGTAAAACTATCCTTATTCACAGATGACATGATACTGTAAAAGACTCCATAAAAAAATTAGTAGACTTAATAAATGAATTTGGCAATATAGCAGGATACAAAATTAATGCCAAGAAATCTATGGCATTTCTATGCACCAATAGTGAACTTACAGAAAGAGAGATTAAAAAAGCAATCCCATTTACTACTGCACCAAAAAAATTAAGATACCTAGGAATAAACCTAATTAAGGAGGTAAAAGACCTGTATGTGGAAAACTACAAGACACTGAAAAAGGAGATAGAGGAAGACATAAACAGATGGAAGAACATATTGTATTTACGGATTGGTAGAATCAACATCATTAAAATGTCCATACTACCGAAAGCAATCTATAGATTTAATGCACTCTCCATTAAAATACCAACGGAATATTTCACAGACCAAGAACTAACTCTCCAAGAATTCATCTGGAATAAAAAAAAGACTCTGAATAGCTGCAGCTATCCTGAGAAAGCAGAACAAAATAGGTAGGCTCTCAATATCAGATACCAAGCTGTATTACAAAGCCACTGTTCTTAAAACTGTCTGGTACTGGCAAGAAAAAAAAAAACAGACATATAGATCAATGGAACAGAACAAAACAGAACAGAGAATCCAGAAATCAAGCCAAACCAGTATGCTCAATTAATATTTGACAAAGGAGGCAAGAATATAGAATGGTGTCAAGACAGTCTCTTCAATAAATGGTGTTGGGAAAATTGGACAGATACATGCAAAAAAAATGAAACTAGACCACAACTTACATATACAAAAATAAACTCAACATGGATAAAAGACTTAAAACAAAGGCAACAAAATCTCAGATATATGCCGAAGCAATTTCTTCACAGATACAGCTCCTAGGGCATTGGAAACTAAAAAAAAAAATAAACAAATGGGACTACATCAAAATAAAAAGATTTTGTGCCCTAGCTGGTTTGGCTCAGTGGATAGAGCATTAGCCTGTGAACTGAAAGGTCCCAGGTTCAATTCCAGTCAAGGGCACATGCTGGGGTTGTGAGATCAATCCCCAGTGGGGGACTTGCAGGAGACAGCCGATCCATGATTCTCTCTTATCATGGATGTTTCTATCTCTCTCTCCCTCTTCCTTCCTCTCTGAAATCAATAAAAATATATTAAAAAAAAAAGATTTTGCACAGCAAAGGAAACCCTCAACAAAACAACATGAAAGCCCACTGCATGGGAGAACATGTTTGCCGGTGCTATCACTGATAATAGTTTAATCTCCAACATTTACAGGGAACTCATATAACTTAACAGAAGGGAGATAAACAACCCCCTCAACCCCCCTCCAAAAAAAAATAGACAATGGACCTAAATAGACTTTTCAAAAGAAGACATAAGGAAGGCCAAGAGACATATGAAAACATGCTCAAAGTCACTAATCATTTGAGAGATGCAAATCAAAACAACAATGCAGTGCATAATTCATACCTGTCAGAATGGCTATCATCAACAAATGACAAGTGCTGATGTTGATGTGGAGAAAAAAGAACCCTCATGCACTGCTGGTGGAAATGTAGACTGGAGCAGCCACTGTGGAGAACAGTATGGAGTTTCCTCAAAATACTAAAAATGGAATTCCCATTTGACCCAATGATCCCACTTCTAGAAAAATATCCCAAGAAACTAGAAACACCAATCAGGAAGGATATATGCACTCCTATGTTCATAGCAGCACAATTTACCACAGCTAAGATTTGGAAACAGCTTAAGTGCCCATCAGCAGATAAGCGGATTTAAAAACTTTGATACATCTACACAATGGAATACTATGCTGTGGTAAAAAAAAAAAGAAGGAATTTTTACCATTTGCAACAGCATGGATGGAAATGGAAAGCATTATGCTAAGTGAAATAAGCCAGTTAGAGAAAGATAAATATCACATGATCTCACTCATTTGTGGATTATAATGAACATAAACTGATGAACAAAAACAGATCCAGAGACAGAGAAGCATCGATCAGACTATCAAACCTCAGAGGGAAGGTAGAGGAGGTTGAGGGTAAAGGGGAGAGATCAACCAAAGGACTTGTATGCATGCTTATAAGCCTAACCAATGGACACAGACAACAGGGGAAGGGCACGAATGGGGGTGGGTGGGTGGAGGGACAATGGGGGGATAATGCACATATATAATACCTTAATCATTATAGAAAAAAAAGTCATTGTGATGTAGCCCTTAAACTATAAAATATTCAACTTTTGAGCTAAATTTTGCCTTTGATATCAAGATGATGAACTCTTGATTTTGGAAAAGTTGCATTTATCTATATATCTTTACCCTTCTCTTTATTAAAATTATTAACTTATTTTTTTATACTTTATACAGCTGTGTCTTCTGTATACAGCAATTATTATGTTGAGCCCATTTATGTTTATTAACCTGGTATTCTTAGTGTTGTGATGTTTCATGTCCTATTAATTTTTGTCTGTATACACACAAATAAGTGTAGAGAATGTGTATATATCACTATGTGGTCTGTTTTATTTGCCCTTTTTAGGGGAGGTTTCTTTTAGTGTTTAGTTGTGTATTTTGTTCTTGGGGTTAATTCAATAGTGACATCTTTACATAATACTATCATTCCCTCCCCATCTTAAGATAGCATTAGTTCCCTATTAGCAGTAACAAAATTAGTAACTTTCTCTAACTTTATCCTCTACCATCTACTTTTGATCACTGGTACAGTTTTTATTAGTGTTTTATCACATATGTCAAAGTACACTGAGTGGCCAGATTATTATGATCTCTGAACACATAATAATCTGGACACTCACCTTATAGTATATCTCCTATATAATAAAAGGCTAATATGCAAATTGTCCCCTAGACCACAAATTCGACCAGCAGGCAGGCCGGGCAATCGCCATGTCCCTTCCCCCTGGCCAGGCTGGCTGGACCCCACTCATGCACGCTTTGATGCACCGGGCCTCTAATATATGTCTCTCTCTCTTTCTCTCTCTCTCTCTCTCTCTCTCTCTCTCTCTCTCTCTCACACACACACACACACACACACACATATACTAAGCAGCCAGATTATTATGCATTCAGAGATCATAAGAATTTGGCCACTCAGTGTATGTATACTTAAAGTATGGTTAAGTTTCCATCAATCAGCTTCAAATGCTACCCTTTTCCTTACAAATAATTCTTAAAAGGAAAATCACCACCATACTCTACTTTTCATTTACTCTCTTTTCCCCTCCCATTTTTCTTGTTTAGGTTATAGTATTTCTATCTTTTTAGACTATATAACATTTATGTACTTTCTATCATTTCCATCTTTTAATCTTAGTGCTTCGAGAAATATATTCAATGATCACCACTTGACCTAATGTTGAAGATTCTGAAACCATTTTTTGGTTGTCTGAAATCTTTCTCTAGTATATTCTTCAGGAAAAATTCATAGGAACAATATTCCTTGAATTTTCTCATGTTTATAAATGTTTGTTGATGCCCCAAACTTTTAAAAATCTTTTTAGTGGTTTCAGAGAGAAAGGGAAAGAGATAGACAGAAAAATCAATGATGAGAGAGAATCATTCACTGGCTGCCTCCTGCATGCCACCCCATTGGGGATCGAGCCCACAACCTAGGCATGTGCCCTGACTGGGAATTGAACCTTGACCTTTTGGTTCATAGGTTAACACTCAAATACTGAGCCATGCCAATCGGACGATGTCCTGAATTCTTGAAAGATAGTCAAAATAGGAACTATTTATTTTCTTGGATATATTTTAAATATTGCTTTATTATCTGGCATAAAATGGGTTACTGCTAAAAATCTAATTCAGTCTGATTTTTTTTCCCAGTTGAATTGATCTTTTTCCCCTCGATACAAAAAGGTATTTTTGTGTTTTTAAAAAGCATTGTATAAAAATACATCTTAGTGTTAACTGTTCTGGATTGAATTTTCCAGAATCAGTGTCTTTCCTGGGGACTGAGAACACAAGGTATTGGCCCTGACTTGGAATCAAATCGGTGTCTTTCAACATATACAGACTTAAACATTCTCTAACATCAAGTGTTCTTGAATTATAATTCTAATAGCTGTTCTGTTCCATTACTTTTTCATGTTTTAAAGAATAGTTTATTGATTTTTAGAGAGAGAAGGGAGAGAAACATCAACGTGAGAGAAGTATCGAGATTGGCTACCTCTTGCATGCCCCCTCCTGGGGACTGAGACCACAAGGTATTGGCCCTGACTTGGAATCAAATCGGCAAACTCAGGTGCACAGGACACTCAACCAACGAAACAACACTGCCCAGGATTGGCTTACATTTTTTATTGTGGTAACACAAAATTTGTCCTTTTAAGTGTATTTAAGTATGCAATCCCTGGGCATTAAATATATTCACAATGTTATGTAACCACTACCATTGTGCTCTGATTTACATTTGGGTAACTAATACTACATATATTTTGGTTCTCTTTGTCTGTCTTGTCACTTTTCCTTTACTCCTGTAAAAAAAAACAAGACAAAAAAAAACATACACTTAAATCTGTTTGATTTTCTTACCCTTTCGACTCTCCATTTCTCTTACTGTGTTTTCTGTGACGTAATTCACTTGTTTTCTAATTTCATCACCACTTTTTCCTAATTCTTTCTTCATTTGACAGCTCATTTCACCATCCTTCTATGGCTAGTCATCTCATTTCTGAGCCCCTTTAATTTATGATTTGTATGATTTTTCAAAGGTTTAATTTTTTCCTTAATTTCTCTTGGCTTATTTAAAAATATATTACCATTTTCATCTGTGTTATGGTCACATTTTTTAAAATATAGTTTATTGATTTTTCACAGAGAGGAAGGGAGAGGGATAGTTAGAAACATCAATGAGAGACAAATATCGACCAGCTGCCTCCTACACACCCCCCACTGGGGATATGCTGGCAACCAAGGTACATGCCCTTGATCGGAATCGAATCTGGGACCCTTTAATCTGCAGGTTGACGCTCTATCCACTGAGCCAAACTAGCTAGAACTAGTCATTTTTTTTATGTGTTTTCCTTATATGATGGCTCATTTTGAAGTTTTTTTTTTCTTTTAACTTAGTATATAGTTACATCAGAGTCCATTTTCCCAAATATTTTTGTTACTCTGTACTGAGAGGTTCATTCTGTGTTACGTATGGACATATTGAATTTTTAAAAATCGATTCTTCAGTTGAGAGACATTTGGGTTGTTTCCAGCTTTTGGTGATTACAAATACAACAGCTATGAACATTTGCAGAGAAGTGATTATAGGTCTTTGAGAATAAACAAATAACCTTTTTCTGTCAAAAAAAGGAGTATAGGCAACCGCCGTTTTGGCCCGTGTGACTTGGCAACTGTCATTCTGAAACAACAAAAGTCAACCCCTCCCTTTCTCCTTTAGCCAATGGTGCACAAAACTGTGAACCTAAGCTCCAATCAAGAGTGAGGAACAGATCAGATGCATCAGGTATAAAATCCCAGCAGACTGCCAGACTCTGTGTTAGTACCTATCCTTCTGCAGAAGTAAATGTATTTGCCTTGCTGCCTAGCTCCCAAGTATGCTTTGTGTTCTACCAGGACCCCTGATTTTGGGGGCTCACCTTATTTCTAACAGGTTTTCATTCACATTTCATGAAAAAAGCATATAAAAGTAGTGGCATCACTTGGTTGAGCATGCAGAAGGCAGCCGATCAATGATTCTCTCTCATCACTGATGTTTCTAATTCCCTCTCCCTTCCTCTCTGAAATCAATAAAAATATATTTTTAAAAATAGTGGCATCTCATTATGATTTCAAATGCAAATTAAAATCATAATGTGATACCACTACATATCTCATAAAATGAAAAAATGGTAATGTCATTGCTAGCAGGAAAAGGAAGTTATTGGCACTCTTCAATTTTGCTGATAAAATTCAACATTGGAGAGGAATTACTAGGTCACCCAAGGATATGTTTCCATTCATTTTTACAGAGAGATAGTGTAAGTACAAAGTAGTCCCTAGGTCTGCAAGTTTTAATAACAGGCTACAAGGTACCAACCTTCTCTTTCCAAATACAAGTACAGAAACCTACGAAAACCATAAAAAATTCATGAAATCATAACAGAAATTATGGAATTGTCCCTGGCCAGTGTGGTTCAGTTGGTTGGAGCATAGCCCATGCACCGAAGGGTTGTAGGTTCAGTTCCTGGTCAGGTCATAAACCCAGGATGTGGTTTCATGACCAGTCAGGGTGTATACAGGAGGCAACTAATCACTATTTCTCTCTCACATTCATGTCTCTCTCTCATTCCCTCTCTAACATCAATAAAAAAGCATCTTGAGGAGGGGATTTAAAAAAAAAAAAGAAATGATGAAATTGTTACTTAAAACATATACCAAAAAAACTTTATGAACATTAAGATAGAGAACAAAAAATCCTTCTCCTATTGTGTTAGGCAGTTAGACAGACATGAGTAGTTGCTGAACCCAAGTCTGGTCTGACCCCACTGGTCTAACACCTGGTACAGGTCCCACTGCCTACAACACTATTACCACTTCAAATAGTCTGTGTGCCCTACCATAATACATTTTGTTGTTGTTGTTGTTAATCTTCACCCGAGGATATTTTTCCATTAATTTTTGGGAAGAGTAGAAAAGGGAAGGAAAGACAGAGAAACACAGATGTGAGAGAAAAATTGATTGGCTGCCTCCTGCAAGAGCCCTGACCAGGGAGGAGCCTGCAACCAAAGTTGACCAGAATAGAACCCTGGACTCTTTGGTCCATACTCTATCCACTGAGCCAAACCTGATACGGCCTACCATAATACATTTTAATCTTTAATGTAAGCATGCAGCATATAATAGCAGGAAGTGAAGCAGCCATCTTGGTCCATTAGATGCAGCTGCATGATAAGGATGGTAGAGGAACAGGATAGAGGGAGCTAGGTCCCTGACAACTTTCTGCAGCAAAACCACCTCATTAGATCATTCTTTTACACATGAAATACATTTTTAATATTTAAAAAAACTTTTTTTTTCCCCTCAGTCACAGCAGCTAAACCTATATCTTAACTAATACAAATTCCAAGTTGAGGAATGTGGACTTTGTCAATAATATAATGAGTGGTCAGATTATTATGATCTCTGAATGCATAATAATCTGGCCACTCAGTGAGTGTGTGTGTGTGTGTGTGTGTGTGTGTGTGTGTGTTAGAGGCCCGGTACATAGGGAATTCATGCATGGGTGAGGTCTGGCCAGCCTGGCCAGGGGGAGGGGACATGGCTGGTTGGCCATCCTGCGTGCTGGATGAACTCCTGGTTGAGGGGACAATTTGCCTATTAGCCTTTTATTATATAGGATATACACTGAATAGCCAGATTATGTATTCAGAGATTATAATAATCTGTCCACTAAGTATAAGTGTGTGTTTCTAATTGATTTGATAAAGAGAGAGAAATAAATATCATTCGGCTGCCTCCCATACATACTAGTATATGCCCAAACTGGGGAATCAAACCCACAACTTGCTTTGCGCCCTTACTGGAATTACACCCACCACCATTTGGTATGCAAGACAATGTTTCATCCAAATAAGCCACACTGGCCGAGGCTCATATAAGAGTTTTTTAAAAAAAGGGCCGACAGCCTGCTTGGCTCAGTGGTTGAGTGTTGACCTGTGAACCAGGAAGTCACAGTTCAATCCCTAGTTAGGTCACATTCCCAGATTGCAGGCTTGCACGAGGCAGCCGATCAATGGTGTTTCTATCTATCTCTCCCTTCCTCTCTGAAATACATACACACACACACACATACTCGACAAAGGGCCTAAATTAGTGCAGTAGCAATGAGAGCAGAAAATTAAAAAGAAAAGCCTTTTTGGAGGATGAAGGAATAGATTATACTAGTATTAGTGGCCCATTGCATGAAATTCATGTACCTCGGGGAGGGGGGTATCCCTCAGCCTGGCCTACACCCTCTCCAATCTGGGGCCCTTTGGAGTATGTCTGACTGCAGTAATCGAACATCCCTCTTGCAATCTGGGACCACTGCTCCTAACCGCTCACCTGCCTGCCTGCCTCATTGCCCCTAACCACTCTGCCTGCTAGCCTGCTCGCCCCCAACTGCCCTCCACCATCCTGATTGCCCCCAACTGCTCCCAGTCTGCCAGCCTGCTCACCCAACTCTCCCCCCACTTGCCAGCCTGATCGCTGCCAACTGCCTCGACCCTGCTGGCCTCCTAACCAATTGTCCCCCTCCCCCGCCTGCCTGCCCACCCTGCCAGGGATCTGTGATCAATGATGCACAGAGGGAGGCACTGGCCACCCTGCTGGGGCTCAAGGATCACTGGCAGAGCAGAAGCAGGGATTTTCCACCAGGCCTGGTCTCACCATTAATCCCCACCCACACAGAGACCCTGCCTACAAAGTTTGGGCTCTGCCATCAATGGCAGAGCAAAGGCAGGCGTTTCCCATCTGGCCTGAGCTCACCATTAATCCCCACCCACACAGAGGCCCTGTCCACCCTGCAATCAATTGCTGCCCATAGGGAGGCCCTACCTGCCCTGCCCACCCTACAAGGGCTCTGTGATCAATGCTGAACAGAGGGAGGCCCTGCCCACCCAGCTGGGGCTCTGCGATGGACCCTACCAGCCAAGGCTTTTTCTGGAAGAAGGTCTGGAAAGTCATCTGTAAGGTCTCCTGGTTTAATTAGCATATTACTCTTTTATTAGTATAGAAGATAGTTGGGCAAAAAGAAGAAGTAACAGAGTTGTATACAAATTGAGTTACAACATACAAAAGAGACCACAAAAGGGAGCAGTCACATAGTAAAGGAAATCTTTTATTGTTTCAATTCCTTCATCTTTTTAAAACGCTAAATATATGATACTTTGAATGTTTCTCCTTTAAGTGAAATAGCCTGAATGTCCTACAAGTTTATCTCACAAACATTTTCAGCAGCTACAGGACATCCTTATGATTCAGGAATTCAATCAATTTAATTGATCAACTGAACAGCACAAACTAAAGTGGTCATTTGGACCTTTACATTGTTTTAAACCATTTAAAGTTTTTAGTTACATTGTTTAATTTGTCCCCATAATGGACCATACCAGTTCAAAACCAGAAAAGTGATGGCAAAATGCACACAATTAATGAGTGACATATACTAGTATATGATCAAAACTTGCCCTGGCTGATATGGCTCAGCTGGTTAGAGCATTAGCCTGTACATCAAAACTTAAAAGGTAATGATTTGACAGGTTCAATTCCTGGTCAGATTACACAACCAAGGCCAGGGATGTGGGGAAGTAATGGATTGCTATTTCTCTTTTACATAAATATTTTTATTTCTCCCTTCCTTCCTCTCGCTCTCTCAAATCAATAAAAAACATATCCTCCGATGAGTATCCTTCCTATCTAATAAAAGAGTAATATGCAAATTGACCATACCTCTGCCACACCCATCAGCCAATCAAAAGCAAGTATGCAAATCAACCCATCCAAGATGACCACAGACACAGAGAGAGCAGGAGGCTTGTGTTTCCCCAGCAAGGGAAGAAGCCAAGCTTTCTACCTGCCTTGGCAGGCCCAGGCCTCTGCTCAAGGCTACAAAGTTTCAATTATAAAAGATAAATAAATCCCAACAAAAATGGTGGCAGCCGTGGAGCTGGAGAGAGCAGGAGGCTTGAGTTGCCCCCAGCAATGGAGGAAGCCAAGCTTCCCCAGCCCTGGCCTGCCTTGGCCTCCACTCAAGGCTACAAACTATCAATTATAGAAGATAAATAAATCCTAACAAAAATGGCTGTAGCCATGGAGCAAGCATGAGGCTTGTCTTCACTCAAGCTATAAAGTTTTCAATTATAGAAGATAAATAAATCCCAGATACCAGGGCTTCTGCTTGGGTCGCCAGTGGCATGGCCGACCTGCAAACCACCACAGGCCCCTCACCCAGACCACCCCACGCCCCATGGGAACCCCCGCCCTGATCTGGGACACCCTTCAGGGCAAACCAGCCAGCCCGCATCCGTGCACCAGGCCTCTATCCTATCTAATAAAAATAATATGCAAATTGACCATCATTCCAACACACAAGCTGGCTGCCACCATATAGGCAAAGATGACTGCCCCCAGGTGGACACAAGATGGCCACCATAAGATGGCCAATAGGAAGGGCAGTTGGGAGGGACCAGGTTGGCAGAGGAGAGAAATTGGGAGTGACTAGGCCTGCAGGGAAGGGCAGTTGGGGGGGACCCAGGCCTGCAGGGGAGGGCAGTTAGGGGTGACCAGGCTGGCAGGGGAGCAGTTAGGCATCAATCAGGCTGGCAGGGGAGTGATTAGGGGGTGATCAGGCTGGCAGGCAGAAGCGGTTAGGGGAAATCAGGAAGGAAGGCAGGTGAGCAGTTGGGAGCCAGCAGTCCTGGATTGTGAGGGATCCCGGATTGAAGAGGGCCCAGGCTGGGCTGAGGGACACACCCCCTATACAGGAATGTTGTGCACCAAGCCTCTAGTTTAAAACACACACACACACACACACACACACACACACACACACCCATTGTAGACATCAGGTGTTAGACCAGTGGCGTCAGGTGAGACTTGGGTTCAACAACCTCAGTATTTGAATTCTGGCTATGAAAGAATTTAGAGTCAATACCAAACTATAAAAGAACATTTATTTAGCTAATCACAGATGTAGAAAAAGTACTTCCTAGAAGAAATGGGCTTAGGAAACAAGATATAGAGGCAAAGGACGAGCCCTTGAAGCTTAGGAGTGAGGAAGTTGGCACTCAACCACTAGGCCATACCAGCTGAGCTAGACAAATTTTAATCTGTATGTCACAAAATAGCACATTTATTTAAAAGTTATCAAAAATTTTAAAAATTATACAGCATACACCACTTCATAATGGGAAAAGAATCTAAACTTGTATATGAGATTGCTATGAAAAGTAATCTCTAACATACAAATCTAAGTTAAATTGCTTTTAAAGTCACTTAATATGTTCATGCAAAAGTGATATTTAAAAAATTTCTAAGAATCATGAGATTGTTAAGTCTATAGCACTATATTTCTGAAAGAAAAATTTGAAGATATCTATTTTCAAACTAGAGGCCCGATGCACAAATTCATGCATGATGGTGGGGAGGGTCCCTCAACCCGGCCTGCACCCTCTCACAATCCAGTACCCCTCACTCCTAACCACCTGCCTGCTCTCTCCTTACTGCTTGGCTACCCACTCCTTAGTGCTGCCGCAGCTGCACTCGCCAGCCATGAGCCTGGCTTCTGGCTGAGTGGTGCTTCCGCTGTGGGAGCACACTGATCACCAGAGGGCAGCTCCTGCGTTGAGCATCTGTCCCCTGGTGATCAGTGTGCCGTAATGGTCACTGGGCTTTATATAGAGAGATTATTTATCTGCTTAAAATTAAAGAACATACTTATACAATATAGTAAATTTTAAAGTTTGAACTATTTTGACTTTTGTTAAAAAGAAACTAGAAAAGCAGTAAGAGGTCTATGACACTGATAATTTTGGTATTCATGTATGTTTTCCATAAAAAAATGGCATATAAAGCATTTCACTAAGGGCTCATCTTCATTATCTAAATTTCTCTATAAGTCATAAACAGACCTCACAAAAAGGATATGAACCTATCCTTAATATTTGTATGTACAAATTGGAAGCAACAAATATAGTTCAAATGATGTAAAAGTCACATTTTCTAGAAACTTGTTTCTTAGTCACTGATCTGTGTACAAAAAGAGACCACATGCTAACCTGACAAGCTCAGGAAGGCCTGTGTGGTAATCTTGCGAACTCAAAGACCTAAGGTCTGAATTTAAAACTTTAACAAAAAGCAGTTATGGTGGTTAGTCACGTCCTAGGCTGGCATCTTCCCTGACAAAGGTCAATCTTTACTTTAACTGAATCTTTTGTCTTTTTGCATCTATGATAACCTGTAGTTGGAATGTCAACGTAATTTTTCTTTTTTTCCGGACCCCTCAAAGCACAGCACAGTCACCACTCTGCAGAGACCATAAATCCCCTCACAGTTACTGAGTTAATTATTGATTAACTATCCTGTACCCACCTATGTAAAAGAAATATGTGTCTATCATTTTACTTTTTATCCAATCCCAGAGGTTTCCCTGCTCTGCTTTCTCTCCCTTCCCTAATCTATCAGCAATGGATGTCATGTGAACCACTTGCATCTTCTCTTTTGGTTGTAATACATAAAACAAGGTAAAAAAATCATCTTTCTCTAGAGCAGCGGTTCTCAACCTTTTTTAATGCCGTGACCTTTTAATACAATTCCTCATGTTGTGGTGACCCCCAATCATAAAATTACTTTTGTTGCTACTTCATAACTGTAATTTTGCTACTGTTAATGAATCATAATGTAAATATCTGTGTTTTCTGATGGTCTTAGGCTCTACAGCAGTGGTTCTCAACTTGTGGGTCGCGACCCACAAGTTGAAAACTGCTAGCAAGGTCACCTAAGACCATCGGAAAACAGATATTTAAATTATGATTCATTAACAGTAGCAAGATTACAGTTATGAAGTAGCAACGAAAATAATTTTAAGATTGGGGGTCACCACAACATGAGGAATTGTATTAAAAGGTCACGGCATTAAAAAAGGTTGAGAACCGCTGCTCTAGAGCATTCTCCCAATACATTGAGATTTTGCTTTCTGACAATTATCAACAGTTTGGCTTAAATAAACTCACAAAATTTCTTTACAAGTTTGAATGTTTTCTTAGGTTAACAAATTTCTAATGTACCTTAGGCTTCAATTCAACACTAAATTATTGATACTTGTGGCCTTAGCAGGGTAATTCAGTTGGTCAGAGCACAGTCCAATATGCCAAGGTTGAGGGTTTGATCCCTGGTTAGGGCACATACAAGAATCAACCAATGAATACATAAATAAGTGGAACAACAAATTGATGTTCCTCTCCCTTCCCCCTTTCTCTAAAATAAAAAGAAAAATAAGTCAACAGCCCTTGCCGATTTGGCTCAAAGGATAGTGTCAGTCTCTGGACTCAAGGTTCCGGGTTCAATTCTGGTGAAGGGCACATGCCAAGGATTGCAAGGTCGATCCCCAGAGGGGAGTATACAGGAGGCAGCCAATTAATGGTTCTCTTTCATCATTGAAGTTTCTACCTCTCTCTCCCTTTCCCTTCTCTGAAATCAATAAAAAAATATTTTTTAAAAATAATAAAAGTAAAAAATCAACGAATGAATGCATAAGAAATCAGTTTCCCTACCTCCCTTCCTTTCTGTTAAATCAGTAACAAAATAAAAAATAGATACTGAAACCCTTGCAACTTATGTTTTATAAAGTTCAAATTAAAAAGCAAATTTTAAAAATAAAATATTTAATTATTTTACTGCTGTTTTCCTTAGTATTTCTGCAACAAAACTCACGGTACTTTTGACTCTGTTGGGTCATCAGTTAACCTTGAATAATTGAAAACTAAACTCAAGGCAGTAAGATGAGTATCTTTGTTTTCTTTTCATGCATGTCAAAACTGCTAAAGTTAATCACAAAACATTAGTCTTTTATCGGCTAGGTTCTCGAATCTGATAAAATTTCCCCCTCAAATTAGACATCGCGTTTTTCCCATTTTGATTTTTTTAAAAATCAAATATATTTTTTTAAAAAATAGGAGGTACTTCTTGTGTCCTTCCTTCCAACCGAAAGAGAGCTCAGAAGTTAGGATGCTTTCCCTCAAAAAAGCCTGCCCAGGCCCATGACGAAGCAACCAAGCATGTCAAGGCAGACCCCAAAATTTCTAACTCTTCTGGATCGTAACCACCAGGGAAACCAAGATTTGACAAAATTCTCCTTTCACTTCCACTGTTTCTAAAAAGACCAGCACCTTCCAGCTTTTAAAAAAGACCGCTGCAGGAATGCTGGCTGCACACTAATGAACAAAACCGCCCAAACGCAGACCCTGACGCCCACTGCGACCAAGTGACGGCTTCAGTCTGAGGGTAATTATGGAGGAGAGCGAACACCTCAGCGGCCGCTCCTGCGACAACAGCCCAAAAGGAAGATGTCTCTTTCCAACCTGCGCATAATGGTGAGGTGTTCCCTCTCTCCCCCTTTCACTAATTACCAGCCTTGTTCCTTTCAGGGCCAGAGAGCCCATCAGCCAACCTCCTTTGTGAGTAAAGGTTGAGGGTCACAATCTCCGAGACAAACGTTAGTGGAATAGCTTCCTGGAATTCAAGGACTCGATTTGAAGGCCTCACGGGTCCCAGCAAGCCCTCACAAAGACACCAGCCCAAGCCACTACTGCCATTCACCGCTCTACCCGGGGCTGAAGAGCAGGCCAAGAGGACTTTTCCCTTTCAGGGAAGTGAGAGGTGCCGGATCTGTGCCCTCACACCCACCCCTCCTCCCTCAGGAGCCCCCTACACCTCAAGCCGCTAAGTATGCTCTAATTGCCAACAAGCCCGGACTCAGCCACACACAAGATGGCAGCCAAACACCTACCGGAGGAAACAGCCGCGCCACCACGCCTGTGAAGCCGGCCTCTCGACTGCGGCTATCCCCATTGGCCCAGCGAGAGAGCGCGAGACAACGCGAGAGCGCTGTCAGCAAATCGGCCGGCGGCGCTTTGGCGCCTCCGCGTTGCCGGCGGCTCGCGCGCGGATGTCTGAGGCGTGGCCCCAGTGCTCTGCAACTGAAGGGCAGCGGGCCGGGAGGTGTCCGACTCCTCCCATTTAGGGTTCGCGTTTGGTAGGCCTGGATGATACCAATTGGGCGGTCCTTCCTCCGGCCGAGGTGAGAGATCTAGTAAGTGGTGAAGTACTTCCCGCCAGGGAGCACCTGGGGCCCTCGGTTCTTGCTGGTGTGGAGTCGGAGGGGGTCCCGACCTGGGGTGAACCAGTCTCGCGTACCGAGTGCTGCCTTCAGGTCTGGCGGGCGGCAAGGAAAACGCAGTGGAGCCTGTGTAGGCGAAGCACGGCCTTGGGTGGCTCCCTGACGGGTCCTGCGGCCCAGGACCTGGAAACGCCGGGAAGCCCTTGCAACCTCCCTTCTTTCACCCACGTGCAGTCCGGGGCTGGAGAAGGGAGTTGGGGCGCACCAAGTTCTCAACCCCCATTTCAGTCTAGACCTTGCGGTATACGCCTTAATTTGAGGTGATTCCCAGGCAGCCAGGACCCCGAGCTGTAAAAGGGCTGCAGGAAATGGTCTGCAGTATAAAATCCAGAAGCAGAACTTGAACGTTTAACCACTGACCCATGTCACAGGTAAGACTGCATAAGCCCTAAGTAAGTAAAATCATTTATCTAATATCCCGGGGTTAAGATCAGATCCTGGGAGCACCTGACTCATTAACCATCAGTGAGTAATTAAAATAAGGAACAGTTGTGATTAACTGTGCTCTTCGGCTTGTGGAAACCTGTAATACGTTCTGTATGTTTTGATGAATGAGGCTAAGAAAAGGGGTAACTAAGGCGGTAGATGGAATAAAAAAACGAACTCTGAAACCATCCTACCTAGTACCTTTTATTTCTGCCACTTTCACTAGAAAAACAAGATGCAAATATATCTCATTGTTATGAGAGTAAGAACTAGTGAAGTGGTGTGCCTGATACATGATTTATACACAAGTGATGTTTATTAGTATTATATAATTAAAACATAAGGAACACAGGAAATGGTCACAGTTTCATAAGACCCTATTTTTAACAACGAGAAGGAACTGAAAATTGAAGTGAAACTATTTTTCTGCCAAAATGGAAAAGTGAGAAGCGGAAATATAATAAAAAATATTTAAATCCCTGTTATACTCCAAAATATTAACACTGGTTGTCTCTGGATGGTGAAATTATGAGTGATTTAAATTTTTTTTTAAGAAAATATGTTTTTATTGATTGCAGACAGGAAAGGAGAGAGAAAAACATCAAGGATGAGAGAGACTCATCCATTCAAGGCTTCCTGCACACCGCGGAAACCTAGGCATTTGCCGACCTGGAATCCAACCATGACCGAGTTGATGGGTCAAGGATCTAACCACTGAACACACCAGCCAGGCTAAAGTTCCCTCTTTATGCTTTATTATATTTTGCACATTTTCTCCACTAAACATGTGTTAACTTTGAAAGTTATTTTTTAAAATCTTTCTTTATTGATTTTTTTATTTTAATTTTTACTTTATAGGAAGGGAAAGGAAACGACATAGAAGTATCAATGATGAGAATCATTGATCAACTGCTTCCTGCACACCCCCTGTTGGGATCAAGTCCAAAACTCAGGCATGCACCCTGACCAGGAATCAAACTGACCTGATTCAGAGGTCAATGCTCAACCATTGAGACACACCGGCTGGGCATATGTTCAGTTATTTCTAAATTTTTAGAAGTTATGAACATTGGTGAGAGCTTTTTTAAAAAAGAACTTATTACTGAGTGTGCCTATATGCTGTAGATGGGCGAATAGATTGGTAGTACCTTTCTAGAAAGCAGTTTGACAGTATGCTCCAGAAAGCTTTAAAATGGACATTCCCTTTTGAAAATTATATACTTTTTAAATTAAGTATACTACATTTTCTTTTACAAAATTTGAATTTTACAGATGGATAAAGAGAACAATCTACAGTCCCTGAATTCCCGCCCGCCTCTACCCACTTCCAACAAAGACTGGTGCAGAGCCTTCAAGTCCTTTTTTTATACTTAACATAGTCTCAATAGGTGCATATATGCATTTATTATTTTTAAAAAAGGAAATAGTATACTATGTAATTCCATATCTCTTCACTTGACAATATTTTTGCGTGTGTACATGTTATTTATGGTTCATTTCTTTTAGTGTTCTAGTGTATAACTGAATTGTTTTGTTAATGTAAATTATCTTTTTCTCTTATTGGTTTCCATATTAAAATTTATTTTATTTTGTGGGTTATTGTATATCACATTTTATTTGTCATTCTCCTCTTGATGAACATTAGGTTGTTTACAATTTTCACCTGATAAGCAATGCTGCAGGGAAACTTTTATATGTAGTTTCTTGTGTACAAGTGGTATTTCTCAAGATATATATCTAAAAGTGGAATTGCTTGGTTTTAAATTATGAACATTTTTAATATTAATAGGTCTTGCCAAATTTGTCTTAAAAATATTTCTACTAATTTACACATCTCAAGTCGTTTTTTAGAATTCAGTTTCCCTATAATCTAGACCACTGATTTTCAATCTATGTGCTTTAATAATTTTTAAAAAACATGAAATAACCTTTTAGTCAGAGGCACTGACCTCTTTTCCCTTCGACTGATAAATAAAAAAATAACAATAGGCAACACAACAATAGCCATCTTTTGTGAATGAATCAAAATTATACCTGTGTTTTTGTTGTTGTTTTTTGTCAGATTGGCAAAAATATATTTTTTGGTGTGGAGCAGAATTTTAGTAATTAGTTTGTGTGCCATGAGATGTAAAAGGTTGAAAATCACTGATCTAGACCATGAGATATTAGCTTTTTGCCCATCTGATGGATAAAATGATAGTCATTTTTTAAAGACCTCATTTTCTGGTTATTAATAATGTTGCAGTATCTATGTTTATTAACTTACAGTTTATATAAATTTATATCCATTTTCTATTTAGTCATCTTTTTCTTAATGAGTGAAGGAATTCTTTGTGTCCTGGATACTGTGTATCCTGTATATTTTTAAAAAATTTCTTCAGTGTCTCAGGGCTATATCCTTTTTTTGTTGTTATTGTGAAAATATATTTTCTCCCAACGCTTTGCTTGGCTTTTTTTGTTTTTGTTTATTTACAGATTTTTTTTTCTTCTTTACAAGCTTTAGTTCTCTTTATTTTACTGCCCTTTTCTAAGACTTTCAGTACAATACTGAATAAGAGCATATGGGTGGCAAGTATCCTCATACTGTGCCCTACTTTAATGAAAATGCCTCTGAAGTTTCATTATTGAGTTTGCAAAATTTTAGTAGAATATTCCTTAGCAGATTAAAGAGTTCTCTTTTATTACTACTAGTTTGCTAAGAATTTGCTTTCTTCCCTTCAATAGTTGTCAATTTTCATTGAATTTTTAAATTTTGTTTTTCTGCATCTGAGATCAGAGTTTTCCTCCATTTATCTGTTAATACAAAAATTTACATTTAGAAACTTTCTAATGTTGAACTTTCTGGGTATTCCTGGGATAAACTCTACATGAATGATATACTTTTAGTCTACTGATGCATGCTTTTACTTAACTGTCCTTGTGTCTATGTCCATAAGTGATTTTGGCCTTGAGTTTCTTTTTTTACTTGTCAAGGTTATAATAATACTAATTTAAAAAAAGTTTGATGGCTTCTCATATTTTTTCTGCTCTGTAATTTGTGTACACTATAGAAATTATATGTTCCTTGAAAGTTTTATAATATTCATCTATAAAACTTTATGGACATAGTATGCTGGGAGTGAGAGGTGAGAATGTGTGGCATGAAGCTCTGCTAAGATCTTCAACTTTTGAAATGTCATTTTTATACTTACTCCTTAATTGAGATTTTTACTTCTTGAATTTACTTTATATTAAATCAATTTCAATTACATAGTCAGGGTGAATTGTCCTGTCAATGTAAAATATTTCCTTATTTCTTTTATTTGTTTCATATTAAATTCTATTTTGTTTGATAATGTGGTGTTTTGTTTTTTTTTGTATTTGCTGGTATTTTTTTTTTTTTCACATTCCCTCTATTCAACCTTCATTTAAGTGGGTCTCTTTATTTGGAAATACTACAGTTTGTCCACCCACTGTGGCTTAGTCCTTTAGCATCAACCAGCTTCTATCTATGAATCAGGTCAGGTTTGATACCTGGTGAGGGTATATACCGAGGTTGCAGGCTCTATCTCCAGTAGGGGGCATGCAGGAGGCAGCCAATCAATGATTCTCATCATTTCTCTCTCTTCCTTTCCCACTCTGAAATCAATAAAAATATATTTTTAAAAATAAAAATATCATAGCTAGGTCGTGCTTGGAATCCAATCTGAGTCTGTCTTTTTAATAATAAGGGTAACACAGTCACTTAATTATTAACATATTTGGACTTTTCTTATCACCTTATTTACCATGCTTCTCTTTATATCTTATTGTTCCATTTCTCTTTTTAAATTGAGGTTCGCTCTAAGTTTGCTTAGTTATACTTGTTTCTTTTATTTATTTATTTATTATTATTATTTTTTTTTAATGATGAGAGAGAATCATTGATCGGCTGTCTGTTGCAATGCACCCTACTGGAGATGGAGCCTGTAACCCAGGCATGTGCCTTGACCTGGGAATCAACCACTGAGCATGCCAGAGGGGCATGTTTTTATTCTTGATATTATGAAGTTTATCCACAGTTTGTTTAGCAGTGTATATTCAGAATTGTATCCTAATTGGTACTCAAGGGCTTATGTGTTTTACAGTTCTGAGAAATTCTTGGTCTTTATTGCCTCATCATTCTCCCTATTTTATTCCTCCTCTTATTGTTTATTTGCTCTGTGTTTTGAGTGTTTTGCTCTTCAATCTTCCAACTTGCTAAATGGCTCTCTATCTGAGTCTGGTCTGTTATTCAATCATCCGTTGAGTTTATTCAATAACTTTTTATATTCAAAATATCTAATTGGGTATTTTAAAAGTTGTATGTTTTTCGCTCTGGCCAGCATGGTTCAGTGGTTAGAGCGTTGGCCTGAGCATCAGGAAGGGGTCATGAGTTCCATTCCTAGTCAGAGGCACTTACCTGGGTTGCAGGACTGATCTCTGCCCCCAGTTAGGGAGTGTGTGGAAGGCAACCAATTGATCTGAAAGAGACACATCAATATTTCTCTCTTTCACCCTCTTCTCCCACCACCCTCTTTTCTACTCTCTAAAATCAATGGGAAAAATATCCTCACCTTTTTTTTTCCCCTAGAGAGAAAGGGAGAGGGGTAGAGAGAGAGAAACATCAATGATGAGAGAGAATCATTGATTGGCTGCCTCCTGCATGCCCCCTACTGGGGATGGAGTCCACATCCAGGATATGTACCCTTGACCAGAATCAAACCTGGTACCCTTCAGTCTGCAGGCTGACACTCTATCCATTGAGTCAAACCAGCTAGGCCAGTATTCTCACTTCTTGAGGTTTCCTTCTTGTGCTCTTTGAGGATATTAAAAATAATATTTGTTTTTAAATTATTTTCAGGATGCTCTATTCTCTTGAATTTAAGTCCACTGTTTGTGGGCTTGTTAAGTCTCTTCATAGTGTAGCTTTCCTCAGATGTTTGATGACTCTTGCTTATGCCCTGGTCTCCCCTGAGAGATTTTGCTCTTCCTTTTACTATGATAGTTGACATTATCTCTACAGCTTCTCTTCTGTTTTCTTTTCCCAGAGAGGTCTCACAGACTTAGTCCATGGAGAATTTTCTTTTTGTTCTCATCATGATTACATCTTTTTTTTTTAAATATATATATTTTATTGATTTTTTTACAGAGGAAGGGAGAGGATAGATAGTTAGAAACATGGGTGAGAGAGAAACATCCATCAGCTGCCTCCTGCACACCCCCTACTGGGGATGTGCCCGCAACCAAGATACATGCCCTTGACCGGAATTGAACCTGGGACCTTTCAGTCTGAAGGCTGATACTCTATCCACTGAGCCAAACCGGTTTCGGCATGAATACATCCTTTTTAATTTTTAGAAATATTTTAACATTTCTATGTGTTTGAGATTGGGATAAGAATTTATCATATGTTGACTAATATCTTAAGGCTGAAAATTACTGATATATTTTTGACTGTTAGTCCACCTGTAGCTGCATATCTTAAGGAAATAAACATAGATATGCATAAAGCAGATTCCAGCATTATTACTAAAAATAGAAACAATCTAAATGTTCAATATAGTACTAATTAATTTATTAAATTTTAGTTATTAAAAAAATTTAGTGTATTTTAATATATGTATTTCTGACCAAAATACATTCATTATATAGACACTTAAAAGTCATAGTATAGAAAAATATTAATGACTAGGGGAAAATGTATAATATGTTTTCAATGAAAGATTATAAAAAAATTATACTAAAATCCAAATTTTATTTTTAAAGTATATTTACTGAAAGAGTAATCAATATAGCTAGCATTTCTTTTATCCTTTGTCTGTTTCAGGGACTATTCTAAGTAATTAAGTCTTATTCTCACTGCAACCCTAGAAGGTAATTATCATTATTATACCCATCTTAAAAGTTTTTATTAAGTATAAAATTTATAAAGTGGGGATAGTTTATTTATCTCAATTAAAAATATATTAAATACTGGCAATTCTGAATTTCTTTAATTTTCCTAATTATACACTTTTCTAGTTAATAGATAATCTTTTCATAATAGTTCATGGTGTTTTAAAAGATAAAGCTATTATTATATATCATTATCTTTCTTACATATTTTATTTTTTACAAATATGCAATTTTTTTTTGTTTTCTTTACAGAATGTTTTATGCATTTATGAACCAAACGATGGAGTTGGTTTTTATTTTTATAAAGGTATTATCAGTGATCTGATACAACTAGAAATATTTAATTGAAGACTAATGGACATGTTATTATGTTGGACTAGTCATTTCTGAAAGTTTCTTCAACCAAAATTTCTATTTGAACATTCAAGTATCAAAGAATACTGGGTTTAGAATGGCTTAATGATGTATTTTCTCTGAGGACTGCAAATTTCATAGAGATCACAGTTGGATTCCAGTTACATTCTCCAATCGAAGTGATTCAATCCTTTGATAAAGTTAATTTTGAAGAGTTTTATGTTTATAAACGACGCCAAAAGATGGGAGAAAAAAATGGTAGGTTGAAAACCCACTGTTAAACTTTGTTTAAAAGTATGTATATTACTTAATGAAGCCAAGTTGTAGAATTTTCAAGGTGTTTATTTACAATTGCCTTTTCTAAATTCAAAGAAATTAAGGGTTTATTCTGATTTATCCAATATTTTTAACTCCCTTTATAATTAATTATGTATCTATAATGCTAAGTCAGTACTTTAAGTTACTTTTAAAAGTACTTATTTTTTAGAAAACATTTGGATTTACAGAAAAATTGAGATGATAGTATAGAGAATCCCATCTTCCTGCACCCAGTTTTACCTGTGACTAATGTCTGACATTTGGCTGGCACATTTGTTACAATTAATGAACCAGAAGTGACACATTATTATGAACTAAAGTCGATGGTTTATTCCTGTTTCCTTAGTTTTTACCTGACGTCTTTTTCTGTTCTAGGATCCCATCCAGGATATCACATTACATTAACTTGTCATATCTTCTTAGGGTCCTCTTAGATGTGACATTCCTCAGACTTTCTTTTGTTTTTGATTTTGTAGGATTTTGTATGCAAGTATTTTTTAGGATGCCCTCTATTGGAATTGTTGACTGCTTTTTTCCCCTCATGAGTAGGGTTATAAGGTTGTGGGATGTAAAGTGCCATTTTACCACATCGTATCAAGGATATATTTATCAACATGATTTCTCACTTATTGATTCTGAGCTTGATCACCTGGCTGATAGCGTATATGATTTCTCTACTGTAAATGACTTTTTAAAAAAGTCTCCCTTTCCTTTCTGTACTCTTTGAAAGGAAATCACTATGTGCAGCCCACATTTAATCCATGGGGATTTTATGCTCCTCTTCTTTCAGAACAGAATATTTACATTAATTATTTGGAATTGTTCTATAAGGGAGATTTGTCTCCTTTCCCCCACCTTTGTATTTATTCAATCATTTATTTATATATTAATGGACACTTATTTTATACTTTGAGTTATAATCAGTACTACTTTATTTTGTTACTTAAATTGTCCCAGACTTGGCCATTGGGAGTTCTTTCTGTGTTCCTTAACATACTCCCATTAGTGTAGGAGGGTTTTGTTTCACTTTGTTTGTTTTTTAGTACTTCCTTATTTTATGGTATTAAAAGATGCTTCAGGCTTATGTATATTTCCTGTTCCAGTCCTAGAATTAGCCATTTCTTAAATATGCCCTATTTCCTTTCATTGGAAAATTGTATTAGAAACCAAGATATGGGCAATAGGTATGCTTTTTGTTACTGAGTTTCCGTTGCTTTAGGCCCTCTCAGTGACAGAGTATGGAAATATATGTGTATACTAACCTATATATACATATCTATATGTATTTCTATATGTAACCATGTGAATCTATATTAAGCTAAATGTGACTATATTGATGTGTCCAATTCTAATCCATTACCACATGGATCATTCTAGCCTACTCCTTGCTTATTTGTAAACTTCCATTCCAACATTGAAAAATGTGGCTCTGACCATCTGATCCATTTATGTAATTGCTCAATTTCAGTAGGCAGGCATACTTTGTAGATATTGGGGATTGGGTTCCAGACCACCACAAAAAAAATATCAAAGCAAATTGTAATATTTTTGCTGGTGGAGGATTTTGCCTTTGATTTGTATAATAAAGCATAGCACAATAAAACAAGGTTTGCCTGTATACTAGTATATATAAGTAGTATCAGAAATGTAAATTTATTCCAGGTGGGAAACTGCAGTGCTTGTGCACAATTACTGTTACTTTTAGTTTACACACTTGACTTATTTCCAGCTATTTAGTTCAATACCTTTTTCACCCAGCTCTTCAGGGAGATTGTCTATACATTTTTAATACAATTAGATTCTCTTGTCACAGTCTACATTTCTTCCTTCCTGGGATCCCTAACCTCTTAAATGATATTTTAAAATTTGCATACATTAAAGTTTACTCTTTGTGCTTTAAAGTTCTTTGGGTTTTGACAAATGCAGTATCATTTATGTACCATTACAGTATTATATAGAATTGTTTTAATGTTCTTTACATACGAATTTTTATGTAGAAAATATAATACGGATTTCACTGGACCATTATCTAGTTCATTGGTTCTTAAACTTTCTTTTGCTCTCAGGACTACTTTATACTTTTAAAAGTTTTTAAAACCCCAAATAGCTTTTGTTTATGTGAATAATACATATTCATATATACTGTATTAGATATTGAAACTGCGAAGTTTCAAAATGTTAATTGACTTTTTCCCAGGTGGCTCAGTTGGTTGGAACATTGTCCCGTACACCAAAGGGGTTGTGGGTTCAATTCTAAGTCAAGGCACATAAGTTTTGGGTTCAATCCCAGGTCAGGGCACATATAGATGACAAGCGATCTATGTTTCTCTCTCACATCAGTGTTTCTCTTTCTCCCTTCCTCTCTTTCTAAAATCAATGTAAATAAACGTATCTTTGGGTGAAGATTAAAAGAAAAAAGTTAATTGGCTCATTTAAAAATAATAAACTTGTTAACATGAATTATTTTTTTGTGAAAAATAAGTATTTTAAAAACAAATTAGTGAGGCCATTGTTTTTCACTTATAAATTTTTAATAGTTGGCTTACTAGAAGAGAGATTCTCATATCTATTGCATTCAATCTGTTCAAATATATTGTTTTGGCTAAAATGTGTAAAGAAAATGAAGCTTCACATAGACAAGAAATTGGAAAAAGGAAGAATATTTTAATAGCCTTTGATAATTGTGGATTTTTTAAAAATATGTTTTTCTTGGTTTTAGAGAGAGGAAAGGAGAGAGGGATGTAGGGAAGGGAGAGAGAGAGAGAGAAACATTGATCTGCTACCTCCGCATATCACTGACCAAAACCTGGGTATGTGCCCTGACCATGGACCAGCGACCTCTTGGTATTTGGGACAATGCTCAACCAACTGGCCATACCAGCCTTCATTTCTGGAGGCAAGTTGCAGCAATGTTAGTATACTAATTTGATTTTCAATTCGAGTACCTGCTTCTGTATTTCTTGTAACTGTCTTCTGGTGAAATACACTGAAATACTTGTTTTAGATGATAACCCTCAGCATGCATGCAATGCACAAATAAGTTTTCTCAAGCCAGAGGATTATTATGCTACAGAAAGCTCTTTGTAAATACCTTTCAAAATCATTCCTTTAAATGTCCACCTCAATAAAGATCAATCCCTAATATGAAGTTTTGAGTCCTATCCATGAAAAGAAACATGGTAACAATAATTTAAGTGCTTTTACAAATAGTTTTGCCCAAAAGCAATGATTTTTGTTAGTTATCTGTCAGTGAAAACTTAATGATTTTTAGGATTCTGAGAAAGCCCTGCTTCAGAAAATATTTTCTCTACTTAGTTAATGATCTCTAAAATTCCACATTTAAAGATTAATTACTTTTGTTTAAAAGACTATATTCCCTGTTAAATTGTATACGGTAATTTCTTGCTGTCATGTACTTATCGGTGTACATCAACTCTGAGGTAGTTGCTATTATTCCCATTTTACAGATGTAGTCACACATCTAATTAAGTGACAGTGCTGGGATTCAAACCCATATCTGAATTCCAAAGCACAGACTATTAATTACTCCTATTCTTCCACCTCCTTGTTCCTCAGTCTCCGTGATTTCTTTTCTTGTACTCGTCCCTTACATGTTGGTGTTCTACGGAAGACCCTCTTTTCATTCCCTACATGTCCTCTTTAATCATCTACTCTGGCTTCAGCAAGCAGCTGTATGTTATTAACTCCATAGTTTGTATATATGGACCAGATCTTTCTCTGAAGCTGTGTATCCATTTTATTCACCCTATTTGAATTTTTGATATGTGCCTCTACCTTGATTTCCCTATCTCAATGAATACCATTAGTATACATATAGTTGCCTAAGTCAGAAACTTAGAAATCATTCTTGACTCTTCCCTCTTTTCTGTGCCACATGAGTGATATAAGAAACAAATGTAATCACATTATAAAATGTTTAAGCCTCTTGAGTGGTCTGTAGCCTTCTGTATAAAAATGAAGTTGCTTAGCGTTGTACACAAGGCCTTCCATGTTATGGCTCCTGCATGCCTCTACAGCATCATGTCTCATCCCTTTTGTCCTCACATAGTTTTCAATGTTGAAGCATTGTCTGATTTGTACCAATGGGAATTAAAGGTAGGCAGTCTTGGCTAGTGCACATCAGGGCAAAATGTTTAGAAGAAACAGCACCCCTCCTGAGGCTGTTGTGGCAGCAGCCCTAATTAAACAGACATCTGTATTGGCAAGGTGACTTTGCCATTAAGAGTTAGTTAGGACTCTGAGGCCTAAGCTTTTTATGAAGAGTCTCACTCCATGGCTAAACTTACATGTTCTAGATTTAATTTTTATTAAGGAAAATGTGGCTTTTTGTAAACTTGGCTTTCATTAATCCTCATGGCTTCTCAAGTAACTTCTAAAGTGCAATTATTCTTCTTTTGCTTAAGTCCCTATTAATTAATTTTAACATTTTACAAATACATTTTAAGATATTTTTGTTACTTGTAAACCTAATTTGAGATTTTGCTTTTGCCAATTTTAATTGCCTTTTTTATATTCTTGTTTTTAACTTTGAAAAGAAGTTTTTAAGGGATTAGCTTGCTGGGCATATGAAATTTTGGATCATCTATATAACTTTATAAAAACTCGTAAATATTTTGTTTCATGTTATTATTTTAAAGTAGTATAAAAGACATTTATTTATAAATCTTTTTTAACATTTTATTTCAAAAAAGAAGGGAGAGGGAGAGAGAGAAACATCAATGATGAGAGAATCATTAATCGGCTGCTTCCTGTTCACCCCCTGCTGGGGATCAAGCCCAAAACCTGACATAGGCCCTGACCAGGAATTGAACTGTAACCTCCTGGTTCACAATTCAGTGTTCAACCACTAAGCCACACCAGCTGTACTATAATAAAAGTCATTTTAAAAAGCATTATTGTTGGGACATTTAATTATTTTAGCAATTGTTAAGATGTTTCATTCTGAAGCCATCCACCTGCACACTTAGTGAATATTATATTTCTTAACGTTGTTAAATGATTGTGTCTATGAATGTCCACTACACCCTTGAATGAAGTCATCCCTTTTGTTTTCCAGGCCAGAAATAGTGTCACTAAAGTTATCAACATATTTTTTAAGTTAATAGGAACAAGTGACATACTTAGATTATATTCCTTGTATCTAGTTTTTTGTTTAAAAAAAAGAAAGTGAAAGATAATTAAAAC
>JAAGEH010000012.1:16228156-16282187 GCA_011751065.1 Lasiurus cinereus | reverse complement strand
TATCTAGTTTTTTGTTTAAAAAAAAGAAAGTGAAAGATAATTAAAACGATTTTATTTATAAACCAAACAGACTGTAACAGGTGCTATGGGGGAAATTACAGTCTTTTTTTAAAATATATTTTTATTAATTTTAGAGAGAGGGAGAGTAAGAAACATGAATGATTAGAGAGAATCATTGATCAGCTGCCTCCTGGACGCCCCCTACTGGGGATTGAGCCTGCAACCCGGGCATGTGCCCTTGACTGGAATCAAACTTGGGACCCTTCAGTCCACAAGCTGATGATCTATCCACTGAGCCAAACCAGTCAGGGCATTACAGTCTATTTTTAATTTTTTTTAATTTATTAATTTGAAAGAGAGAGAGACATCAATTTGTTGTTCCACTTATGCATTCATTGGTTGCTACTTGTATGTGCCCTGACTGGGGATTGAACTCACAATCTTGACATATTGGGATGATACTCTTAACGAACTGAACTACCCAGCCAGGGCTATAACTTATTTCTATTGAAGTCTTAGACTACTCACTGATTTATTCTTAGGGGATGCAAAAACTTTCTGGATGGAACTGGAAGATGATGGAAAAGTGGATATCATATTTGAGCAAGTGCAAAATGTGCTGCAGTCACTGAAGCAGAAGATCAAAGATGGGTCTGCCACAAATAAAGGTGTGAAGCAATAAAAACTTAGTACATTTAATACTTAATGTTACCCATTGGCATATAGTGTGATTCTATTTCCAGTAGTTTGTTTTAAAAGTCAAATTATTTCTTTGCTTTTTAGAAGGTAACATTAATTCCATTTGCTTTTTAGTATGTCTGTATGCTCTGCTTTTATAAAAACTTGCTTTTTACCATACCCTGGCTATTTTGTAAAATTGGGGAAGATGCTTATTTTAAACTAGAGGTCCGGTGCACGAAATTCGTGCCTGGGAGGGGGGTTCCTTAGCCTGGCCTGCACCCTCTCACAATCCGGGACCCCTCAGGGGATCTCCAACTACCAGTTTAGGCCTGATCTCACAGGGGGATTCCTGCAGAATCAGGCCTAAACTGGCCGTCGGACATCCTCTTGCAATCTGGGACCACTGGCTCCTAACTGCTTGCCTGCCTGCCTGATCGCCCCTGACTGCCTCTGTCTCAGCCCCTGCCATGGCGGCTTCGTCTGGAAAGATGTCTGGAATGACGTCCAGAAGGTTGTTTGGCTGTCCAGTCTAATTAGCATATTATGTTTTTATTATTATAGATAATAGCTACTGCATGCATCTCATTATCTCAGGCTACCTGTTATTCCCCTCCCCTACCCCTCCCCCATTTTGTTTTTGTCTTTTTATATTCTCTTTGGGGCAGGCATATTGCAGAAATAATATATGCTTATTGTACATTTGGTATATGTAGAAAACAACAAAAATTATCCATTATTCCATCATACAGTGACAACTAGTGTTTTTTTTTTAAATATAAAAATACATATAACTATATTTTGCCTCCTTTAAGCAGAACTTGCCTTACTAGTCTTCTGAAAACAAAACATGTATTCTACATGGCACTCATTCAGTCATCCAAGTTTTTTGTTTTCTGTTTATTTTTCTTCAACTCTGGTTCGTTGTAGAACATAAGATTTTTATGTGGAAACCTATACATTCCATCAGGACATAACGATTTTCAAGCAAATTTTCCCCAGACTGTTTATTTTTCTTCAGACTATTCTAAATACTTTGGGGTGTTCTTATAACATTAATTTACTAACTGCTTGTCAAAAAAAAAACCACAATACTGTTAAAATGAAAATTTTTAACACATTGTGGACGGATCCCGAGAATTCTCACTTCATATTATACACTGTTTTACAAAGTATCATACTTTAAAAAGATATTAGCTTATAAGAACATGTAGTAAATAACTTCAAAATGCAATGGGTATTTAATTTTAAAGCATGTCTTTAACTTTTATGTAAAACGTTTTTTTGTACTCATCAATAGAAACTTATCTGGCCATTTGGTAAAGCTAGCAATAAAACTACTGGTTCATATTCCAGCCCCATTCCTTTATGAGTCTGATATACCTAGATTTGAATCCAATACCACTTCCTAGGTAATTAACCTAAAATAAATAGCTTACCCTCTAAGCTTCAATTTCTTTGTCTCTCTTACATATACTCATAGGAACTCTCAAAGGAGTTGTGAAGATTAAATGAGATAAAATATGTAAATTGTAGCTGGGACCTTGAATAAAGGTGATGCTGCTGATGATAGCTTTCATTCTTTTTTCCTTTCCTTAACAGAGTACAGTCAAGCAATGATTCTAGTGAATGAAGCAACTATAAATAACAATTTAACGTTGATAAAAGGTATGTACATTTTTAATCCCAATCTAGAGTTTTCTCTGGTATTTTCTTGATCTGAAGCAGGCCCACTTAAGTATGTCAGGCTAACTAAACTATATAAATCAGTTTTGTTTCTCTATTAAACGAAAATTTCTACCCATTCAGATAAAGGAAATGCACACTCTACGAAGCCTCCTAGGGAAGGCATGAGCAAATGTATCTTCTTAAAAGCTTTTTGTATAAGAAGGGCAAATAAAATTTTAAGGTTCCAAACCACCAAAAATCAGTTTTGTGTGAAGAACACTACTAGGAAGGAATATTCTGGTATAGATAGATAAATGGGTGGGAAAGTTTTTAATTCCTAGATTATTACTAGACTGTCAGTCTTCAAAACTATAAACATATTTATGTTATAGTTAATAAAAAATAATATACGAAGACTAGAAAAAGAAATATTAAAAGTCACTTTATTAAAATCACTATCAAATATACATATAAATATATCCTATTTATATACTATAAATCTTAGTTTGTCCCTAATTTGCTAAATGGGGAAGCACATTTATTAGATGTGAATTACTACTAAATATTATGAGTAAACTATAATAATTTTAACTGCTGTAATTTGGAGCCTTAAGGTCTTAAATCTCTGAAAATATAGCCTAGCATTATCAGTATATTTTAAAGAAGTCTTTTGTTGCTCAAAAGTATTCTCAATTTTAGTAACTAACTTATTTTTATAATAATCTACATTAATGAAAGAGAAACATGCAAATTGACCATACCTCCGCTATTCCCACCAGCCAATCAGGGCAAGTATGCAAATTAACCCAACAAAGATGGTGGTGGCCACGGAGCTGGAGTGAGCAGGAGGCTTGGGTTGCCCCCAGTGATGGAGAAAGCCAAGCTTCCCGCCAACCCTGGCCTCCACTCAAGACTACAGTTTCAATTATAGAAGATAAATAAATCCCAGATACTGCTTCCAGACAGTCCTGGCCTCCACACAAGGAGGCACTGAAAAGAAAAAAGAAAGAAAGGAAGGGCTGGAAGTCATCACCCAGGCTGGCCAAGCACCCCAGCAGGGACCCCCACCCTGAAGGGAGTGTGGTCAGCCTGAAAATGGTTCTCAGCTTCTCGCCCAGGCTGGTCAGGAACCCTAGTGGGGATCCCCAACCTGAAGGAGGTGTGGCCAGCCTGAAAACGGCTCTAAGCCCCTCCTTACCCAGGCTGGCCACACCCCATGGAGTAAGAGTCCCCACAGGGATGCTTGGCCAGCCTGAAAACAGCAATCAGTCACTCACCCAGACTTGCCAGGCTCCCCAGTGAGGACCCTCAGTCTGAAGGGGCTGTGGCCTACTTGAAAAAGGCCCTCAGCCCCTTACCCAGGCTGGCCATGCCCTCCCAGTGGGGACCCTCACCTCATGGGGCCATGGCCAGCCTGCAAACCACCACAGGCACCTTGCCCAGACTGCCCCATGCCCCAAGGGAACTCCCACCCGAATCTGAGACATTCTTCAGGGCAAACCAGCCGGCCCCTACCCGTGTACCAGGCCTCTATCTATACTAATAAATGGGTAATATGCTAATTATACTGGGAGATCTTCCAGACATTCTTCTGGACAAAACCATGGTGATGGGGCCGAGGTAGAGGCAGTTAGAGACCAAGAGGGAGGACAGTTGTGGGTGATCAGGCCAGGATGGGATGGCAGCTGGGTGATCAGGCTGGTGGGAAACAGGACCATTGAGGGTAAGCAAACCAGCAGGGAGACCATGTGGGGATGAACAGGACGTCAGTGGGAGTCAGTTGGAGGTGATCAGGACAGCAGACGGGGGGTGGGCAGTTTGGAGTGAGCAGGCCAGCAAGGGGACAGTTGGGAATGAGCACACTGGCATAGTGGGGGAGCATTTGAGGGCAAGCAGGCCAGTAGGCAGAGTGGTTAGGGGCAATCAGGCAGGCAGGCAGTCTGTTGAGTGGTTAGGAGCCAGCAGTCCTATATGGCGAGAGGGATGTCCAGTTGCCGATTTAGGCCTGATCCCTGTAAACTAGCATTAGGACATCCTTTGAGGGGTCCCAGATTGGAGAGGGTGCAGGCCAGGCTGAGGGATACCCTCCCATCCCCATGCACAAATTTTGTGCACCAGGTCACTAGTAGATTCTATATGAAAACAGCCTTTCGCTGTATCCTTCAGTTGCAGTTGGAATCAGCACACCCTTAAAGAATTACTAGTTGTGAAAAAAAGCTTTTACATATAGGAGGTGGTTAGATAACTAAATTAAAACAATTCTTTTTTTATTTTGGAGACAATATATTTCCCACTAAAAGAAAGTAAATGGCCCTGGTGGCTCAGTTGGCTGGACTGTCGTTTCATACACCAAAAAGTTGTGAGTTCCATTCCTGGTCAGGGTGCATACCTAGATTATGAGTTTGAACACTGATCGGGTTGTGTATGGGAGGCAACCAATGGATGTTTCTTTCTCTCTCTCTCTCTCTCTCTCTCTCTCTCTCTCTCTTTCTCTCTTTCTCTCTCTCTCGTCTCCTTTCCTTCCTCTCACTCTGCCTCTCTTCCTCTCTCTCTCAAATCAGTTTTAAAAAGTAGCAAATTCTCGGAGGAGGATTAATTGAAAAGGAAAGTAAGTTGGATTTTTGTTTTGGTTCTTTTAAAGTAGTAATTTTGTCAATATAGATGCTAAATATTGTCATTTAATATTTTTAGTAGTTTATCTGAGTTGTAATGAACTTAATAAAATAAACTTATTAATATAAAAATATGTGTTTGTCAATGGTAGAGCAATGTTTTTCAGTAAGTGGAGAGTTACGTAATTGACTTTTAAATTTATCTTTATTGTTACAGGTGTCCCCATTCCTTTTCTTTATCGACTCCCCTCCTCCCCACTCCTGACCCCTCCCAGGCTTTCAACCCACTATAGTCTGTGTCCATGGGTTATGCATACATATATATAATTTCTTTGGTTGGTTTCTCCCTTCCCTCTAAGGCTCCTCAGTCTGTTGCATGCTTCCATGTCTCTGGATCTATTTTGTCAGTTTATTTTGTTCATTAGATTTCACATGTAAGTGAGATCATGTAAAACTTGTCTTTGACTGACTGACTTATTTCACTTAACATAATGCTCTCTAGGTCCCTTCATGCTGTCTCAAGGGGTAAGAGATTTTTTTTACAGCTGCATAGTATTCCATTGTGTAAATGTAACACTATATTTTTATCCATTCATCTACCAATGGGCACTAGAGCAATTTCCAGATCTTAGATTTTGTAAATCAAGTTGCTATGAACATAGGGGTGCATATATTCTTGCTAATTGGCATTTCTGGCTTCTTAGGTTATATTCTTAGAAGTGGTATCACTGGGTCAAACAGCAGTTCCATATTTAATTTTTTTAAGAAACTCACTATTTCCATAGTGGCTGTACCAATCTACATTTCCACCAGCAGTGTACTAAGGGTTCCTTTTCTCCACATCCTCATCAGTACTTGTTTGTTGATTTGTTAATGGTAGTCATTCTGGCAGAATGTGAGGTGGTACCTCATTGTTTTAATTTGCATCTTTCTCATGATTAGTGACATAGAGCATTTTTTCATGTATCTCTTGGTCATTTGTATGTCCTTCTTGGAGAAATAAGTGTCTATTTAGGTCTTCTGCCCATTTTTTGTTTGGGTTGTTTGTCTTCCTTTCGTTGAGTTGTATGAATTCTTTATATATTTTTGTTTGTTTTTAATAAATTTTTTATTGATTTCTGAGAGAAAAAGGGAAGAGAGAGAAATAGAAACATCAGTGATGAGAGAGAATCATTGATCAGCTGCCTCTTTTACACCTCCTCCTGGGGATCGAGCCTGCAACCCGGGCATGTGCCATGACCAGGACTTCCTGGTTCATAGGTTGGTCATCACTCAACCACTGACCCACGTCAGCAGGACATTTTGGATATTTACTCCTTATCAAATGTATCAGGGGCAAATAGGTTCTTTCATACAGTGGGTTCTTTTTTCATTTTGATGCTTATTTTCTTTTGCTGTGCAGAAGTTTTTATTTTGATGTAGTCTCATTTGTTTACTTTTCCCTTTGTTTCTCTTGCCTAGGCTTTGTATCAGGGAAAATTTTGCTACTTGCGATGTCTTATATTTTGCTTCCTATATTTTCTACAGGATTTTTATAGTTTCACAACTCAGGTTTACATCTTTTTTCTATTTTGAATTTATTCTTGGGAATGGTGTAAGTTGGTGGTCTAATTTCATTTATTTTGCATGCAACTATCCAATTATCCTAACACTATTTATTGAAAAGACTGTCTTTAGTGTATTTTCTTGCCTCCTTCCTTTACCAAATATTAGTTGAGCATAATGTCTTGGGTTGTTTTCTGGTTCTGTTTCATTCCATTGTTCTGTATGCCTGTTCTTGTGCCCATTTCAGATTGTTTTGATTAAAGTGGCTGTAGAGTATAGCTTGCTATCTGGTAGTGTGATCCCTCCAATTTTGTTATTTTTTCTCAAGAAATTGCTTCGGCTATTGAGGATATTTTTTGTTTCCATATAAATTGGAGTGTTTGTTCTAGATCTATGAAATATTCCATTGGTATTTTAACAGGGATTGCATTGAATCTATACACTGAGTGGCCAGATTATGGTCTCTGAATGCATAATAATCTGGTCACTCACTGTATATCTTATATAATAAAAGGCTAATATGCAAATTGTCCCCTCGACCAGGAGTCCAACCAGCAGGTAAGCCAGCCAACTGCCCATGTCCCCTCCCCCTGGCCAGGCTGGCCGGCCCCCACCCATGCATGAATTCATGCATTCAGAGATCATAATAATCTGGCCACTCAGTGTAAATTGTTTGGGTAGCATGTAAATTTTAATGACTTTAATTCTACCAGTCCATGAACATGGTATATTCTTCCACTTGTTATATCTTCTTGTATTTCCTTACCTTCTTGGTTGAGTTTATTTCTAAGTATCTTAATTTTTTTATTATACTGGTAAATGGGATTTTTTTTTCATTTCTCTTTCTGAGAATGCATTATTGATGTATAAAAATGCCAACAAATTCTGGTTATTAATTTTGTATCCTGCTGCATTGCCAAAAAAAGTACTTTTTGGTTGAGTCTTTAGGGTTTTCTATGTATAATATGTAATCTGTGAATAATGACTATTTTACATCCTTCTTTCCAATTTGGATGACTTTTTTCTTCTTCTTGTCTGATTGCTGTGGTTAGGACTTCGAGTCTTATATAATAAAGAGGTAATATGCAAATTGGCCCTCACACCCTCACACAATATGGCTGCCACAAGATGGCAGCAGGGGAGGGCAGTTAGGGCGACCAGGCCAGCAGGGGAGGGCAGTTAGGGGGGACCAGGCCTGTAGGAGAAGGCAGTTGGGAGGGGGGAACATGCCTGCAGGGGAAGGCAGTTGGGGGTGACCAGGTTGCAGGTCAGGGCAATTGGGTGTTACTAGGCCAGCAGGGGAGGGCAGTTGGGGTGATTGGACTGGCAGAGGAGCAGTTAGGCGCCGATCAGGCTGGCACGGGAATGGTTAGGGGGTGATCAGGCTGGCAGGGAGAATCAGTTAGGGGCAATTTGGCAGGCAGGCAAGGCAAGTGGTTGGGAGCCAGCAGTCCCCAATTGTGAGAGGGATGTCCCAGATTGGAGAGGGTGCAGACTGGGCTGAGGGGCACCCCAGTGCATGAATTTTGTGTGCCAGGCCTTTAGTGTTGGATAAAAGTGGTGAAAGCAAACAACCTTGTGTGTTCTGTTTTTAGGGAAAGTAGTTTTTGCCCATTGAGTATGATGTTGGCTGTAGATTTGTTATATATGGCAAATACAAGGATTAACAACTTTCTAGTAATAAAATTTCATGTTAGTATTTTTAAAAATACTGAAATTGGGCCCTGGCTGGTTTGGCTCAGTAGATAGAGGGTTGGACTGCAGACTGAAGGTTCTCAGGTTCTATTCTGGGCAAAATCGTTCTCCAGTTGGAGGCATGCAGAAGGCAGCCAATCAATGATTCTCTCTCATTATTGATGTTTCTATATCTCTCTTCCTCTCCCTTCTTCGCTGAAATCAATAAAATATATTTTTAAAAACAAACAAACAGAGACTGGAAAGAAACAAAATGATAATGGTGTTTAGGTCAAAACAATCCATCCAAGATCCAGCCTATACTCCACAAATCACTAAAAATTACTTTTATTTTCCTTGCTTGTGTATAATAAGCTGTAAATATTTGCTATGTCCCCACACAAAGGATTAGATATTTTATTGAAAGAAATTATTAATTCCCCTTTACCCCTTAAATAATGATTAATTTTAAAGCTCCATGTTTTTTAGTAAATCTTATTTCTAACTATGCTTATATACATTTGCCTATTTCTATTTGTTAACGTGGGTTTACACTAACTCATGCAAAGAAGTTTTCTGTTAAAATCAGAAAATTCTTGCCCTAACCAGTTTGGCTCAGTGCATAGATCAGCCTATGGACTGAAGGGTCCTGGGTTCAATTCCGGGCAAGGGCGTGTAACTTGGTTGCAGGCACATCCCCAGTAAGGGGTGTGCAGAGGCAGCTGATCGATGTTTCTAATTCTCTATTCCTCTCCCTTTCTCTCTGTAAAAAAATCAATAAAATACATATTTTTTTAAAAATCAGAAATTCTTAATTTGTAAAACTTATTTTTGATGTTATTATAGCTCACTTCAACTATCAGATTTTAAACTTTCTTTCTTTATCTAGATAATTAAAGAGGGAAATTTGTTTTTCAATGGGCCAAGGAGTGGCCTTGGATTGTAACCTAATCTTTATTGACTTAATTTTTTTTTTCTTTTTTATAAGACTGGTTTGCACTTAAAGTACAGGGTAAGCTGATAATCCAAGGCAAAATGAGAAATCATTTTTTTCTTAAGGTTCATCATTGTGTAGGAAAAAGTACATTTAAAAAAACAAACAAACCTCTTTAAACCAAACTTAAAGAATATTCCACATACCATTTTTCACAATAAGAACTGGAAAACTTATTTATTTCATTAAATACTATATTATGTATTAAAAGACTTGATTATCTAAGACTAGAGGCCCGGTGCACAAAATTCATTAAAAGTAAATAATCCATTATGTCTATATTATAATTATGTTGGAGAATAAGAATAGATGAGTAGAAAAAGAAAGGGACAAAAACCAAAATTAAGTGCAGAAAGATATAGGAGAGATGAAGAGAAATATAAAAAGACGAATGGAAAGAAAAAGAGATACCCAAATATCCTATTCAATTTCTCCTATAAAAAGGTAAAACAATGAGGAAAGACACATAAGCTTTCTTAATTTGTAACATTTTTATAAAGCCCTTATGTTATTTTTCTATACAATACAAGCAGAAGTAGGGATACTTGATTTTCACCTTAAAGGTTGATTAAAATTCAGGTGAAGTTCTGGCCAAACTAGAGTTTTCTGCATTAGAAATCTCTTTTATTCTATCTTTTATTTCATCCTATCTTATTTTCTTGATGTTTTTAAAAATATTGACATTTAACTTTTTGGCTCAATCTTGATACCTTAATACTATGTCTGCAGATTTAAAGGCTCTGTATACCTCTAGTTAATAAAGATATTACTTAGATATTATTGTGAATGATTTTTAAATTGGTGTACTTGTTACTCATGTTTTTATCTTTTATTTTTTATGTAGATCATAAATCTATGACCAAGAATGAACAGGAAAACAAATCAAGTTCTTTGCCATCTACATCATATGAAGACTTTGTTCCAAAAGACTGTACAGTTCTGTATGTATATCTGTTTAATTTAATTTTGTTCTCAATAGTTTTGCTCCCAAAAAGAGATTTACTCTTGCTATTTATTTTACAGAAGAGTAGGTAGAATATATTAAAAAAGATTCCTACTAAAAGCATTAAAAGTTGTAAATTTTAGCATTTTAGGTAGGATAAAATTTCATGACTCCCCTTTTAATAAAATTTAGCTTAGGATGTCTTTGTATATTATTATACTGAAATCTACCAAATTGGTTTTGTTTGTTTTTTAACTAGAAAATTGTTTTCCCTGTATTATTTCTTTTAAAAATGGAGTATTGAAAAGGGTCAAAGTATTTCAGTATCAGTTAGGTTTTTAAAATGCATAATAGGGCTAAATTAGTATCAGAAATTTTATAAGAATAGGCTAAATTTTTCTGATCTTTTCTTTATTTAAAATATTTTTATTGATTTTTAGAAAGAAGAAGGAAGAGACAGAGAGAGAAAAAAAAACATAGATGAGAGAGAAACATTGATCAGCTGCCTTCTACATGGCCCCTACTGGGGATCAAGCCCTCAATCAGGGAATGTTCCTTGACTGGGAATCAAATGGCAATTTTTTGGTGCATGGGTTGATGCTCTACCACTGAACCATACCAGCTAGGCTGACCTTTTCTTCTTTAACCATTAATTTCAGTATAAATTCCTCAGCAGAATTCCTTAGTAGAATGGTAGAGAGGAAATCTGACACTGACATTTTGTCTTTATTTTTAATAGGTACTACCTGTGTTAAAACTTTTGAGTACTAGTTAAAGGGAAGTTTCTGAAAATGTTTTGTAGGGAACAGAATTTCAAAAAAATCAAAAAGTGTCTTTAGAAAGTAAGTTACTAAATTGATTGTCCTTCCAGCTACATAGTAAAGTAACAAAAAAGTTGTCAGTACAGAATTCTTTTTTTTTTTCAGTGTTTATGAGAGGTATATATTGACACTATTGCATATGATTTGCATTTACAAATATTAGAGATGTCATTGCAGTTTGAGTCTAAAAAGCTCATCAAAAACTCAGAGAAAGCTAAGTTCACAGTTTTAAAACACCTTTAACTGGCCATTTCAATAGTTGAATTCTAACTTTCTTATATATAGCATAAAGTTTTATTACCTTTTAAAAAAGTTAAGTCACTCAAAATCACTAAAATAGATTCTTATTATATAAACTAGAGTCTCGGTGCATGACATTCATGCACTAGGGTGGAGGAGGTGGTCACTAAGGCCAGCCTGCACCCTCTCGCAGTCTGAGACCCCTTGGGGGATGTCTACTGCATGGGGAGCGGATCTAAGCTTGCAGGCAGACATCCCCTGAGGGGTCTTTAGCGGGGTTCTTCATTCTGCCATGGAATCCGGAGAGGGGCCTGCCCTCGCCAGCTGTGAGCCCGGCTTCTGGCTAAGTGGCACTACCCTTTGGGAGTGCACTGACCACCAGGAGGCAGCTCCTGCATTGAGCATCTGCCCCCGGTGGTCAGAGTGCGTCATAGCGATCAGTCATTCCAGCGTTTGGTCAATTTGCATATTAGGCATTTATTATACATGATTGCCTCCAGACAAACTGTTCCCCATCTTATATTTAGATAATTATATTTTAAGCTTAAATGCAGGAGTTCATTCTTAAGTGTCCTATTATCCTAGCTTATCATAATCCTTTCAAATTTTGAAACTCTTATCTGTTATATTTTCTTATTAGCTTTTCATCTTGCACAAATATTTAAATAAGCTTTCTAGTCTTTATTGAAGCTCACTGGTAGAGACCTCTTTTCATTACTCTTCATAAAGAACTATTCAACCACTTGTGAATTTATTTCCCTCTATCATTGTCCTGCTGATGTTTCTGTTTATTCCTATGAGAAATCAAGATTCACTGCTGTATCATTCTATATTATTATCAAACTTTATCAGCTCTTATCAAAAAGTATGATTAGGTTTATTTGCACTTTTTTTAAAAACTAGTCCATGTTGGCTTTTTAAATCATAAGTATTTAAAAGTCACATGGCCTGGTTCTCTCTTTTAGAATTGTTTAGGGATCAATATTAAGCTAACCATTCTGTACTTTCTGGAATGTTCTCTTTTTCATTATTATTTTTTAAAATTCTCACCTGAGATTATTTTTTTCATTTTTATTTAAAATATATTTTATTGATTTTTTTACAGAGAGAAAGGGAGATTGATAGTTAGAAACATCGATGAGAGAGAGACATCTATCAGCTGCCTACTGCACGACCCCTACTGGAGATGTGCCTGCAACCAAGGTACATGCCCTTGACCGGAATCGAACCTGGGACCTTTCAGTCTGCAGGCCGCCGCTCTATCCACTGAACCAAACCAGTTTCGGCTCCATTGATTTTTTAGAAAGAGGTGAAGGGGGAGAGAAACATCAACATGATTCCCATCATGTGGTTGCCTTCCTCCCATGCCCTGGCAGGGACTGGGACAAACCGGCAACTCCTCTGTCTGCAGGCCGAAGCTCTAACCACTGACCCAAACCAGCCAGGGCTGGAAGATTCCCTTTAAAAAAAAAAAAAGTAGGGCAGTATTTTTCTATTTTTTATTTATATTTAAATTTTTATATTAATTTATTTGGGTCTTGAGATTTAATTTATTTGGGTCTAGAATCAAATATGTTTAAATAAAGTAACTTTCTAGGACCCCTTTTAAACTGTCACAGACTTCAGTTTCTTTTCATTTTTGTCTGGTCTTTCCAACTTGAGGGCAGCAGTGATAGTTATAGGTAGAAAAGACAAAGGCAAATTGTTTTAGAGCTTCCCTTCTCTATTATCAGTTAACTTTATATGATCATTCCCCAACAGATTGTCTTCTTGTTTCAAAGTAGCTTGACTGAGGTCTTTTCATATGAAGGGATTAGGCCAGTGGTTCTCAACCTTCTAATGCTGCGACCCTTTAATACAGTTCCTCATGTTGTGGTGACCCCCAACCATAGAATTATTTTCATTGTTACTTCATAACTAATTTTGCTACTGTTAATGAATCGTTATGTAAATATCTGTGTTTCTCGATGGTCTTAGGCTCTATAGCAACAGCTTTCAACCTGTGGGTTCTGACCCATAGGTTGAGAACCATAGTCAGGGATGCCTAAGATCATTGGAAAACACAGATATTTACATTATGATTCACAACAGTAGCAAAATTAAGAAGTAGCAACAAAAATAATTTTATGGTTGGGGTCACCACAACATGAGGAACTGTATTAAAGGGTCGAGCAGAAACCAGTTTGGCTCAGTGGATAGAGCGTCAATCTGCAGACTGAAGGGTTCCAGGTTCGATTCCGGTCAAAGGCATATACCTTGGTTGCGGGCACATCCCCAGTAGGGGGCATGCAAGAGGTAGCTGATCAATGTCTCCTCTCATCAATGTTTCTAAGTCTCTATCCCTCTCCCTTCCTCTCTGTAAAAAAAAAATCAATAAAATATATTTAAAATAAAATAAAGGGTCAAGGCATTAGAAAGATTGAGAACCACTGGATTAGGCTTAGGATTTTCTTCCTTAACCATTACTAATTCTATGGCCACATATTCTTTTTTTTTTTTAATATATTTTATTGATTTTTTTACAGAGACAAAGGAAGAGGGATAGAGAGTTAGAAACATCGATGAGAGAGAGACATCAGTCAGCTGCCTCCTGCACACCCTCTACTGGGGATGTGCCCGAAACCAGGATACATGCCCTTAACCAGAATCGAACCTGGGACCTTTCAGTCCGCAGGCCGACGCTCTATCCACTGAGCCAAACCGGTTTCGGCACATTTCATTCTTGACCAATTATGTTTAAAGGATTATCTTTAAAGGATTATTTTGTATTTCCTTTGCAGATCACAAGTTTATTATTTGTTTTGCTTTTAGTAGTTAAGCGTCTAGCAGGTCAGTGGTCAAACAGGCAAACTGCCAAACTAAGTGGTGAATAGCTTAAGCCAGAGGTTCTCTGCCCTAACTGAATTGCTCAATGTCATAATTTGTCAGTGGAAAACCAGAGTGAAAATCTTAGATCTGATGGGAAACTGGCTTTTTAAATTTTATTCCTAAGTTTAATTTAATTCCACTCCATTTAAATGAACTATAACATAGGTACATATAAAAACAAATTTAGCTCTGGCCAGTGTGGCTCAGATGGTTGGGCATTGTCCCATGCACTGAAGGGTTTCAAGTTCAATCAGTAGGTGGCACGCAGGAGGCAGCTAATGTTCTGGCTCTCACATCAATGTTTCTCTTTCCCCACTCCCTCCCTCTCTCTCACTAAAAATCAATAAGAAAGGCTTTTTTAAAAAGTTATTTTAATGATAATTTTTTACAAAAACACCTGCTTTTGTGTTGTTGGGAAACCTGGCTTAATTCTTTTTCTTAGTTGAGTAATTTTTTAGGAACACACAGCCAGCTTAAGTAGTGGAATTCATTAGAGATACATCAGGTGTATAGCTTTGACTAATATACCTGGTGAAAGTGGGCTTTTGCCCCACTGCTAAAAAGACTCAAATTAGAATTCAAATCATTTGACTTTTTATATCATGTGCACATAAACACCCAAAAGAGCTTATTTTTTTTTAAGAAAACACACACATTCCTAACCTACACGTATTTACATATACATATACACATATAAATAAAATATGTGTTCAAGAACAGAAACTGTAACACAGCAGGTCTTATAGGGACTAGATTTGAAACTGGGAAATCAGTACCTGAGGGTCCACATTGTTTAGATCAGTTTCTCTGTATGATATCAATTGGTTCTTATGTTCCCATAAAAATCTGCCCCAGCTAAACACTACATGATCTATTGCGCGTGTTATTTCATGAAATTATTTTATATCTTAAATTTTTGAGAGACTATAAATAGCCCAGTATGAATACATAATCCAATGGATTTGCCTTTACTGAAATTAAAATGGCCATCTTTCCAAGAAGAACAGAATAGAAAGGAAATGTTTACTTCAGTCTTTAAGTTGAATATAGTTTACATTCATTTCTTTTTAAAAATACATATTTTTATTGATTTTAGGGAGGGAGAGAGAAACATCAATGTGAGAGAGACATTGATGAGTTGCCTCCCACATTGATGCAGGAGGCAGCCAATTGATGCTTCACTCTCACATTGATGTTTCTCTCCCTCCCCCTTCCTGTCTCTATAAAAATTAATAAAAATATATTTTTTAAAAATTTCAGATGCTTTGGACTTCCAAACTGTAGAAAAGTTAATTTAGAATCTTAAAAAAAATAAAGATTAGATCTCTTTCCATGACATTAAGTATGGAAAGGTTATATCTCATTCATAACATTATCTATACTTTATTTTACTAGTAAATAATTCTCTGCCTAGATTGTAAGCTCCTTGAGATCATTGAGTTCTCATTGTTTCCATAACACCTTCTACACAGTTGGTACTCAAGAAATCTTTGAAGTAATAGTAAACCCCCATTGGAAAATGAACACAGCATATGAATAGATAGTTCACCAAAGGAAACATAAAAGACCAATAAACATGAACTTATGTTCAAACTCCCTATTGTTAATAAATTCCCTAGTAGTAATAAACAAATTAAGAGGTGATAAAATATAATTTTCATCTATCAAATTGATTAAAATATTTAAAATAAGATTTAATTAGATTAGTATTCATTTATGCTTATGGGAGTGTAATTGGCCAGCAGTTTTGAAATCAGTATTGATTAAAATGTATGTATCTCCTAGCACCATGATTGTGATTTCTAAATGTCATATCTCATTAAATGGATTCCTAGTCCTGTAGAGCAGCAATTTTCAACCAGTGTTTTAAAACATGCAATACCTAACTAGTCAGGGACACTGACCTCTTTTCTCTTAGATTGTCAAATGAAAAAGTGACAGCAGCCAACATAACAATAGATATCCACTGTGAATTAATCATAATTATATCTACTTTTTTGTCACATTTTTGTGTGTGTGTGCTGCAGAATTAGTTTATTTGTGCCATGAGATTAAAAAGGTTGAAAAATGCTGCAGTAGAGAAATGGCGGATTCCAAACCAGGGACATCTTATGATGGAAAGCGAAAATGCTATCCAACACTACCATTTGTTTGAAAGATGCAGGACCAAACCTGAAAGAGCTCCCACTGGCCAAAATTACCCAATTTCAACATCAAAAGGAATAATCACTCTAATGATTTAAACACATTAAATATATTAAAACCATGGGTTTGTAATAATATAAAATTTTAATTTTAAGTCACATTGGTAGTTGCTAGGATACTATTCATCATCATTCTGAATACTAAGAAATAAAAAGAATCAAGCATTTATTCTGCCTTACCTATACTGTGTTTCGTGATAACCTTAGTTAATGAAGAAAAAGTTCTTTATAAAAGAATTCCAGTCCTAGCTGGTTTGGTCCAGTGAATAGAGTGTCAGCCTGCCCAGGTTCAATTTCAGTCAGGAGCACATGCCCGGGTCGTGGGCTCGATTCCCAGTAGGGGATGTGTAGGAGGTAGCCAATCAATGATTCTCTGTCAACATTGATGTTTCTCTCTCTCTCCCTCTTCGTTTCTCTCTGGAATCAATAAAATACATATTTTTTAAAAATTCCATCTAGAAAATTCTAGGAATGATAGAATAAGAAGATTGTTATTTTGATAACATATCCCTTCCCCATCCCTAAGAAACAGTGGACTTAGGACAGTGCTCTGTAACTGTGGTGAGAGTAGGTGTTTTATTTTAAAGTTCCAGTTTATTGAGGAGTGATACTCTTATAAAATATAATAAAATGTGGCAATAGCAAATTAGTCAAGTTTTTAAACTTTTCCAACTTCCAATTTTTGTACTTAACCATAAATTAGTAGCACCATTGGAGACTGACACCACCATGAGTAAATGACAAACCTGTTAGGTGAAAGATTGGTGAGGAACTTTCAGATGAATGGATTTGGCTGAAAACACCCTAACGTATTTACAAATCTTAACATCACTAAAAGTGAACAATCGGACATTGTGTGTCAGTTTATTTGACTCTAGGAAATTTATAGCACCACCTATGAATTACTATACCCTACCACCACCACCACCAAAATTGATCCTAAATCTAATAAGCTTCTAGAACTGACTACTGATCTACCAGAAATAAAAGGGATAGAAGAATGAAATAAATGGCAACACCACAATAAAGACATCAACCAAATTCTAGAATGCAGGAAATGCTACAGGACAAATGGCACAACTTACTTAACTTGGACAAACAAATGTCATAAAATGAAGAGGCATTGTTTGAAGGTTAAAGAGACATAAAATGCATCTGACTCAAATACAATGTGGAGATTGTTTGAATTCTGATTCAAACAAATTTTAAGATAATCAGGGAAATGAGAATATATATTTCTAAGAAGCCTTATTTGTTAGAAATCAATACTGAATTATTTCAGGTTATGTAATGTCTATAATTTGCTTTAAAACTCCCGTATGTTTCAAGATGAGGCAAGAGGTGGGGAGAATAGATGAAATCAAAGAGGCAAAATGTTTATTATTAATGAAGTTTGATACCTTGTCAAAGATAAAGGTATTAGTTAAAGCAGTAAAAACATTTTATTTAGTACCTGCTGACAATAGGGGGAAAAGTTGAGCTCCATTCCTATTTATGCTGCTGAGGTAACTAGTGTTTTAAGGGGAATGAAGGAGGGAGAAAGAGTAGGGGCTCAAGTGAAAAATTATAAAAGGGTTGGTAAGTGTGAATACCTTGAGGCCAGCTGAGTGTGCTAGGTGGCAATTATCAGAGTTAAAATTCTGTTCTTCCACAGAGACTGGAAGTCAGAGGCCTTATCCTTCCTGATGACTGCCTTTCAAAGGAATGGCTTTTGGATTAGGGGTTTATCTTCAGTTGTTGAAGATAAACAGTAAATTCTCCTAGGAGCCTTCTCAAGCAGGCATTATATTGGGGGTCTGGGGTCTCTTGATGCAGAGGTTTGGACAGAGTCGTTATGTGCCACAGGTTAGTTCTGCAGTTCTCACAAGGACATGGAGGATCCAATATATCAGCCTTTTCTATGAGTAAAATATGCTTTTATGTGTATTTTGAAAGTTTTATTAATAAAAACTTATTTGTAAATGATATTCCTGTTGAACTCTTCTTTTTTTTTTTTTTTAGTAATTCCTTTTAAAGGAATGTATACTAAGATAATCAGGAATTTGGTCAAGGATTTTTATGTGCAAAAATATTCATCAAAGCAACGATAGAGAAAAATTGATAACAAATGTTTTCAACATTAAAAGATTTAAAAATAAATTTATATCCATTAGCCTATTAGAGTGTCAGAAATTCAAAAGTATCAAGAGCCAATGATTGATGAGGTTTTGGAAGCAGGTACCCATAAATTGCTAGAGGGCAGACCCCGTGACAGTCTTAAAATTACTAATCCATTTACTTTGTGACCTAATACTTCCACTTCTGGTAAAAGCTTTAAAAGCTTTGAGCTTGGCACAAAGCTTTTAAAACCTGTGGAACTCCATATATGAAATTGTTATATATAAGGTTACTTGTTACATTATCCTAATATATAAAATCCAGGTGCCGCATTGACCGAAACAACGAGAACGACCAAGCAGCAGGCTAGGGAGCTGAGGGAACGGGAGCTGTGGTCTCCCAGCCGCCTGTGGTGCGGTATCAGGAAGAGGGAACTGTGGACCCAAATGACCAAAGAACCAGTCCGGCTATCATGGCAGGGCAGGGCTGTGGGAAGCTGCTGAGGCCGAGGTTATGAGCATGGAGGTTCATGGGGCAGGGGCCACGGAAGTGAAGGAGTAATGTTGGGTGGTGGACATGGCCCTGATTGCAGCTAGGCTTAGAGAACCTAACCACACAAGATTTGATCATGTGCTGGGCCTCTAGTAATTTATAATAGCAAAATAGAGGACTAATTGAATAAATGGTAGAGTTTATGCAAAGGATTACTATACTGCCAGAAAAAGGATGAGGAACCTCATATCTATGCATTCAGTATGGTAGCCACTAGCTATACATGGCTATTTAAATTTGAATTAAAGTAAGTAAAATTTAAAATTCAGTTCTTTGGTTGCATTAGCCACATTTAAAAAAAATAAATTCATTCTCTCTCTTTTTTAAAATCTTTATTGAAAGTATTATAAATGTCCCCCTTTCTCCCCCATTGACCTCTTCTAGCCCACCTCCACCTCAGGCCTTCACACCTATTGTCTGTATCCATGGGTTATACATATATGCATACAAGTTCTTTGGTTGATCTTTCCTACCCATCCACCCTCCACTGCCTTTTCTCTCAGATTCCACTGTCTGTTCCATGCTTCTGTTCCATGTATTTTGTGCATAAGTTTATTTTGTTCATTTGATTCTACATATGAGTGAAATCATGTGATCTTGTCTTTTTCTAACTGAGCACTAGCCATATTTAAAAGTGCTCAGTAGCCACATGTAGCTAGCAGCTACCCAGTTGGACAGCACAAATGTAGAACATTTCCATTAGTGCAGAAAATTCTGTTGGATAATGCTGCTTTATATAGTAAGTATAAAAATATCTCTTAAGATACCTATATTAGTTTCATAATAAAGACACCTAAAGATGGAAAATATTACATAAAACAAAAATGAGGTTCTTTGTGAAAGACTAAAATCTAAATTCCAAATACATATGGAACCTTTTCACAGATTTTTTTTCTTAAAATGAGTACCCACCCCATTTTCTCCTGTTCACTTACCATTTTCAGATGTATCACTATGATGCCAGATAAATTATATATTATGGAAGAAATTCACTTGGTTGCAATATTTAAGGCAAAGAGTTATTGATGAATGAATGATTTTTTGGCTATCCTTTACTGGACTTTTTTCAAGGCAGAAGGCTTGAATCAGGCATGCCACATAACCTTCCTCACCTATTTATTGAGTGCATGTTCTGAATAACTCAAATGTTACAGCTATAAATAATCACAGCTCTCTGGAATATTCTGAAATTAGGTTGTGATATAATAAATTACTTTATCTTTGTCCCAGAGCCTGGCACAAAGCTTTTAAAACCTTTAGAACTCCTGATTGAGTATCTTTGGCATACTAATGAAATGACTCTTGTTGAGGGGATCCTAGTTTCAGTATGGGGCCCGCTCACCAGAAAAACTAAACCTTGATTAAAACGTAAAACTTCCAGTCTTACATTCCAACCTCCAAGGAAAACTAACCTTTGCTGCATAAAGACCCTTTCCAAGGAGAGAATGGCTAGAGATTCAGATAATCACCAGTGGGCAGTGATTTAATCAGTCATGCTTGTAATGAAGCTTCCATAAAAACATGTAAACATTAAGGTTCTGGTAGCTTCCTGGTTCATGAACACCTAGAAGTCCTAGGAGAGAGGCACTCATGTGGAGGGCATGCCATGCCCCTTCCTACTTATCTTGTTCTATGGATTACTTTCATTTGGGTGTTCTTGAGTTTTATCTTTTATTAGAGGCCTGGTGCACAAATTTATGCACCAGTGGAGACCCTCAGTCTGGCCTGAAGGATCAGGCCAAAACCAGCTCTCTGATATCCCCTAGGGATCCTGAATTGTGAGAGAGTGCAGGCCAGTCTGAGGGAATCTACCAGTGGATGATCAGGGCTGGGGAAGGACCATGGGAGGGCATGTCTGGTTGGTCTTGCTCAATGCAGTTTGGCCAGACCCAGCAGTAAGCTCACCTACTGGGCAGAGCATCTATTCCCTGATGGTCAGTGCATGTCATAGCAACTGGTCGACTGCCTCCTTGTGGTCAGTGCACATCATAGCAAACAGTTAAGTGGCCTTAGCATATCATTAGCATATTACGCTTTGATTGGTTGAACAAACAACCAGTTGACTAGACACTTAGCATATTAGGCTTATTATATAGGATTATAAACTGCTAATAGTAATTAAAGTGTTTTCCTGAGTTCTATGAGTCTTTCTACAAATTATCAAACCTGAGGGAGTAGGTCATGGGAACTCCAGGCTAGATCAGAAGTACGGATACCTGGGATTTGCATTTTTGCATCTGAAATGAGGACAGTCTTGTGGGACTGAGCCCTTTACTTTGTGGGATATGATACTGACTTTAGGTAGGTGGTATCAGAATTAAACTGAATTAATTATTGACCACCCAACTGGAAAAGTGCTGGAAAAAACAACACATATTTAATGTCTGGAGGACAAAGAAAGACTGTTGAGGCATATCTTAATATAGCTGCAGAATAGAGTATACTCAGTCTGGCTTATTTTTGTGTTATCTAAGAAGAAAATAATAGGAACTAATTACCACCTTAATTTACAGTATTGTTTTTTTAAATTGGGATTTGTATTATAAATTTGAGGTACTAATAAGTAATTAATTTTAAACAGATCTATAAAAAATGAGGAAATTCCCCCTCTGGAAAATAAAGTTGCAGACTTTAGAGAAAAAGAATCATCTTTGAATTTATCTTATAAAAGTCACGAATGCTCTGGTATCTGTCTGATGAAATTGCTACTAACCTTCAAGGGAGAAAACCCTTTGCAGCTACCAATTACGTGCCACTTCCAAAGACGACATGCAAAGACAAATTCTCATTCTTCAGCACTCCACGTGAGTTATAAAACCCCTTGTGGAAGGAGTCTACGAAACATGGAGGAAGTTTTTCGTTACCTGCTTGAGACAGAGTGTAACTTTTTATTTACAGATAACTTTTCTTTTAATACCTATGTTCAGTTGACTCGGAATTACCCAAAGCAAGAAGAAATTGTTTCTGTTCTGGATATTAGCAATGGAGTGGAATTGGTGCCCATTTCTTTTTGTAATGAAATTGACAGTAGAAAGCTTCCACACTTTAAATACAGAAAGACTATGTGGCCACGAGCATATTATCTAAACAACTTTTCCAACATGTTTACTGATTCATGTGACTGTTCTGAGGGCTGCATAGACATGTGAGTAGAATAATCTTGACATTTCAAAAAATTTTCTGAATGTTAGGGGTACTTATTAAATCCTGTTACGTATCAGTTTGTCTGTCTGTCTATCTAAAACTGTTGGCTAAGAATCTAAAATGGGAAAATGCATTCTCTCACTAGCAATGGGAAAGAAAATTCTTTACCAATTATTACAGTAATTTGAAAATTATTTTCTCAAGGTGAGTATTTTCTTTAAGCTAGTATCAAAATCACAATTACAGTTAATGGCATGTAACAGTGCCAGACACTGTGACAATTGTTTTACATACATTTTCTTATTTAATTCTCACAAAACTCCATGAAGTAGTAGTAGTAGTATTTTCATGTCACAAATGAGGGAATTGAGATCATAGGGCAAACAAATTAAAGAACTACAATATTAATCCATGCTTTTAACCACTATATGTTATGTTTTATTTTTACAAATCATTTCCTTGCAATTTTTTAGGAAGTTAATGGTGCTTTAATTAGTACTCTCTTGATCATAACATTGACATTCCATTAAAAAAATGAAAACATGTTCTAATATCTTAGGACTTTGAAATCATTTTGTTTTATGGGTGTGTAATATACATGTTTTTGTGATTATACTAATAATAGAGGAATATGCAAATTGTCTAGGATGGCACCACATAACAACCAATCAGGATGGGGGTGAGGCTGCAGAGGAGAGCTCTCAGCATGCCTGTGCCAGAGGTCCGAAGGGTGGGAAGAGGAAGGGAGAGCAGACAGGCAGTTGGGGGATCAGGCCAGGAGAGGAAAGCAGATAAGCAGTTAGGGTGATCAGGCCAGGAGGGGAGGGCAGACAGGCAGTTAGGGATATCAGGCCAAGGGGGAGGGAAGTTAGGGAAATCAGGCCAGCAGAGGGGAGCAGTTAGGCAGTTAGGGCGATCAGACCAGGAGGGGAGAGCAGTTAGGGGGATCGGGCTGTCAGGGGAGAGCAGTTAGGGCCATCAAGCCGTTAGGGAAGCAGTTAGGGGCATCAGGCAAGCAGGCAGGTGAGTGGTTAGGAGCCAGTGGCTCCAGATTGCGAGAGGGATTTCAGATTGGAGAGGGTGCAGGCTGGGCTGAGGGAATCCCCTCCCCCATGCACAAACTTTGTGTACTGGGCCTCTAGTGCATATATAAAATGGAATGCATTATATGTTCATTTAATTTAATGCAAGTATATCTTCCTGTACTAGGCAAAATAATGAGAGAGATAAAAAGAAATAATATGGATAGTAGTTTTCACCATCCTTTCAGTTGGAATGTGAGAAGAAATGTGTAAATCTTACAAAAGTCATGTAAGTTTTTGGCTCCATTCCTTTAGGCCTGTCATAGAGGAAACATATCATTGTTCCAAGTTTACCTTTTTTTTTTTTTCATTTTTAAATGCATTTTTTATTGTTGATAGTATTACAGATACCTCCCCTTTTTCCTCCTTTCCCTCCCTCCACCCATCCTCCTCCTACTCCCCAGATCTTCAATACCCTGTTGCCTATCCATGGGCTATGCATATAAGTATATAAATTAATTGGTTTATCTCTTCTTGTCCCCCCAACTCAGAGGTATGTCAGTCTGTTCCATGCCTTCCTGCTTCAGGTCTTTTTTTGTTAATTAGGTTCCACAAATAAATGAGATCATGTGATATTAGTCTTTCTCAGTTTGGCTTATTTCACTTAGCATAATATTTTCCAATTCCATCCATGCTGTCCCAAAGAGTAAGAGATCCCTGCATAGTATTACAGCTGCATAGTATTCTATAGTATAAATGTCCCATTGCTTTTTTTTTTTTAATTCTTTATTGTTCAAAGTATTACATAAGTTCTCTTAGCCTTTTTTATCCATTTATCTACTGATGGGCACTTGGGCTGTTTCCAAATCTTAGCTATTGTAAATGATTCTGCTATGAACATAGGGGTGCATATATTCTTTCTGATTAATATTTTAGCGGTTTAGAATATATTCCAAGAAGTGGGATCGCTTGATCAAAACAAAGTTCCATTTTTAATTTTTTTTTAGGCCAGGAGGGGAGAGCAGATAGGCAGTTAGTGGCTGCACCAATCTGCAGTCCCACCAGCAGTGCCCTAGAGTTCCCTTTTCTCCACATCCTCACCAGCATTTGTTATTTGTTGTGTGTTTTTTTATAGTAGCCATTCTGACAGGTATGAAGTCATATCTCATTGTGATTTTAATTTGTGTTTCTCTGATAATTAGTGACTGAGCATTTTTTCATGTGTCTCTTGGCTATTTGTATGTCCTCTTTGGAAAAATGTCTATTCGGGTCTTCTGCCCATTTTTTAATTGGATTGTTTGTCTTTCTGTTGAGTTGTATGAGTACTTTATATATTTTGGAAATTAACCTTTTATCAGATGTATCATTGCCAAATATGTTCTCCCATACAATGGATTCCCTTTGCAATTTGATGGTGGTTTCTTTTGCTGTGCAAAAGCTTTTTATTTTGATGTAGTTCCATTTGTTTATTTTCTCCTTAGTTTCCTTTGCCTGAGGACAGTGGTCAGCAAACTATGGCTCACAAGCCACCGTTTGACCCTCTGTTGACTAATGAGTTTGCCAACCATTGACCTAGATTCTAGATTCCAATAATCACAGACTGTTGTTCCTTGTGATTAAGCCCCTATCCCAGTGGTCAGCAAACTCATTAGTCAACAGAGCAGCGAGCCGCAGTTTGCCGACCACTGCCCTAGGAGATGTATTAGTAAATATATTGCTATGTGAGATGTCTTGAGATTTTGCTGCTTATGTTTTCTTCTAAGATTTTTATGGTTTCATGCCTTTCATTTAAGTCTTTTATCCACTTTGAATTTATTCTTGTGTATGGTGTAAGTTGGTGGTCTACTTTTGCATGCGTCTGTCCAGTTTTCCCAGCACCATTTCTTGAAGATACTGTCTTTACTCTATTGTATGTTCTTGCCTCTTTTGTCAAATATTAACTGATCATAATGGTGTGGATCAATTTCTCTGGTCTCTGTTCTGAACCATTGGTCTGTATACCTGTTCTTATGCCAGTACCAGGGTGTTTTGGTTATAATGGTTTTGTAGTATAATTTGATATCTGGTATTGTGATCCCTCCCACTCATTATTCTTTTTCAAGATTGCTGCAGCTATTCGAGGTCTTTTATGGTTCCATATACACTTTTTGAGTATTTGTTCTAATTCTGTGAAGTATGCCATTGGTATTTTAATAGGGATTGTGTTGAGTCTGTAGATTGCTTTCGGTTATATAGACATTTTAATGATGTAAATTCTTCAAATCCATGAACATGATATATGGTTCCATTTCTTTATATCTTCCTGTTTCTGTTTTCAATGTTCTATAGTTTTCTGAGTACAAGTCTTTTACCTCCTTGGTTAAGTTTATACCTAGGTGTCTTTTTTTTTTTTTAATGTATTTTATTGAGTTTTTACAGAGAGGAATGGAGAGGGATAGAGAATTAGAAACATCGATGAGAGAAACATCGATCAGCTGCCTCCTGCACTCCTCCCACTGGGGATGTGCCTGCAACCAAGGTACGTGCCCTTAACCAGAATCGAACCTGGGACCTTTCAGTCCACAGGCCAATGTTCTATCCACTGAGCCAAACTGGTTTCGGCGGTATCTTATAGTATTTTTGTTGTTGCAATGGTAAATGGAATTGCTTTTTAATTTCTTTTTGTGAGAGTTCATTATTGGTATGTAAAAATGCCATCTATTTGTGGATGTTGATTTTATATCCTGCTACCTTGCCTAATTCATTTATTATTAATTCTAGTAATTTCCTGGTGAAGTCTTTAGGGTTTTCTATGTACAGTATCATGTAATCTGTGAATAATGAGTTTTACTTTCTCGTTTCCAAGTTGAATGCCCCTATCTCTTCTTTTAGTCTGATTGCTGTGGCTAGGACTTCCAGTACTATGAATAAGAGTGGTTAAAGTGGGCATCTTTATTTTGTCCCTGTTCTTAAGGGAAAAGCTTTTAGTTTTGCCCATTGAGTATTATGTTAACGTAAGTTTGTTGTACATGGTCTTTATTATGTTGAGGAATGATTCCTCTATTCCCACTTTACTGAGAGTTTTTATCAAAAACAGGTGCTGTATTTTATTGAATGCTTTTTCTGCATCTATTGTTATGATCATGTGATTTCTATCTTTCAATTTGTTTATGTGATATATCACATTTATTGATTTGCGAATATTGTACCAGCCTTGCTTCCCTGGAATAAATCCCACTTGGTCCTGGTGTATGATCTTTTTAATGTATTGCTAGATCTGATTTGCTAATATTTTGTTAAAGATTTTAGCATCTGTGTTCATCAGGGATAATGGCCTGTAATTTTCCCTCCATTTGGCCTGTAATTTTCTTTCTTTGTAGTGTCTTTATCTGATTTTGGAATTAAGATAATGCTGGCTTTATACAAAGAGTTTGGAAGTAGTCCTTCCTCTTGAATATTTGGAATAGTTAGAGGAGGATATGTGTTAGCTCTTCTTTGAATGTTTGGTAAAATTCACCTGTAATTTCTTCCAGTCCAGGACTTTTGTTTGCTGGAAATGTTTAAATTATTGCTTCAATTTCATCAGTTGTTATTGACCTAATCAGGTTTTCTGGTTGAGTTTGGAAGATTGTATCTTTCTAGGAATTTATCCATTTCATGCTGTCCAGTTTGTTGGCATATCATAGTATTTGCTTATAATCTTTGTATTTCTTTGGTCTCTGTTGTTATATTGCCTCTTTCATCTCGAATTTTATTTGCTTGGGTCCTCTCTCTTTGTTTCTTGATGAGTCTGGCTAAAGGTTCATCAATCTTGTTTATTTTTTCAAAGAACCAGTTCTTGGATTTACTGATCTTTTGTACTATTTTTTTTAGTCTCTATGTCATTTTTTTCTGCTCTGATCTTAATTTTTTCCTTCTTTCTATTTCCTCTGGGCTTTTTTTTTTGCTGTTCTCTTTGTAATTCATTTAGTCTTAGATAGTTTATTAGTCCTTTTTCTTGTTTGTTGAGGTAAGCCTGTAATGCTATGAACTTCCCCTCCAGGACTATTTTTGCCGTGTCTCATGAGTTTTGGGTGGTTATGTGTTAATTTTCATTTGTTTACAGAAAGTTTTAAATTTCTTGCTTGATCTCATTTGTAATCCATTCATTGTTTAATAACATGTTATTTAGCCTCTTGTATTTGAGTGTTCTTGAGGTTTTTTGTTTTTGTTTTTTTTGTTTTTTGTAATTGATTTCTAACTTCACGCCATTGTGATCTGAAAAGATACTTGGTATTATATCAGTCTTCTTGAATTTGTATAGACTTGTTTTGTGCCCTAACATGTAGTATATCTTTGAGAATGTTCTATGTGCAGTTGAGAATGTATATTCTGTTGGTTTGGGGTGAAGTGTTCAGTAAATATCGGTTAGACCCATCTGATCTAGTGTGTCATTTAAGGCCTCTGTTTTTTTGTTAATTTTTTGTCTAGAAGATTTATCCAGTGAAGATCTACCATTGGGATGTTAAATTTTTCCATTATGACTGTATTGCTATTGATCTCTCACTTAAAGTCCATCAAGAGTTTTTTAATATTCTTGGGCTCCTGTATTGGGTACATATATGCTTACAAGGGTTATATTTTCTTGTTGAATCATTCCCTTTGGTATTATGAAGTAGCCTACTTTGTCTCTTATTATGGCCTTTATTTTGTCTGATAGCATTTTGCAACTCCAGTTTGTTTGTTTTCCTTTCCATTTGCATGGAATATATTTTCCCATCCCTTCACTCTCAGTGTATCTTTTGTTCTGAGGTGGGCCCAAGTTTCACTTCTGTTTAAAAAATAAGTTTGTTTTAAACATTGCCTCTAGCTAGGTATAACCCAACTATATCGGTCTAAGCTCAATCTCTTTCAGTGCTTGAGGAAAAAAATGGCTGTTCGACAGTGTTTACTCTACTTTATCGTCAGTTTAAGGGACTTTAAAAAAAAAAGAAAAACTTGACTATATGTAATTTTAGAAGATATAGCATTAAGCTAGATCGAATCCAGACAGTCACAGCACATAAAGGCGTTTAGGACCATGAAGGCAGTTTGGGTCACAACAAATGACAAAATTCACATCTGAAGAATCAGAAATAACTGTAGAATTTGATTGAAAAAGGCTTTACAATAGCTATGTTTAAATTGTCAAAAAAGCTAAAATATTAGCATCTATGAGATAAGAAAAGGAGATTTTATTTTTAATGGTTTATATGAAGAAGAACCATTAGAAATATGGGAAATAAAACATGGTCATTGAAATAAAAAATGAAATAGACGGACTATATATTTACATTGGTATAGTTGGAGAAAGAATTAGTGAATTGCATGGCAAAAACTAAGATCTCTCAGAATGTAAAGAGATAAAGATATAGGGAAAATAAGTTACAGGTTAAAAAAATATGGAGAATAAAATGAAAAACTGCAATATACATATGTAGTGAAGAAAAGGACAATACTCAAATAATAGCTGAGAATTTTCCAAATTGAAAAAGACAGGAATCCTTGGAGTCAAAAAGCCTCCGAAAATAAGATAAACCTAAAAACATTGATGCAACTTAAAAAGTATCTAGGATAAAGAGTAAATTTAAAAAATTAGGAAAAGGGCCAGACTGACAGCACACTTTTCATCAGAAATACAGTGGTACCTCGAGATACGAGTGCCCTAACATACGAGATTTTTGAGATACGAGCCGTGGAGCGAGCGATTTTTGCTTTGAACTAGGAGCAACATTTGAGATAGGAGTAATCGCGCGCATCGGCCGGCTGCACACGACCCACCAGTTTACCACGACTCGAATGTCTCATAGTTTCCCACGCCTCAAGGTTACGGAACGAATTAAACTCGTATCTCGAGGTACCGCTGTAATAGAACAAAAAAGAAGAGATAATAGCTTAAATTATTGAAGGAAAATGAATATAAAACTAGAATTCCATACCAAGTCATTTTTCAGGGAGAGTGGGGTGTTCAAACCATGACATAGCAGTGGAAGAAGTGCATACCCACTTTCCAACAATAGTACTTTTAGGTATATCCAGAGTATTGTTTGTTTTCCAAGCTATAGAGTTAGTGGCATGTAAAATCATATAAGGGGTTGTAACTAGCATTTTTTTAATTAAATAGTACAAAAAGATACCCAAGTGCATCACACAATAAGGGTAAAGTTTCATGCCACCATTGTTGGAGTTTATACACCTGTACACACATATAAATATGTATGATTGTATAGGATCATAAAAAAAATGTATTTTCTACCATGGGTCATAGTAAAAAGTATTTGAAAGTTACTACTCTAGAGATGCTTATACATGTGTATAAGAATAGGATGTTCATTGCAGTATCTGTTATACTTATTAAAAACTTCAACTTAATTGCATATTAAGCAACATAATTGTATATCTAAATGCTATGGAAAAGTTTAAAGATTTAAACTTAGATTTGCGTAAAACATTGGTCTCAAAAAATAATATTGAAAGAGAAAGCAGGTTGAAGGATAATAACTATAGTAAATATTTAAAAACAGTACCATATATTGTGTATAGATCTGTATGTTTAAAAGTAAAAAGGATATCACACCCAACTGCTTGAGAGTTTAATTTTATCTGTAATATTTAATTTTTTTTTATTTTGTAAAGATCAGATAAACAGTGTGTATGTTTTAAATTATATACATAGGAAAAAGAAGGACTAAACAAAATGATGACAGCTAATTCTATGTGGTAGAAATGTGAGTGTTAGTTATATTACTATTTGTATTTTTTTGTACTTTTAAACTTTGTAAACAAAATCATATCAAAAAACCATCTTTAGATTTCTACATCTGTAAATAGAATCTAAATTAATGAATTTTTTGTGTGTTTTTTTCTGGTGTAAACAGTAGCCATAACTCTTTTGCATGTATGTATATACAGAAAAACAGAAGAGAATCATCGAGGAAAAGACCGTAAAGTCACTTGTCGAAAAAAGAAAAAAAAGATAGATCCAGAGAGTTTAACCAGCTCACTAGTGGTCATATACTCAGTTTACACCTAAGATACCCAGGTTCCTTACTCCCTATCAAGTTATAAGTCTCTTGTCATGTTAGATAATTATTTAAATAGAAATTTTTTTATGGTTGTATTTTTCTTGTTTAGCAACATTATAAAGAGCAAACTCTAGTAACCAGAAACCCAGTATCAACTTCCCTAATCTCTTTTCATGTCATTGGAAAGGAAGGTAACTTAAGACCTCTGCAAAACTACGTACACTCTTTTGTTTATCCATTCTAGGGGAGTGTACCTTGGAGAATATTCACAAACAAGCTTCTTCTGAACAGAAATTAAAAGAAATTCATTTTGAAAAGTTAACATTTACATAGTTAAGTATTTATTTCAGGAGCAAATAGGTAGTTTATAATTATTTATAAATTATTTATAAACTTTTGGTAGATAGTCTCTTTCAAAAAGTTCTATTTAAGGAAGAATTTCAACTGTCCATGTGGCAAACAGTTGTCCTAAATACAATTACATCCTTTACTATAACTTTTATACTTTATCAAGACAGTCTGTTTACTTAACTTGATGCTTTTAAATTCTGACTTATCCATTCATTGCCTTCCTTTTTAGAACAAAATGTGCATGTCTTCAAATGACAGCAAGGAATGCTGAGATTTACTCCTTTTCAAGAGATAAAATAGCCATTGGATATAAATATAAAAGACTACAGAGACATATACCTACTGGGTAATATACCTTAAGGATTTGTTGCAGGGTGTTGGTATCTTTGAAGGTGGATTCTTTGTTATTGTGGTTTATAGTCTTATAGATGTTAAACCTTACTGCTTTTATACCGAAAATCTAAATTAAGGAATTAAAAATAACAAACCTGCATGTTGTTTTTGGAAATGAAAGTCAGAGACCACACATGTATCATAAAGGGTATAATCAAACAGAATACTCATCTGCTTTGAGTCTACCTCTTGTCCCTAGAGTTAGCCTACTCGGGGCAGCCTTTTCCTCATTAAGAAATATCCTGTGCAAAATACTCCTAAGAATTGGGAATTTTCACCATTTCAAGGTTGTTATTAAAAAATAAAACATTTTTCTTCCTAGACATTGGTTTCCCATACATTTACTTCTTAGACATTCCTAGACATTTTTAAAGAGCTGATATTTACTATGTGCCAGGTATTGTCCCAAGTACCTTATAAACTTGACTTATGTAATCTTCATGAAACAACCCTATGATATTTTATATATCATATATATACTTAGGTTTATATATATGATATATACTATCATATCCCCATTTTAAGAATGGAAAATTAGAGCACAGACATGTTAAATAACTCATCCAAGATCACACAGCTAGTAAATGCTGGAACTATGATGGGAATCCAGGCAGTCTAGCTTTAGGAAACTTCCTTCACACTTAGTCTGTGATTATTAGTGAGATAGTGCTATAAAGAGCTTTTTGTTTTCATTTAGGATGCCTGATTGATTTTCTCTTGGATATTTTATTGACAGCATTTATGAATGCAGCCTGTTGTGCAAGTGTAATCGACAAATGTGTCAAAACCGAGTTGTTCAACATGGACTTCAAGTGAGGCTACAGGTGTTCAAAACTGAGAAGAAGGGATGGGGAGTACGCTGCCTGGATGACATTGACAGAGGGACATTTGTTTGCACTTATTCAGGTAAAGCAAGGGTTTATTTTAAAATTACTGTAGAGTAAGCTCTACACTTCTGAATCTCCATTTTACTATACAAGGCCATTGAGATCTTATAGCAAGGATAAGAGTAACAATATAGAGGAGGAGCATAAGAGGAAGGAAAGTGACTGGAAAATTGAATTCTAAAGAAAAGAGATGCTTTAGCAGGTACCAGATGTTTCAGAAAGGCTCAGAGATAAAATTTGAGTTATTGTGCGAGGCACATTTCTTAATTTTTTTAAAGAATTTTGTTTTCATAGCTACAAATGCTTTGGAGTAAAATAAAAAACTTCTTAAGTAGGAAAATAAATTACTGAATTATCAATCAAAGACTACCTTATTCAATGTTTTGAGATATTGTCATTTAATAAGGTAATTTTGTAATAAATACCTACATGTGGTGATTTAAGCAGTGACTTTAGGCAGCACACTCCATTTCAGAGACTCTAGAGAGTTTCTCACATTCTGCACAGAACTTCCCAACCAGGGTGTTACAGTTATGCAGTTATTGCTTCTTTAAGTCCACAACCCCCAGGCCAGACATGTCAGTCTCCAGTAGTCTTGATTAATTACTCCAGAATGTCAGCAAAGATCCTCAATCTCTCTATTTACCAGGAAATGAAGTGAGTTGAGGAAATGTGACTCCAGAGCCAGTCTAAAGGATATGTGCTGGACTAAGTCTTTACAAGTAGGCAGCAGGGACCAGAGCAACTTTCTCATTTGAATTTCCAGGTTCACTTCAGGGAGGGCAGGAATTAACAGAATTCAAAGAAGTTACACTTGGATCCTTGCCACATACCACTCTATAGATATACAATATATCTAAATGGTTGTTTCTCATATTTCTCAAAATAACTTTGATGAAAGTCTGCTGTCTATAAAATGCTAAATATTATGCAGGAAGAATTGTCTTTATCTGCTTAGAAAATGCAATTAAGGAATCTCTGATCCCACTATTAACTTTGATAGGTAATTGTAATTTTGAGTCCCTGTTTTATTTGGGGGGGGGATATAAACTTCAGACTAATATTTTAATGTTACACTACGACTTAATATGAGAACAATAGACACATATCACTACAGATTTAAATAGGTAACTTTATAAAAAGAGTATTGATGTTAAATGATAAAGCATTTTTAACTAGACACCAATGTAGTGTCAAGGCTAGAGATCACTGCTCTAATTTTCTAGAATGCTTTCTGATCTATATTTTGTTTTATATTTTATAGCTGAATCTCTTCTCTTTCATGTTATACCAAAATAGACAAGTGTTGTTGTTTTTTTAATGTACTATATTTTTTCATATACTGGAAGATATAAAATTTCTTACTGGTCTCTTATTATTTCTTGCAGAGATTTTCTGTGATATTAATGTGTTTATCTTCATTTTAGAAATAAGATACACCTCACAGGGTTCTTTAGTAATGGAGCATAATAGAGATGCCCTTTTGTTGCTTAGCAATTATTGTATTATCTTTTGTCTTGCTAAACTCCCTTACTTTTTGCTAGGAAGATTACTAAGTAGATCTAACACTGAGAAACATGATACTATTGGTGAAAATAGAAAAGAAGACAATATTATGAAAAATATGTTTTCAAAAAAGAGGAAAATAGAAGTTGCAGATTGTGAAGTTGAAGTTATCCCTTTAAAATTGGAAACACATCCCAGAAGTGCTAAGATTGAAGAATGTCCACCTAAGTTCAATAATAATCAAAAAGAGCCTGTTACGTAAGTAAGATCTTATGAACCTAATCAAAAATTGATCTGTATTTTTGGTCAAGAATGGTTGTTTGGTTGTCTTCCCTCTCTTCCTCCTTTTCTCTCTTCCTTTCTTCTTTCCTTCTTTCTTTCCTTCCTTTCTTCCCCCCACTCCTATATCCCTCCTGTATATAAACTTACTTCACAGTTGTAAGTTTAACACTGAGAAATCAAAAACACTGAGATTTAAAAATCTAGAGAGCACACTATTTCTTCGGTGTTGCGTTTCTGGAGTTTAATCTTTAAAAACTTGATGACTTTAATCAGGTTCTTTATGGATGTCATGCTTTGCAATTGTGTTTATTTTCTGTCACCATTCTATTTCCAATACTTTTCATGATTTTCTTCTTTTTTGACATATTTTAAAATATCATTGACTTTAAAATCTATATATATATATGAAAGCCCAGCAACCAAACACTATAATGACCAGAACAACCAGTCGATCAATTACTGTGATGCTCACTGACCACCAGGGGGCAGACACTCAATGCAGGAGCTGCCCCCTAGTGGTCACTGTGCTCCCACAGTGGGAGCACTACTGGGCTGACCGGAATAAGCGGTGTTCCCACAGCAGGAGCAGCTGCTCAGAGGGTAGGTTCACAGCTGCTCAGCTGACCAGGATGAGCAGTGCTCCCACAGTAGGCCAATCCCTGCAGGCCATGCCCCGCACCAGTGCAAGAATCTATACTCTAGGCCTTTACTATTATTATATTCTCTTCTGGTGATGGTGAGGCATAGATACTATTACTTACATTAATTTCTAATGGAGATTTCTCTAACATTGATATTATCTAGAATAACTTTTTTTTTTCTTTTCAGAGAGATGAAATATAATAATATTTCAAGAATTCAGTGTCATTCAGTCATTAGAACTCCAGAAGCCAAGATAGCCATTATTCAAACCGATGGGGAAAAGATGGTAAAAACTGCAAAATGTAGATGGGGCCCTTCTGAGAATATTAACTATTATCTCACCTTTCTATTTTTTACCTAGTTCAAATTGTTTGTGCTACTTAATGATGTGTAGGATTTCTTTTACTGTTTTGAAATGGGTGCACTGTTGAAGTGTTAATGACCACATTTTATTTACTCTTAGTATCCTCCATGATGCTTAGTATGTTCCCAAACTTAGATTTTTAAGGAAAATATTAGTCATGATCTGACAGTGTGTTCCACTGAGACTAAGAGCCATCCTGTTCTGTGAATTTATAAAAGAGTTTGAGTTGACAATAATAATAAAAATATTTTAAAAAAGGATGGAATAATTTAGGTTAAGAAGATAAGGTTTTAAAATGCATGAAAAAGACTTGCAACCTAATGAAAGGTCATACAGAAAGTAATATTTTACATGATAGCTGCTGAAGGTCCACTTTTCAATCTAGAATAACTAGTCAGAGATTGTAACTTAGAAACAGAGAAAGATGAAGTAAAAAGAAGAGAGGCAGACATAATGGTAGTTCACATAGGGCTTTGATGAAAATAATAACTCTGCTTTGGGTAGTGTGCAAATTTTGCCCTCTGCCTACTAACCTACAGTAGGAATATCCTCAGTATCACATACATAATCATGAAAAAGTTGAGCCAGGGGGTCACACTGAGCTGGGCTTGAACTCCAGTTCTGCTGCTTTCTAGCTGGGTGACATTTCCTTTTCTACATATCTTTATCTGTTAGATGAGGATAATAGTATCTAAAGTCAAGAGTATCTAAAGTCAAATGAGCTAAACAAACATGTTTGACACTCAGGTTAATGCTCAATAAATGCTGACCATTTAAAACCGTTCCTATGGCATGACGTAATGGGATTTTCACCGTAAGTTAGAATCCACCTACATAATCACATATGTCACTCACATGGAACACCACATACACAACAGTGATGAAGTGAAACAATAAAAAAGATTTCAAAGAAAGATAACAATTCCTGACCTTTACTTGTGGTAAATAAATAATAAAAAATAAAACACATACATTGAATGGACGGGACTTTTTTTTTTTTTTTTTTTTTTGTAAATAAATGGGAGATGACAACATACCCACGAAATGACATACATCGAGTCAGACGTAACCCAAGGCCTGCCTGTATTTGAATCACATTAATGGTCAACTTTTACTGAGCAGTTAAGTTGTGTCATGGGTTGTACTAAGCAGATAACACTTTAAAAAAAATATATATTGATTTTTTACAGAGAGGGAGAGGGATAGAGAGTTAGACACATCAGTGAGAGAGAAATATCGATCAGCTGCCTCCTGCCCGCTCCCCATTGGAGATGTGCCTGCAACCAAGGTACATGCCCTTGACCAGAATCAAACCTGGGACCCTTCAGTTCGCAGGCCTATGCTCTATCCACTGAACCAAACCAGCTTTCAGCAGGTAACACTTTTTAAAAGTTATCATTTTAAGTCACTGCAGTGTCTACAATACATAAAGATAAACAACTTAACCATTTTTTGGAAGTAGAAACTAGCCAGAGTGTTTTTATCCAAATTCATAGTGGTATCAGAATTGAGGGATACAACAGTGTATTTGAATTTTATTTTGTATTTTAATGCTTTGACTGTTTTTTCGTCTTCATTGCTATAGCTAACTGACATGTCTACACGTAGAACAGCCAGAAGGACTCCATCACTCTTAAGTTTCCTTATGATATCAGGTGTGAGGCTCTCAAAACCAATGTAGTAGCTACAGCCTAAGAAGATTGACACTTGATAAAAGAGGCCTAAGTGCTAAATTAAATTCCTTTTCCTGACCTAGGAAGTAACATCTTCCTTGTTTTCTTTTAAGGGATTTGCTTCCTCAGAATCTATCACCTTAGAAGATAATGATGGATTTAAACCAACCCAAGTACATCTGAACTCTAAAGCCGAGGAGATGAAAAGTAGGCTTTGTTTATCTCTAGGCGTGCCTCTTCTGCCTTTTTGTCTCTCTTGCTCAATATCTGTGGCTCATTTTCTCAGACTTCAAAACAAACATGCTGCATTCATCACAAAAGTTACGCTTGTCTAAAATTGACATGTTGGCAAACTATGTTTGTGGGCCAAATCTAGACTTCCATCTGTTTATGTATGGCCTATGAACTAAGAAGATTTTTTTTACCTTTTTAAATAACTGATAAAAATGAGGTGAATAATATTTTATGACACTTGAAAATTATAGGAAATTATCATTTGTGTTCATAAATAAAGTTTTTATTGAAACATAGCCACATTCACTCATTTACATACTGTCTCTACTTTCACACTATAGCAGCAGAGCTAAATAATCATAACGAAGGCCATATGGTCAAAAAAAGCCTGAAATATTTACTATTTGGACCCTTACAGAAGTTTGCTGGTCCCTTGTCTAGATGCCACCAGTTACCTGACATAGCAGGAAAAAAATGGGGTGGACAACTCTTAGTTTACAATGTCCACGTGTTATCTGTGGCTTTGGAGGCATTGTCCAAAGCAGCCATTTCCTAATTTGTTTGGGGTCCCTTCAAAAATATACAGCATTAAAAAGAAAAAGAAAAAAAAATCTCAGTGCATTCTACTGCAGTATTCCAGCCAACACTGTTGCTGGGGATGATATTCAGCAAAAAGTGAAAATATTACTACCCTGAGTGCTTGTATTTCAGTGTTACCAACCCTGCCATAGTTAATACTACAACTTGAAAATCTAGGTTTGGGTCCTGGTCCTTTTGCATGTCACTGTATCCCTGAGTGGGGAGACATAGCTGAGAGATGACTCATTACCTCTTCTTTTGAGCTTCCTTATATCTGCACTCCATTTCTCTGCATGGTTTCAAAGGATGGAGATTGGAGGAGGCAAGGAAACTCCTTGACGGAAAAGGTCTATCAAGAGAAGGCATTTATGTATTGTAATTATTTCACCTTTGTAAGGGAGGTAAATATCTCTAACTCTTTCTCTCTTATGTTGTCTGGCTGGGATCCTGTAAATTAGGCTGACAAAACCAACAGAAGTTTATTACCGTCATCGTGTGTATTGTACATGTATCACATGGGACTACAGTAGTCCCCTTTATCCACTGTTTCACATTCCATGGTTTCAGTTACCCACATTAACCACAGCTGGGGAATATTGAATGGAAAGTTCCACAAATAATTCATAAGTTTTAATTTGCATGCCATTATGAGTAGCATAATGAAATCTTGTGCCATCCCACTCCATACTACCTAGGACATGTATCACCCCTTTATCCAGGGTATCCACACTATATATGCTACTTGCTTCAGTAGCCATCTCAGTGATCAGATTGACTGTTGCAATATTGCAGTGATTGTGTTCAAGTAACCCTTATAGTAGCCTAACTTTACGTCACAATGTCCACATCATTCACTTTGTCTCATCACATAGGCATTGTACCATCTCATATCATCACAAGAAAGGGAGTACATTACAATAAGGTATTTTGACAGGGAACACATTCATATAACTTTTATTACAGTATATTGTTATATTAGTCTATTATTAGTTATTTTTAAATCTCCTACTGTGTCTCTAGGGGTGGCAAATTGTGAGAAGACAAATACATGGGAAACCAGTGGTAGATAGAGACTAGTTAGTAAAGTTTGTTTCCTAAATTTCTCTGATTCATTCTCAAGGATAAATAATAAAGGTCTAAAATTGTCTGTGGTGATTAACTTTTGTCCTACCTAGTAAGAGGAGGCACACCTTTGTAAATTTATATCCTGTTTTTAGGCAGGGGGGAGGCAGAGAGCTTTTCCTACATGTGCTATTTAAATAATAGTTATATCCAAGAGGCATATTTTGGATGACATATTTTGATTTCCTTCACCATTTTATTTTTTTATTGTTTTATTTATTATTATTTTTTTAATTAAATCTTTATTGTTCAGATTATTACATTTGTTTCTCTTTTTTTCCCCCTCCATAGTTCCCTTCCAACCGGCTCCCCCCCCTCCCTCTACCCTTACCTCCCCCTGCATTGACCTCATCCATAGGTGTATGATTTTTGTCCAGTCTCTCCCTATACCCCTCTCACCCCTTTCCCCCTGAGGATTATCAGTCCACTCCCTTTCTGTGCTCCTGAGTCTATTATATTCACCAGTTTATTCTATTCATCAAATTTTTAATTCACTTAATTTTTTTAGATTCACTTGTTGATAGATACATATTTGTTGTTCATAATTTTTTATCTTTTACCTTTTTATTTTTCCTCTTCTTAAAGAGTACCTTTCAGCATTTCATATAATACAGGTTTAGTGTTGATGAACTCCTTTAGCTTTTTCTTCTCTGTGAAGCTCTTCATCTGCCCTTCAATTCTGAATGATAGCTTTGCTAGATAAAGTATTCTTGATTGTAGGTTCTTGCTATTCATCACTTTGAATATTTCTTGCCACTTTCGTCTGGCCTGCATAGTTTCTGTTGAGAAATCAGCTGACAATCGTATGGGTGCTCCCTTGTAGGTAATTGACTGTTTTTCTCTTGCTGCTTTTAATATTCTCTCTTTGTCTTTTGCTCTTGGCATTTTAATTATGATGTGTCTTGGTGTGTTCCTCTTTGGGTTCCTTTTGTTTGGGGTTCTGTGCACTTCCTGGACTTGTAAGTCTAATTCTTTCACCAGGTGGGGGAAGTTTTCAGTCATTATTTCTTCAAATAGGTTTTCAGGATCTTGCTCTCTCTCTTCTTCTGGCACCCCCACAATTCTAATGTTGGTACACTTGAAGCTGTCCCAGAGGCTCCTTACATTATCTTCACATTTTTACTCTTTTTTCTTTTCCAGTTGAGAGTTTTCTGCTTCTTTGTATTTCAGATCTTTGACTGTATTCTTGTATTTCTCTAGTCTGCTGTTAGGTCTCTGTATAATATTTTTTATTTCAGTCAGTGTATGTTTAATTTCTAGTTGGTCCTTTTTCATCTTCTCTTGGGTCTCGCTAAATTTATCCATTTTTTCTAGGAAATTCTTGAAAAACCTTATAACTGTGGTTTTGAACTCTATATCCAGTCCTTTGTTTTCTTCCATTTCTTTTGTGATCTCTTCCTTTGTCTCTGCATTTTCACTATACTGGGAGCACTTCTGTGTTAGAGGTAGCCTTATGATACAAGACTTGCAAAACTGCAAAAGCCTTTCTGTTGAGCTGGGGAGGGGTGGAGTCTCAGGGCTTAATGACCTCCTTGCCTTCCAGTTGGCCCCGCCCTACTCGGCCCCTGGGTCTCACGTGTCTGGGTAATAGCTGTGCGCAAGCTCAGTGCCTCTTGACCTCTGCCTTTTCGGGTTCCCTGCGCTCCGGGACCGTATGAGTCTGGGTCCCCAGGGTCTCGCTCAAAACTGGGGTTAAGTGGAGTTAGAAGTGGCGCAGTCTGTAGGCTCTGTCTCCCACCCACAAGCCAACGGCACAATCAGCAGTCCATCCTCTGCCCACAGCGTCGTGCATGCCTGCAGACTTAATGCCCTTTTGCGGCTCCCCTAAATTTCCGTGTACTTCTTCCTTTCACAGTCCAAACTCCCCCCGTATGAGTTTCGGCCAGACCTGGGGTTCAGTGTCGTAGGATAAGGGGTTCAGTGCAGTTGGAAGTCTCCCATCTCCCCCCTGCCAGAGGAAGCCAGCCAGGCAATCTGGCACCCACTCTCTCCACGCGTACGTCTCTGTACCTCAGCTTTTTGCAGCTCCTCTGGGTCTCCATGAGCCTCTCTCTCTCCTTCTAGTTGTAGAATTTCCACTCAGCCAGCTTTCCTGGTTCTGGACGATGTCCGTTCTGTCTTTTAGTTGTAGTTTTAAAATTGTTGTGCGAGGCAGCAGTTTAGGTGCTCACCTATGCCACCATCCTCCTTCACCATTTTAATGCATGTGAATCATAATGAGTACTATTGCTTTTGGTTGTTTTGTCATTTTCATTGACCACTACAATGTATATAGGAGGCACTAAGAAGAAAAAAAAGTTATTTACTGTTAGTGCTCACAAGTACTATGATTAAAGTATGAGTACATATAGGAACAGCAGCCAGCAATAGTAATGATTAAATCAACAGAGAAATATTATTTTTTTATGCCACTGATGTGGTACAAATTTTATTAAAAATAAATGATTTTATACATTTCATTTGACATGCATTCATATTTTTGAATATTCTAAAAAATTATTTCTAAAAATGATTAAGCAGTTCATTTTCTAAAGTATTATTGTTTGTAAAATTGTGATGATTGAATGTCGTTTAGAATACACTCCAAGCACTAATGTGTACAAAGCCTATAGCAGTACACTTACTGTAGAGGATGACTTCGACATGGTCTTTCCAGGTCTTCTTTGGTGTCTTAAAGGCCTGGAGTGTTCCCCGTTATAGCTCTTTAGAATATACTTAGCCTTGGCTAGATGATTCAGTTGGTCAGAGCAGTGGTTGGCAAACTCATTAGTCAACAGAGCAGCCGAGCCGCGGTTTGCTGACCACTGGATTGGATCATTATGATACACCATAGTTGCAGGTTTGATCCCTGATCAGGGCGCATACAAGAAGCAACCAATTAATGTATAAATAAATGGGACAACAAATGGATCTCCCTCCCTCCCTCTGTGTGTGTGTCTCTCTCTCTCTCTCTCCTCTCTCTCTCTCTTTTCTCTCTCTCCCTTCTCCCCATCTTCCCCTCTCCCCTCCTCCCCCACCGCTGTCTTCTCTCTCCTCTGTCCACTTTCTCCTGCCCCTTCCCTCATTCCTTTCTCCTGTCCCTTCCTGCTTTCTCCCCTTCTCCCTAAAATCAATTTTTTAAAATTTAGAATATACTTAAATTCACATTCCAAAGTTGAAGAGAAGTCAGAAAGCAACATGTAAGTTCATTAAAAGGCCTTGTTATGTAGTAGAAAGAAGGCAGACTTTGGAACCAGATATTTCTGAGTTTGTTACCCTATTTCTTTATTGTGGGTCAGGTGAATCCCTTAATCCCTCAGAGGCTCAAAGTTTTCATATTGGAGTGCTGTCTGCCTTAACACATTGTAAGGATTAGTGGTAATTACAGCAACTAGCATTTAATTAGCAGTGTTAATCTTAGCACCATTGCTTAGCCAAGTATATTTCCTGACAATTTTCTCTAAAATGTTTATTAGCAGACTCAAGCTTAAATCAAGTTGAAGATTCTGAAGACAATTTGCTGATTGAATCAGATGTGATAGATATAACTAACGGTAGAGAAGAAACTTCACCAGGGGGCATATATAACCAAGTAACCACATTGGATAATCAGAATATTATGAAGAAGTTTGAGGTTCAAATACGAAAGGCCCAAGAGGAAAACTCTCCAGCATCTCAAAACCAGTATGTCTTTTGTAATAAAGAGTTGCCAGGTGAAATCAAGAATAATACTTCATGTGAATCGCTAAAGTTCAGTAAAGGAAGTGTATTTTTATTGGATGCCACAAAGGAAGGAAATGTGGGCCGCTTTCTTAATGTGAGTATATGGGCTGAGATTTACATTGCTAAAGAACTTTTTTGTTTGTGCTTTTTAATAAAATTATAAGGAAAATATGATTAACAAATTCTAATGCCGCCGAAACCGGTTTGGCTCCGTGGATAGAGCATCGGTCTGTGGACTGAAAGGTTCCAGGTTCAATTCCTGACAAGGGCATGTACCGTGGTTGCCGCCACATTCCCAGTAGGGGGCATGCAAGAGGCAGCTGATCAATGTCTCTCTCTCATCGATGTTTCTAACTCTATCTTTTCCTCTCTGTAAAAAATCAATAAAAATATATTTTAAAAAAAATTCTAATGCCAAGTTACCTGGATTAGGATGCCAGTTTTCCACTTGTGTGACCTTTGGCATGTTACTTGACCTCATACCTTATTTCTGACTTCTGTAAAATGGGGCTAATAATAACTTACTCATAGGATTAAATGAGTTATATATATTATTTAAAGTGCTTAAACAGTACCTGTCACAGTGTTAAACATTTCCTTAAGAAAATTATATAAATCGTATGTAAGAAAGTTATTTATTGAAAGATTTGTTACTTCCAAAAAAACACATTGGGACACATAATAAGTTTCTCTTTTGAGTCTTATATAATACAGTAGCTCTTCTTCAGAGATGCCTCTAATAGTTAAAAAAAAAAAATCAGTTGTAAGTATTTATTTTACTTATTTTTAGTAAGTTTTGAGTGATTTCATGGCTTAGTGTAGAAAACCATTACATTTATCAGAATATTGCATTTAACTCCTCTTTTTTTAAATTCCGAAACCATAGTATTTCCTGCTTGTGTGTATGATTAGGATATATGTTATAAGATTTATTTCATTTATATAGAGAAATATTTATGATTACTTTTATTTTAAGGTTAATTAACACTTAGGAATCCTATTATCTTCATGATAAGAGGAGTAATTTGTATTATTGGTCATATCTCTTGTGTAAGGTGAAATTGACATTACTTTGTGACTTTTATTCTATCCTGCCTCCTACTCTCAGACATTATCAAAGAATATATGGTCCCAGTAATACTATAAGGGAAAGAAATCCCCTTCAACTTTTAGTCCCATTGTCTATATAGTCTCTCCAGTCTTTAGTGACTGGACCCTGGGGAAGCCCTGAGCCATTTGTTTGGAGAGCTCAGCCAAGCCCTTCTGCATGCCTCCCTGATCTCTGGACTCCACTTTGTCTGCTTATTATATCCAAGAGAGTGAAGAGTCATGGAAGAAGGATGAGGACTTTGATCCCTTCCACACATCCTTTGGAAAGGTCCACTCTAGCACATTGTCCCCTGGATGTGGCCTTAATTGTTCTATATTGTCTGTATCAGAGCACTTTTTCCTCCCAGTGGAAAGGGATTAGTGGATAGGCAGCCTTAACTTTTCTTCTAAAATAAAGGTGAAGGAAGGGAAGCATGAGGGGCCCATGATTCTCATAAGCATGCCCTTTGACATCTTTAAGATAAGCTCAGTGCCTCTTTAAATGTGACATTTGAATGGTTTGAAATTTATGTGCACTGATATTTTTACATGTAATTCAGCAGCCATCAGAAGAAAAAATATTCTTAAGTCAGAAAATCTTTAAAACCAAAGAGCTTGCCTGGCGAGCATCACTCAATGATTGAGTGTCAACCTATGAACCAGGAGGTCATGGTTCATTTCCTGGTCAGGGACCATGTCCAGGTTGCAGGCTTGTTCCCAGTGTCAGGCGTGCAAGAAGCAGCTGATCAATGATTTTCTCTCATCATTGATGTTTCAATGATTCTCTCTCATCATTGATGTTTCTATCTATCTCTCCCTCTCTTTTACTCTCTGAAATCAATAAAAGTTTATTTTTAAAAATAAATAAAACCAAAGAGCTTTTTCCTTGTTAAGTGAATCTGCTAATTTGGCTTGTTTTTTTCTTTCCTCGTTAGAATACTTGATTAACAAGAAATAAATTTATCTCTTCCCTTTCTTTGTCCCCCAACTGCTGTTCTCTATTCCACTTTGACTACTTCTTCACTGCTGCCAAACATGTCAGGAAATACATTAAATAAGGGTCCCCAGCAAAGGATTCTCATGGCATAATTTCCCATCAGTTATGTTGAATGGTGGCTGTACCTACACAATTGAATTGGTTTCACCTCTTTCAATCAGCACATTAGCCAGGTCCCTCCTTTGTTTGTAGAAGGAAAAACAACAACAACAAAAAAATAGGCTCTTTCTTTTCTTTATCTTGCTCTTTTTTTAAAATTTAATTTTTCTACCTAGATAATATATGACTTAAAAATTGAAATAAGCCCTAACCAGTTTGGCTCAATGGATAGAGCGTCGGCCTGCAGACTGAAGGGTCCCAGGTTCGATTCCAGTCAAGGGCTTGTACCTTGGTTGCGGGCACTTCCTCAGTTGGGGGTGTGCAGGAGGCAGCTGATGGATGTTTCTCTCTCATCAATGTTTCTAACTCTTTATTCTTCTCTCTTTCTCTCTGTAAAAAATCAATAAAATATATTTTTTAAAAAATTGAAATAAAATAATAAGCGATGCAAAATACATACATATAGCTAAACAGAATTCTGTTTCAAGGTAGCTCTAAACCTGCTGAGTAAGCACCATGAGTGAAGCTCATCAGCCCAAATTAAAAAATGTATGGACAGGAAGTTATTATTATTGAAATGAAAACATTGCCCACATGTCCAAGGAATATTGTGGGGACTTGATTCTTTTATGAATCTGGTGATGGATGAATGTGTGGAGATGGCAATAGAACAGTATTAGAATGGTGGATGGTAATAGTAGGAAATAGTATCATCATGTGTAGATACTTTTGGAATAAGTATAAATAATATTTATGTTCAACAGTGCTTGCATGTGTCCCCTTTCCAAAGGGCCTCTATTCACTATGATGTAAAACTCTGGTTGCATACAGTCTTTCATATTAAACTTTTATGTTTTATTAGAAAAAGAAACTTACCTTGAGAAATACTATACCCACATTTACCATGCCACTTATAGTAATAATTTTTATTACTTTCTCTTTCATTCTTAGAGTTTTTCTTTATGCAAATACAAGTAAATATGTGTGTCCTTACATAAAAGATAGCATATTGTTGTCACTGTCCTATACCATGTTGTTAAATTAACAATATACCATGGAGATCTTTTCATATCAGTACACAGAGAGAGCTCCCCTTTTTTTGTTTATGCTCTTAGCTGCATAGAATTCTATTGTGTTTAACCAATTCTCTTTAGACTAGGGGCCCAGTGCACGAATTCGTGCACCTTGAACTGTGGACCTCAAGGCTGCGGTGGGCATGGGCAGGTTTCAGCCCATCCTCCACGCCCCCACCTGGCCCCTCCTGCCACAGCCCCACTCCCGTGGGCACACTGCTGCTACCTTGCCCTGACAGCACCAGCCCCACTTGTACCTGGATGGCACGGAGCAATTTGGGCCGACACCAGCCACAGATGCAAATGGGACCGGTGCCAACAGTGGGTGTGAGCAGTGGCTGCTGCCCCAATTGCCCTCAGGGTTAGGTAGAGAAGCCCTCAGGGACGATCTGGACCAGCTCCAGTGCCGGCTGCAGATGTAAGCAGAGCCAGCACTGGCAGTGGGTACAAGCAGTGTTTCCGGCAGCAGGTGTGAGTGCCTGGCAGAACTACAGCACGAAGTAGCAAAGAACTTTCAGTAACTGTTAGAGTCTCACCCCGATGATGGCGACTGGCACCATCATTCGTGGTCTGGTGCCCTTGCTCACCTGCTCCACCATCCCACCATGGACGACGCCTGCCATATGCCCTGCTCTGCCGCCTGTTGCCAACACCCACTATGTTCTGCACATGCCCCCTTGAGATCAGCACATGTCATATCAGTTGTTTGGTTGTTCTGCTGTTCGGTCTATGTGCATATTTGAGTTTTATATATATAGATATTTTTGGGGGTCGTGTCCAAACTTTTATTATTAAAACAATGTTTGATGAATAATCTTACACATAGGTATATGTATAGATGTATCTGTAGAATATATTACCAAATATGAGACTATTGAATCAAGATACATGCATTTATAATATTGATTAATCTTGACAAATTATCTTCTTTTGGAATTTATACCATTTTGCATTTCTACCAGCAGGATATAAGAATGTGACAGGCTTTTCTGAATGGACTCCTACTATTAACTGGATTGTAGTGAGCTATGATATTTTACATATTAGTCAACAAAAAAAGGAAAAGAAACAAAAATAAGCAAGCTTTGTTGGAAACAATGGTATTCTAATGCTTCAAAGAATAAGACATCAAACTGTATGCTGTATGTAACCTGTTTTAATTTTTTTTTTTTTTAACAGCATAGTTGTTGCCCAAATCTTTTGGTACAGAATGTTTTTGTAGAAACACATGACAGGAATTTTCCATTGGTGGCATTCTTCACCAACAGGTTTGAAATTTTTATGATATAATTATGAAATTGTGACTTTAAAAACAACAGTAGAAGAAAAAAAGAAACTGTGTGTGTGTGTGTGTGTGTGTGTGTGTGTGTATGAAAAGATATGTGCTATAGCCCCTAATATCTAGTACCCTAGAATATTCAATTATCCCAAACTCTTCTTACTCAGCAAAATTTGAAACAGCTGAAATTTCAGTTCTTATTTCCTTTTAGAACTAATGCCTTGAAAGGGCTAAGGATAGCAGTTCTCACCCAGTTCAATTCAGGGGATAAATGTAGAAAATTGCTACATGGGCATTACGTCTACACTCAAATTCCACACTGCAGGCTTCATCACTTCACCGGGTTCCTTCTTCGTAGATATTGACAGATTTGCTCTTACTTAGGATTTTAACACATTTGAAATAAAATTCAAATAATTATTCTTTTAATGAAAGAGCAGGCCTAATTGGTAGGTGTCAGAAAGAATAAATGTATTTTTGAGGATGTTTAATGATGTTAATATGAAAATTAATGTAGTCAAGTTTGGTTTATTCAGGTTAATTTATTTATTTTTATTTCTACTTTCTAGGTATGTGAAAGCAAGAACAGAATTAACATGGGATTATGGTTATGAACCTGGAACTGTGCCAGATAAAGAAATCCTCTGCGAATGTGGGGTTAATAAGTGCAGGAAAAAAATAATATAAGTTTGTAACTAATGTCTGTTTATGAAATTATCAAGCTGAAATTAGAGCTATATAAAAGAATGCTCAGTTGTCAGTGGAATTTAGTTTTTTATTCATTGAGAGAATTCCTCAGTCTCTTATCAGGGGATTCATTTTTGTGACTTAGAAATGCTAGGAACAAAATAAGGACAGTTTCATACACATAGGGTATCTCTTGAATCTTACCGCTATTCAACTTTACATGAGTAAGATGAAAGTGTGTATTTTCTATGAAATACTGCTATATAACTTGTAATTTATTTGTAAACTATAAAGTGAAACAAATGTTACAATATAATTCAGTTGTTCTTGTTTTTATTATTATCTCTGAGATCATGGATCCAAATGACCACATTTCATGACTTACCTACAAAATTTTTACGTTTAATTCCTGGTAACAGTGGTGAGGAATATAGCTCCATGAAGCACTGTCGCATTAAACCATTTGAGTGAAAAAGGGTGAGAAGCCCTACAGTAGCGAAGAGTTTGGTAAACTCAGGTGAAACTGCTCATTGTTCCTTTAATACAAACACACAGGAAAAAAGGGAATAGAAATGTAGAGGGATTGCAAGATATTTGTTCTAAATTGAGCCATGAGAAAAAGAAATCAGGAAATTAGACTTGGCTTATTTAGACTACCGGGGATTTTGCTGGGCAAGAGTTGCATTTTAAAAACAAAACAGACCTGATCTTCAAGTCTGAAACATCCTCTTGCATCCTCCTGAGCATTTTGTGCAAATTGGTTTTCTAGAGAAAAGGGGAAGATTACCTCACCCTGACCTGGTGGAAAGGGGGCTGGAAATCTGCAATACTCAAAACTAATTTTATCCTTAACAAAGATGTACTGTATATTCGGCTGTCAGGAACTTACCTTCTTGGAGCCAGGATGGGAATACTAGCTCAAAAAGGAGTAATTAGAAGGTCTAATTTTTGAGAGATCATGTTTTTTGGGTTTGTTTTTTTTTCTTCTGAACTTGAGGGATTTAATTTGGTTACCTCTCAAAGTTCATTCTAAGTTTAGACCCAATTTAATTTCTTTAAAATATTGAACTAGGTGAAAATTTAACTTGAAATTGTTTTTAGAGCATGGGAAACCAAAGAACTAGAAAAAGAGCAAAAAATTATAACCCAACAGCCTGTAGACTGATGAGGAAAGTTGAGCAGTCCATTTATTCACAGTGAAGATGCAGGAATTAGTGCACTAAAATGAAGTGAAGACACTTGATCAGCATGGGAAATATTTTTGTGCAGAAATCCTGATATCTTAACCTGCTTCAGCCTGTATTGGTTTACAGCTACTATCTTCCATTAGTGTCCTAGAGATCCCCTTTTTCTCCCTTGTGTGAAATCTGTTTCCAGTTATATCCATTATTTCCCGTTTCCTTGGTTTACGTCCACATATTGGCGAAGCACATCCTTCAAATACCTTTTGAAAAGGAAAAAATGAGAGTTAATATTTTGAGATCTTGCATATTTGAAAATATTGTACCATTACACTTGTTTGCTATTTTGACAAGGTATGGAATACTAGAGTAGCCTCCATTCCCAATTTTGAAGGCATCTGCTAAGTTTTCAGTGTTGCTGCTGGGAAGTTTGAAAACATTCTTGCTTTGATATCCAGGGTTGGATGTCAGATGCCATTTTGTTCTTTTTGTTTTTCTCTCTCTAGGAGCTTATAGCATTACTTTGTCCTAAGGTTCTATTCCTGGTAAGGGTTCATTTTCATCCCTTATACTGGGTACTTGGTGGGATCTTGCAAACATTGTCCTTCAGGGAAATATTTTCTTTGACTGCTCATCTGTTCTCTCATTCTAGAATTCTTGTTATCCAGATGGTAGACCTCCAGGATTGCTTCTCTTATTTTCTTACCTTTTCTCTTAATTTCCAGCTCTGTCTTCTAACTCTACTTTCTAAAAGACTTCATCAACTTAATTTTCCAATTAGTCTGTTTTTTTTATTTTTCTGTTCTCAGATTTTTTATTTCTACGGCTCTCTCTTCTTCCCTGAATGTTCTTTAATAGTGTCTTTTTTTGGTTTTTGGTTGTAATATATCTTTGAATACTGTGTGTGTGTGTGTGTGTGTGTGTGTGTGTGTACATATATCCCTACATTTATATTTTCTTCATGCATATTTTTGTGACCTCTAAGGTTCATTTCTATGTTTTCCCTTTATGTTTCCTTTGTGTTTTTTTTTTTTTGTGTGTGTGTGTGTGTGTTACAGGCTTTCTCAGTGATGGTAGGGTCTACTGCTTAAGAGTAAAACATTAAAATGCTAGAAATGATAAACTGAGAGTGGAGGAAGGTGTTCTTCAACTGTTTTACAATGGCCTGTAGGACATCTTGTTTGCCTGGCAAGGAACAGGCCTAATTCTGATGTATTACAGTTTGGTAATATTACCACAATGAAGCAAGTATCATAGTAAAGCAAGTGGTAATCTTTTTACTGATGAAAGGTCTTGCCTTCAATTTGTAAAAACAAACAAACAAAACCCACAAACTCAATACCTGTGAAGTGCAATAAAGCTGAGTGCAATAAAATGGGATGTGCTTGTAATTCTTCTATCCACCTGCTTGAGATGCAATAAACTTGGCTGTAGGAGTCCCTTTTTTTTGTTTTGCAACCCCATGCTCTTCCTTATGTAATCCATTTATGTATTTGTCAATTCTATCCAGCTTATCGTTTTTAATATTCTCTTTTCTGCTGTCCCCAACTTGCCTTTTTTTCTCTTTAAAATTTGCTCAAATTGTAGTATCTCCAGAAGTTTTCTTTTAATTCCTCAGCAATCCACCATTATGTGCTGCTTTTCCAGAACAATTTACTTTCCACTGTATGTCCTCTACCTATATATTTGTTAACATACACTGAAAACCTCCTCTTGTATGGTGCTGTGTACCCCATGGGTGCTAAATAAAGGCTTGCAACTGCTAACTGCAATTATGGTTCGTTACTTCTGTGTCCATTTATGACATATACTTATGTAGTGTGTTAACGTGAAAAAAAACAAAAACAATATTGAAACCTGTAAAGAATTTTTGTGAGTTTATTTGAGCCAAACTATTGACATATGCTGAGAAGCAGAACCTCAATGAATTAAGATAATGCTCCAGAGAATGGTGGGTTACATTTGTATTTATACAGTACATTGCAATCAAAGGAGGGACATAGGTGGCTTACATTAAATTCATTGGTGATAGATTAAGGAGGTGGGATAAAGCAAATCGAAGGAAACCCCTGGGATTGGATAAAAAGTAAAATGATGACACCTACTTACATGAGTGCAGGAATAATTAACATGATAATGAAGGAATTTGTGGTATCTTGGTGCCCACCACATTTGGTTATGCCTCAGGGGCTCCAGAAAAGGGTAAGTTACAAGTTAACATAACCTTGAAATGTCTAGGTATCACTGGTGCAAAAGACATGGGCTCAGCTAAGGTATAGGTTGACCTTGTCAGTGAAGATACTGGCCTGTGCCAGTGTTTTGGACAGGTTCTAGCCTCGGATTGAGAGGGCACAGTCCGTTCAAGACCATGTGCAAGTCCCAGCTTGGAGGGCAGAGCCCTCCCAGCACAATTATAGCCAACAGCTGTAGTACTAAATTTGAACCTGTGGTCCCACGTGCCTGAGTGATAGAGATCAGTTGCAAGTAGTTGAGTAGGATTGAAACCCATGAGAAAGATGTAAACATCTTGATCACATCCGGCTTGCGGGGTGCACGCTGTCTCAGGAAGCCCAGTCCCATTGAGACCCAGCTTTCATTCTCTCGTCTTTTCTAAGCCTTTCAGCTCCCCCACTCAGGTTCACCCTTGGCCTTGCAGGCGCAGCACGCCCGCCTAGGACTAATTGCCCACCATAACTGTGTGTAGTTGAAGTTTAATTTCAGACCATCCTTTGTGGTTTCTTTAGGTCTCTGAGTTTCACCATGCAGGCTCCCACTGAGCTTGTCAGGTCAGCATGTGGCTCCTTCTGTCCACAAGTATATCAAGTTAATAAAATGTTTAAAAGAAACGGTGAAGCTCTCAGAAAAGCGGTAATTTCTCCAACGGAACACCGGGGCTTTGGCCCCCTTGCTTTCTGGGAGGAGGGGAAAAATCAAACTCGAATCTGGAGAAGGTAGGAGGAGCTCCTGTTTGGCAGAGAAGTCTTTCTGTAACCCGAGGCTGGTGGTTTCGTTTCTTCCCGCCAGGACATCCCCCGCGCAGGGGCATCAGCCCTTCCGGGCTTTCGGAAGCCGGGCCGGCGGCGGACTTCCGGAGGCGCGAGCTGCGCAGCGGACATGGGTGAGACCTCGGCCCCGGGCCTCGCGCCGCCGCTCCGGGCCGCTGCTGCCAGCGACGCCCCGAAGCCCCGGCCTGAGGCGCCCGACGCGATGCTCTGCCCCTCCGGTGAGTTCCGCGCGGAGCGGGGCCGGGCAGGCCGGGTCTGGCAAGGCCGGGAGAGACTGGTCCCGCTCTGGACCTCACTCGGGCGCGTCCCTTCGGGGGCCCGGATCCCGTCTCCCGAGCCGCCGAGGCCGCGTGGACGGTTTTGGCTCAGCAGCGTGTGGCCTCTCGGAGTTCGCTCCGGGGCCCTGGGGCAATTCCGCGGTGGCGGGTAGAGCGGGCCCTCACCTCTCCCCCTGCGGGGGCACAGCGCCTTGCTACTGCCCTCCTCTCAGGTGGGCGCCCGGGCCGACGGGGCCGGCTCCGGGACTTCTCTCCAGCGTGGCTCCAGCTATAAAACAGTACAGTCCGAGAGGCGCGGGGAGAGGTGGGCACGTCACCCTCCTTTAAGGGAAGTGGTCAGCTAGATCGCAGGAAGCGATTTGGGACGTTTCCCCAAAGAATGTGCCTTTCGGGAACCACTCCCTCCTCTACATTCAGTAGCCACGGTCTCAAAGGCTCTCTCCACGAGTGAAGCGAGGCTTCTTAGCGCGCTCCTTCCCTTAAACTGGAGTACACGGAGTGCAAGATGAGAAGTTACTGCAGGTGAGGTTCCACTCTGACCTTTTCTCCAAACTCCAAACTCTTGTTTCCCCACATACACCCACCCACTCCAGACCTGCTCAACCACCATCCTGCCCCATTTCATTCATCCAGTTACTCAGGCCAGAAACCTTAAAGGCACCCTCACTTTCCTCTTCATTTTCCTCCTCACTTCCCATCTAATACAGTAGTCAGACCAGTCAGTGTGTCTTCAGAATATATCTTAAGCCTCACTACTTGTCACCACCTTCATTACTACCATCCAATCCCACGCCACCATCATCTCCGAGTTATGTGCATTCTCCAGTCTAGAAGAATAAACAAGTTAGAAGAGTCAAGATCTTTTGGGAAACTATGATGAAGGGATGTTTTAGCAGGAAAAAACCACTAGGGGGAGCCTGTGTGTCCTACTTTGGGTTTCTGTCCATCAGCACTGGAAACAAACTCCAGGTCACAGCACAGGACTGTGCTACCTACCACTGCTGTATTCCCAGGTACCAAGACTCTAAGGGAATCTGTGGACTTGGGACTGCAGTTCAGATGGCACAAAGTTCCCAGAGCAGGCACAGAAGGACATGCTTAGGTATTTGCAGCCTGACAGCTCAGCCTAATGCAATGTATCAGTCTGAAGGTCCAGCTTTGCACAGGAAATGTATAGCTCTTCTTATACAACAAGGCGTTTTTCATATACTGTCAAACATTATCACATTTTATTAGAGAATTTTAGCACTAATAATTTTACTGAAACTTTTAAAAAAATGTTTTTATTGATTTTAAAGAGAAAGAAAGGAAGGGTGGGGGGAGAGAGAAATATCAGTGAGAGAGAAACATTGATCTGCTCCTTTCTGTAATCCCATACTGGGGAAGGAGTCCAAAATCCAGGCATGTGCCCTGACTGGGAATTAATTCTGGGACCTCTAGGTACATGCATCCACATTCAACCATTGAGCTACAACAGCCAGGCTGTTTGACACATTTTTTTAGCCTGTGCTTTACAAACTCTAATATGAATGTTTTTTTTTTAGTTTTGTTTTTTTTTTAATAAGAACACAGTATTCTGTCAAAGTAGACTTTGGGCCTAAGGTGAATAAAATATTGGAATTTTTTCATATTTTTATCTTAGGATGTGGGCTTTGTGTTGTCAAATATTAAAATATATTCTAAAGTGTTAAAAATTATAAAGTATGGTATTGTTGCAGAAAGTGACCGGTCAAAGAATAAAAGAAGTATAGGAACAAGCCCAAATAAATGTAATAATTAAATATATGAAAAGAAGATTTTTAAATCAGTGGCTAATGATTATGAAAATAAGTTACAGCTCCATCTCATTGTCTACAATAAAATTAATTTCATTTTACTATTTTAATGTAAAAAATAAATTAAAATTCTAGAATATAATAGAAGTATTTCTAAGTTATGTTCCCTAAGAAATATAATCTGTAAAATAAAAGGTTTCATCAAATAAAACATTTAAGTATTCTGTATATCAAAGAACATTATAAACAAAGTTAAGACTGCTAGAGCTGACCGGCAGATTCTGAATGATGGATGAATGATTACTCTGACACACATTTCTGTGAAAGAGAGGGCTAAGGGGCTGCTTGCTTTAGGAGGAAATAACCCTGTTTTCCTGCCTCCTTAGTCTTTTATTGTCACAACAGCTGGAATTAAAATTAACCTTTAGATACAATCAGCAAGGTAAGCATCCTTGAGAAAGTACCTGCATCTGTAGTGTCTTTTAAACAAGGATGTTTTGAAGTTTAAACACAGATTCTAGTAAAACACCCAGGGGGTCAGACTGTTTTGAAAAGTCAAGGTAGGGGCTGCCACCTTCGCCAAGGTCCCCCCAGAGGCCTCTGACCTTTCGAGGAATCCTCCTTACAGACATTCCAACCAAGTCCCATGCTTCCCTACAAAAGACCACATATTTGAATAACAAAGTGTTAGTGTTCTGAATACATGATAAGCTTTTATAAATAAGAAAATAGTGAATAACCTAATACAA
>JAAGEH010000012.1:16216683-16228146 GCA_011751065.1 Lasiurus cinereus | reverse complement strand
TATTCTCTCTTTGTCTTTTGCTCTTGGCATTTTAATTATGATGTGTCCTGGTGTAGTCCTCTTTGGATTCCTTTTATACGGAGTTCTGTGTGCTTCCTGGACTTGTAAGTCTGTTTCTTTTACCAGATGTGGGAAGTTTTCAGTCATTATTTCTTTAAATAGGTTTTCAGTATCTTGTTCTCTCTCTTCTTCTGGCACCCCCACAATTCTGATGTTGGTATGCTTGAAGCTGTCCCAGAGGCTCCTTACATTATCTTCACATTTTTGGATTCTTTTCTCTTCTTGCTTTTCCAGTTGAATGTTTTCTGCTTCTTTATATTTCAAATTGTTGACTTGATTCTTGCCTTTCTCTAGTCTGCTGTTAGGACTCTATAATATTTTTTATTTCAGTCGGTGTATGTTTAATTTCTACTTGGTCCTTTTTCACCTCTAGTTGGACCATTTCCATCTCTAGTTGGTCCTTTTTCATCTCCTCTTGGCTCTCGCTAACTTTATCCAACTTCTTTAGGATATTCTTGAAAAACCTTATAAGCGTGGTTTTGAACTCTCTATCCAGTCGTTTGTTTTCCTCCATTTCTTTTGTTTGTGATCCCTTCCCTTGTCTCGGCATTTTCACTATGCCGGGAGAACTTATGTGTTGGATTCAGCCTTATGATACAGGACTTGCAAAACTGCAAAAGCCTCTCTGTTGAGCTTGGGATGGGTGGAGTCTCAGGGCTTAAGGGACCACCTTGCCTTCCAGTTGTCCCCGCCCTCCACGGCCCCCAAGTCTCACGTGCCTGGGTAATCGCTGGAGTGGTCCTTGCGCACGCGCACAGTGCCTCTAGACCGCTGCCTTTCAGGCTCCCCTACGCTCCAGGACCACACGAGTCTAGGTCCCCAGGGTTTCACCCGAAACTGGGGCTTAGTGGAGTCAGAAGTGGCACAGTTGGGAGGGTCTGTCTCCCGCTCACTTGTGAAAGCCAGCGGCACAATCAGCAATTTGTCCTCTGTGCAGTGCCGTGCACGCCACCAGCCCTCTGATCTTTGGTGACTCCCCTAAATTTCCGTGCATCTCTCCTTTTTCACAGTCCAAACTCCCCCCGTATGAGTTTCGGCTGGATCTGGGGTTTAGTGTCGTAGGATAAGGCGTTCAATGCCTTTGAGAGTCTCTGTTTCCCTCCTGTCAAAGAAAACCAGCCAGGTACTCGGGCACCCGCTCTCTCCACACGCACATCTCCATACCTCAGCTTTTTGCAGCTCCTCTGGGTCTCTGTGAGCCCTTCTCTTTCCCTCTAGTTGTAGAATTTCCACTCAGCCAGCTTTCCTGTGGTTCTGGATGATGTCCGTTCTGTCTTTTAGTTGTAGTTTTGAAATTGTTGTGTGAGGCAGCAGTGTAGGTGTTTACCTATGTCACCATCTTGGATTGTCAAATCCCACTGTTGATTTTTTTAAAATTGATTTGTCCAGTAATTTTTGCAAATTCATACAAAATCTAGTAGTCTTTATATTCACCTGGATATTTTATTTGCAAAAGCCTCACCTGTAAATAAAGATACTTTTTTTTAATTTTAATTTTTGGGCTTCTTAATTTCTTTTTTGTTGTTGTTGTTTTTTGTTTTACTGAATTTTTCTAGATCATCCTGTTATAATAGTGATTAGAAGCTTTTATATATTTACTAGAGGCCCAGTGCACCCTCTCCAATCAGGGACTCCTCAGGGGTGTCCAACTGCCAAAGGGATCAGGCATAAACTCTGGCAATCAGACATCCCTCTCACAATCGGGGAATGCTGGCTCCCAACCATTCGCATGCCTGCCTGCCTGCCTGATCACCCCCTAACCACTCCCCTGCCAGCCTGATTGACACCTAAGTGCTCCCCTGCAAACCCGGTTGCCCTCATCTGTCTCCCCTGCCAGCCTGGTCACCCCTAACCCCCCCCCCCCTGCAGGCCCAGTCACCCTCAACTGCCCTCCCCTGCCAGCCATCTTGGACCACATAGGGGCAGTCATCTTTGACCACATGGGGGCAGCCATCTTGTGCGATGGCATAAAGGTCAATTTGCATATTACATCTATTATATAGGATAGACACTTTTAAAGTAGGGAGCTTTGTCCTATTTCTTATATTAGTGGGTTGTTTCTAAGGTTTTAAATTTGTGTATACTTAAGGTTTTAATATTTCACTTTATTAAAATAAGGGTGTTTCCTTTTATTTCTAGTTTGCTAAAAGAATATTGAATATTCTTCAAGAAAAGTTGCTCATACGGTACAAAGAATTTTTTTTGTTGGAACCATTTGAAATTAAATTGGGACACTCTTATTTTAGTGTGTATTTCCTACAAACAAGGATGTTCTTTGACATAATCACAATATGACCATCAAAATTAGGAAATTATCCCAGCCAATGTGTTTCAGTGGTTGAACATTGACCTATGGACCAGCACATGCCCAGGTTGTGAGCTCAATCCCCACTGCCCTAGGGTGCGTGCAGGAGGCAGCCAATCAATGATTCACATCATTGATTTTTCTCTCTCTTCCTCTCTCTAAAATCAATAAAGATATATTTTTTAAATCATGAAATTACTGTTAATGTATTACTCAAATCACTCGAAATTTCATCTGTTGTCCTAATAACTTCCTTTTTAACAAAGGATTCTGATTCATGGTTTCCAAATTGTTTTCATGTCTACTGTTTTTTTAATTTCTTAGTAATACATTACGTACTTATTTTCTGCTGTTAAACCATTCTGAGATTAACACTATTTGATCATGAGATTTTATTCTAATATACTGTTAATGTTAATTTGTTAATTTTTAGTTAACTTTAATATATAAAACAAAATGTACCTATTTTAAGTATACAGTTTGAAGAGTTTTAAGACCTCTTTACCAATGTAACCACCACCAACCATGAACATATAGAACATTTCCATTACCCAAAAAAGTTCACTTGTACATTCTTGAAATCACCACCATCCTGTACCATCCCCCTTCTCCCCCACCCCACCCCTACCCAGACCCTTGTCTTTTCTTGAATCTCATGTGTAAGGAATCCTACAGCATATATTCTTTTATATCTGGCTTTTATTTTTATTTATTTATTTATTTTTACTCAGTACACATTCTTCTATGTTATTGAATGTATCTTATTATTTTTTCTTTCAACTTGTGCATAATAGTCTTCCATTGTATGGATATATTACAATTTCTTTGCCTAGTGATAAAATAAGTGTGATTTCCACTTTGGGGATATTAGGGTCAATGTGCTATGAATATGAGTCTTTATGTGTGAGTATAAGCTTTTATTTCTCTTGGGTGAATACCTAAAAGAGGAATGCTGGGTCATAAATTAAGTGTATGTTTAACTTTAAAAGTAATTGCGTCATTTTACACTACTAACAATGGGTAAGTCGTATTTGATCCACACCCTCGACACTTGGTATTTTCAGTCTTTTTCATTTTTGCTAGAGTGTATATTGGTATCTTAGTATGGTTTTAATTTGCCTAAACTTTAAAGATATTGAGATTCTGTTCATGTGCTTCTCAATATTTGTAACACCTTCTATGAAATGTCTGTTTACTCATTTTTAATTCAGTTGTTTATCTTATTACTAGAGGCCCAGTCCATGGATTCGTGCACCAGTGGGCGTGGGGTCCCTCGACCTGAACTGTGGGGATCAAGCTAAAACCGGCTCTCTGACATCCTCTGAGGGGTCCCAGATTTCGAGAGGGTGCAGGCCAGGCTGAGGGACTCCACTGATGCACATTTGGGGCCAGGAAGGAACTGCTGGAGGGTTCCAAGGCATGTCTGGCCCATCTTGCCCAGTCCCAATCTGGGCCAGAGAGGGACCATGAGAGGGCTCCAGAGTGTGTCTAGCCCATCTCACCCAGTCACAATTGGCTGGACCCCAGCAACAAGCTAACCTACTGTTTGGAACGTCTGCCACCTGGTGGTCATTGTGCATCATAGTGACTAGTCAGTCAAATGAATGATCAGACACTTAGCATATTAGGCTTTTATTATATATTATATGTTATATTTTATTCTCTTTGTTGAGTTATAAGAATTTTTCCTATATTCCTGATACACTTTTCAAATATACATATTATGATATTTTTTTAAATATATTTTGATTTTTGTTGTTTTTTTTTTGAGCGAGAGAGGAAGGGAGAGGGAGAGAAAGAGAGAAAGATCTATGTGAGAGCAGAACATCCGTCAACTGCCTCCTACACGCCCTCAGCTGAGGATTGAGCTGCAACCCAGGCATGTGCCCTGACCTGGAATCAAACTGGCAACCTTTTGGTACACAGTGTGCTAACCAACCAGCTAAGCCACAACTGCCAGGGCCATATTATGAATATTTTCTCCCAGTCTCTAATTTGCCTTTGTGTTTTTTTAATCAATTCTTTCAATTATCAAAACGTTTTAGTTTTGAGAAAGTCCAAGTTACTAACTTTTTCTATATAATTTCTAAATAGTTTCTGCTTTTTCTAAGAAATCTTTGCTTATATCCAGTATCACAAATTTTTGTTTTTCGTACCCTTTGTTATTTGAATATATGTATTATGTTGATCTTTAATTTGGAGGTAGTTGAATTCTTTTGGCTTCAAATAACACAAAAGGGGCTTTGTGATTAGGTTGCTGGGGCATTTCATGGCTCCTGAAGGCATACATGCAGGCCGGTCTAAAAAACAGGCACTGGAAAGCCATCAGGAGCCCAGGATGTCCTCTCTAGCCACCCCCTTTTTTTTTTTAAATTGATTTTTTACAGAGAGGAAGGGAGAGGGAGAGAGAGTCAGAAACATCGATGAGAGAGAACATTGATCAGCTGCCTCCTGCACACACCCTACTGGGAATGTGCCCTTGACCAGAATCGAACCTGGGACCTTTCAGTCCGCAGGCCGACGCTCTATCCACCGAGCCAAACTGATTTCGGCTCTAGCCCTCATTTTTGTTTTGTTTTTCTTTTTACAGCTGGCTTGCTCTGAGCATGTGGCTCACAGCCTATTCTACTTTCCTAGGATAGAAAATCTGATTGGCCCAGCGTGGAGTGAGAGCCCCAACCAGGTTCAGTTAGCCATTGGGGGTCAGGGTTATAGAACAGAAACGTGCTTGGGAATTGGAACCATTTCTAAGAAAAGCAGGGTGGCTTGTGATCTGCTCACAACCCCCAAAAATGTTATCACTGTTATATCATCTTCCACTCTGGTGATTACCTTTTGGTGCCATTTTCTGACTTGTAACTTTAACCATTTCTCTGTGCATACTCCGGGTTTTTTCTTTTTCCAATCTGCAGCTGTATTCTTCAGCACTTGTGGAATGTGATGAGGATGATCCAAAACATGGTTATAGAAGTTTTGATGTGGAAGCAGTAAAGAAAGAAATCTTCAGAGGAAGGAGGTTGGTAAGTATAAATTATATTATTACTTACAAGACATCCCCTTGGGGGATGTCTTCAAAAGAAAGTCTATTTGATTAATAAACCAAGGATTGAGATGCATCTTGGAGAGCTGAAGGAAGTGGGACCTATATTGGAAACTCAGATTGAACATTTAATATTTTAAAATAAACTATAAAATGCTTCATCAGTGAAGTATATATGCCTTAGAATGCTTTTGGCTGTAAGTAGGAAGAATGTCAACTAAAAATGGCTTTAACAAAAAGGATGCTTATTTTCTCACGTAATCAACAGAGAAATTGGCTTCAAGGTTGGTTATTTCAATGGCTGATGCTGTCATCAAGGGCCCATCATCCCCTCTGCTCTCCTATCCACAAAATCAGTTAGTTAGTTCCCTTGTGGTCATAGGGTGGTTGCAGGCTTTCTTCTTTCTGTCTAGGGAAAAAGAAAGTTCATCCCCAAGCCTGGAATAAGAGCCCTTCAGAGTATTTAATTGGGCCGCACACCTCTTGTGGTAGCCCCTTTCCACGTCCCGTGTGGTTCAGGGTTCCCGGTTCAGGGTTCGGATTCTTGAGGAGGCCGCACGCAAACAAAAAGAGAGACTAGAAAATATTAATTTGGCAATATTGGGAGCCAGGTGGGAGCCTTTCTCTAGTGCAGTGGTTCTCAACCTTTTTTAATGCTGTGACCTTTTAATACAGTTCCTCATGTTGTGGTGACCCCCAATCTTAAAATTATTTTCGTTGCTATTTCATCACTGTAATTTTGCTACTGTTAATGAATCATAATGTAAATATCTGTTTTCCGATGGTCTTAGGCGACCTTGCTAGCAGTTTTCAAAAAACCCACAAGTTGAGAACTGCTGCTGTAGAGCCATGGGGCAGGAGACCTCCCTCAGAAGGGGTGAAGGTTCAAGCCCCTGCAGTGTTGGGGGGGTGAGGATCTGTGCCTCACCTCTGTTGATCCCCAAGTTTTCTCCTGATGGCCCCTCTGCGACTGTGCCTGTCTTAGGTTGTTCCTCCTCTGAGGAATCTTACCCGTCATTGGCTAACCAGCCATCCTCCAGGCCAAGCAGGTTGATGTGAGGTTCAGTTCTGTCTCCTTGGTAGCCGATGCCCTTGTGGCCTCCACGCCCAGTACCTGCCTTGGGATCCCCTCGCCAGCTGGCAGAGTCCCAGCACTGATCACATATCTTGGGGAACCCAGGTTCCTTCTCCAGGGAGGGCCCAGCTCACACCACTGGGTGAGAGACAGATCCATGGTACCAGCCACCATGAGGCTTCAACCTCAGCATGAACAGAAAGCTCAGGCAACAGCTGTGGGAGGGTCCTTCTTGGCAAAAAGAGCAAGAAAAGCCAATATAGAATGCTCAAGTGCCTTCTCACTGCCTTAATTCCTTTTCTGTTATTTTTTAAATTGCTACCAAATATTCAGAGAATTAGATTGTAAGTTTGTTTGGGATATTTGTCAAAAAAATTATAATGACATTGTAGAATAATATTATGTAAGGATATTCTTTTGTTCTAGGCCATGGCAATTCAATTTCAAACTGGTTATCAATTTCTTTTTGTATAGACAAGGCCTTAGTTACTTTATTAGAATACTTAATCAAATTGCTTACAAAAACATTGGCTCTTTATTTAGCTGAAAACCTTGATTTTTATTTAAAAAGCTAATTTATTAGTTAAAGTAGGTATCTTAATTTAAAAAGCAAAAGAAATTTAGTAAATGTATATGTCTGATTCACAAGCCACAAATGTTGCCCCGCCTCTAGCTTAAGAATACAGGCAGCTATGGGCTTTTTGTCATTTTAAATTATAATGTTGGAGAGACCAAAACCTTCATAACATTTAAAATACTGTATAGTTATTAATTCTTATTTGATAAAGTTTTCCATGCAATTTCAACTATATTAGATCGGTTAAATTTTTAAAAATTTCCTTTAAGAAGAGAGAACAAATTTCTTGTATTACTCCAGGCCCATTGAGCTTTCCAAGAATCATCTCTTTTAAAGCCTTGAAATTTTAACATGGAAAAAAACACCAAATATATATATTCATATATGATTCAAAGATTACAATACTTTTTATAATTCCTTAAGATATCAATTATATCTTTAAACTTTTTCATGGCGGGAAAGGAGACTTTAGATTAGTATACTGGGAGATTAGGCTTTCATATTGGATTGTCATGTGTCTATCCCTTCCCCCACATCCTGCTTACTCAGGGGAAAGCATCAGTAACAGATCTGGCCGAATTTCTTTTCATGCTTAAAAGATAAAGACAGATCTTAAATTTTTTTTTTTTTTTGCTTTCCGAAGTAATAACAAGCACCTAATTTGCATTTCCCTGCGAGTTCTCTTATAATTTTTAAATGAAACCTTAAGTAATCTCATTGCAGGAGAGCAGAGAGCCTTGCCCTCTCCTGCCACCTTTGAATTTCTCCACATCAGAGGCGGTTTCAGCAGTGGAGTTTCACTTATTACAGATTTCAGATTCCAAATGCAAACTAAGATTTTAATGTGAACAAGAAACCACATTATTTAACCATGCAAATCAAAAGTCTATAGTAAACTTTACTTTTATATTTATAACCTAATTCTTCCCCATTAGCCTGGCTGCAAAAGACGTTCCCACCCTACTTAGAGATCTCGACTCTGTAGTTAATCCGTGGGCTTTGCGTTCGTTGAATTCCCCTCACCTTTTCCTAGGTGAATCTTCCCTCACCATTTTCCTTGGTGAATTTTCCTTCCTTCGCTCTTAGGTGAATAATACCTTCTCCTCCAGATGTCCCGAGGTCAGGCGCCAGATGTGAGCACCTCTTTCCACATCCCCTGTTGGGCGCCAAATGTGGGAACCTCTTTCCACGTCCCGTGTGGTTCAGGGTTCCCGGTTCAGGGTTCCCGGTTCAGGGTTTGGATTCTGGAGGAGGCCTCACACAAACGAAAAGAGAGACTAGAAAATATTAATTTGGCGATATTGGGGGGCCAGGTGGGAGCCTTCCTCTAGTGCAGCAGTTCTCAACCTGTGGGTTGCAACCCCTTTGGAGGTTGAATGACCCTTTCACAGGGGTCGCCTAAGACCATCAGAAAATGCAGATATTTACATCACGATGCATAACAGTAGCAAAATTTCATGGTTGGGGGTCATCACTACATGAGGAACTGTATGCAAGGGTCGAGGCCTTAGGAAGGTTGAGAACCACTGCTCTAGTGGAAAGGACTGCCATTTGCTCTGGCCTTTTTCTCCCTTTTATTAAGGCTTTGGGACACACCCCTAGCCTTTAGGCAGGAAATAACAAAACAGAAATTAACATGAAACAAATAGGTAGAGGCTGCTTCAGCTAACAATGTTTTCATCTAAACAGTGAGTAATTAGCTCTGACCTTTCAGAGCAGTTAAAGTTGACCAGCCTTCTGGTCTCTGGTTTACATCCATTTAGTGAGAACAATGTTTGGTTTCCGACACCTCTTCCTGCACCAGTTGCTAGAGGTGACTGTAATTAGTCAGGGTTTACCCTTGGAGCTGTGGTCAGTTCCCCCTAGGTCCATTACTTTAGACTTCATTATGAAAGGCCCTTCACAGCTTAACAAGCAAGCAGTACAGCAAGTATAAGTACCTAAAGCCCTTGCCACTACCATGATAAGGTTACTGAGTCTGAGAAACATTGATTTAGTCCTTGCAAGGTGTCAGCACATACATGGACAGTTTCTGTACAGCCTGATGTGCTTTGAGGGTCAGCTCAAGGCACTTAGCAAGCAGGCACCTCACAGCAATCGGGGCTCAGGAATCCTCGTAGGTGAAAATGAAGATGAAGGGAGAATTCAGAGAGAGGGAACAGGATATGCAGAATGTGGAAGGTAAGAATGACATGGCATATTTATAAACTGTAAGTATATGATTCCATTCTCTGCATTGGCTTCATAGAATTCCTTAGGATGTCCCAGAATGCACGAAACCATTCTGTTGTTGTTAGGTAATGAGTTGATTGTGGTTTCTCACTATAACAACTAAAGCTGCAGTAAGCATCTTTGTAAATATATCCTTGTGTGTTTGTTTGAGGGTTGCTGTGGAGCATATTCCTAGAAGTGGCGTGGCTGAGTGTCAGAGAATTCTCTTCAAAATTTTGGAAACCTGCTGACACACTGTCCCCCAAAAGAGTTGTATCACTTTATACTTCTGTACATAGGGGATGAAAGAGAACTGTTCAGCCCTTGACAAAAATGAATATCCAAATTTATTAATTTTTGCCAGTCTGAAAGAAAGTTTTATCTTGCATTTCCCTAATCACTGGAGACATTGAAGATTATTTTTCTTTAGACAAGTTCTATCTGCTCGCTCATCCAGCTCCAGCAGTTTTTCAATGACCCTTCATAATCAGTGGCCCCACCTCATAGCCATGGTCCATCATTGCAGTCACTCTCTTCCAAACACCCTGCTCTCCTTCTCCCCACTGCTCACTTCCTTACTTTCCTAGCAAAGCCCCAACTCGGGGAAATTACATCTGTCTGTTGTCTGCAAATGCTGAGTAGCACCCACACTTGAGCAGTTGGTATCAACTGGAGAAAACCCCACAAACGTGTTGACTGATCTTAGAGTAATAGTTACAGACCTCAAAGGGTTTCTCCACCCACCACATTTACTGTTTCATATCCCCTCATCTCTCTTTAAACCTGTCCCCACCTCATTTTCCTATCTCTATGTTAATGACTTTTTAAAAATATATATATTTTATTGATTTTTCACAGAGAGGAAGGGAGAGGGATAGAAAGTCAGAAACATCGATGAGAGAGAGACATCGATCAGCCACCTCCTGCACACCCCACACTGGAGATGTGCCCGCAAGCAAGGTACATGCCCCCGACCAGAATCGAACCTGGGACCTTTCAGTTTGCAGGCCGACGCTCTATCCACTGAGCCAAACCAGTCTCGGCATGACTTTTTAAATAGACTTTAATTTTTAGAGCAATTCTAGGGTCACAAAAAATTTGAGGGGTACAGTTTTCTTATATAACCCCTGCCACCTACACATGCAACAGCCTCTCCCCCTCATCAACACCCCCCTCCAAAAAGTACATTTCTTACAAAGTAATGAACCTACATTGACAGATTATAAACACCCAAGGTACATAGTGTACATTAGGCTTAATTCTCAGTGCTGTACATTTCTTTGCCTGACTTTTCCTGAGAAAATGGCAACCATTGGATGGAACTCTTGCTATCCAAACCACCACGCACCCACTCCATCCCACCTGGACCTCCCTCCTGTCAAAGCTAACGGTTCTCTTAGAGTTTGGAACCAGTCCCCTTCCCTTTTTAAGGACTAGACCCTTCTTAAGGGCATTTACCTCTACCCTCTTTACATCATATCCCCTTTCTATTAGATTATTCCCTTCAGCATATGGACATGAGCAACTGATCACGTCATCTTAAAAAACAAACCCTCCCTTTTACACAAAACACTTGTCAATGATAGTGTTCCTTCTCTGTCCTTCAGCAGTATTCATCATGAAGTTGTCTGTAACCTGCATCATGAAGCACTTTATTCTTTCGACCTCCTGGATACACTCTGCTAGTGCAGCTCTCATCTTAGGCTGGCTGCTGTGTCCCGGGTGCCTTGGGCTTTTTTCTTCCTCTGCTCAACCCTTCAAGTTTGGAGTGCCCAGTGCTCTAACCTGGGCTCCTTCCTCATGTAGGAACAGCCTTATTACAGGACCTCATGCAGTTCTCATGACTTTAATACCACATGTAAGCCAGTGATTCTGTATCTCCAACCCTGACAACCAGCCTGACATATCTGCATGATATCTAATAGCATCTCATGTTAAACTGGCCAAATATTCATCATCTTCACCAGAGGTGGGGAACCTTTTTTCTGCCAAGGGCCATTTGGATATTTATAACATCGTTTGTGGATACACAAAGTTACCAACTTAAAAATTAGCTGTTATATTTGGTCAAACATTGCCTTGGCAAGGCCAGACCAAATGATTTCATGGGCTTTATAGGGCCCTGAAGCCAGACATTCACACACACACCTCTCTCTCTCTCTCTCTCTCTCTCTCTCTCTCTCTCTCTCTCTCTC
>JAAGEH010000012.1:16142997-16216673 GCA_011751065.1 Lasiurus cinereus | reverse complement strand
CTCTCTCTCTCTCTCTCTCTCTCTCTCTCTCTCTCTCTCTCTCTCTCTCTCTCACCTGTGTCCTCTACTTCTCTCTCTGTGTCACTGATCCACTGTAGTGAAGTTACCAGTATGCCTCTTTTGGATGGTTGCTGAACACTACTGATATTTGTCTAAAGAAAATATATTTTATTGATTTTTCACAGAGAGGAAGGGAGAGGGATAGAAAGTCAGAAACATCCATGAGAGAGAGACATCGATCAGCCGCCTCCTGCACACCCCACACTGGAGATGTGCCCGCAAGCAAGGTACATGCCCCTGACCAGAATCGAACCTGGGACCTTTCAGTCCGCAGGCCGATGCTCTATCCACTGAGCCAAACCGGTCTCTGCAAAACCCCAACTCTTTACTCTGGCTTAAAAGCCCTACATGACACAGCCCCTCCTACACCTTGGGTCTTATCCCAGACTCTTCCTTATCCTCCTCTCTGCTCCAACAACACCAGTACCTCTCCTGTCCTCCCTTCCCCTCTTCCTCTCCCTCCACGCCTCCCCCCCGCCCCCCCCCCACAGTTCTGCCCCATCCTTCCAGACAGCTTGCCAATGGGGAAACGCATTCTTGCCTCCAGAACATAAGGCCTTCTGCTGAGAATGTCCTTCCCCCTGCTTGAGTTGTTGTTTGCATGCTAGGAGATCTTATTATTCACATCTAAGCTTATATATCACCTCCTTAGAGACCTTGACTTATCACACAATCTGTAAAACAGGACTTGTTATATACAGGGAGAAATCTGGGTCTAAGAGAAAGGAAGTGACTTGCTGGAGACCACACAGCTCTTAGTGGCCCAACCAGAAACTAGCTGCTCCAGCCACAGACTCAGTGTCTGTAACAGGACCCAGTGCTTAGAGCTGGGCAATTTTGTCAACCTTGATTTTTGAGATTAGTTTTTCGAAACAAAAAAGGTTTTCTGCATATATATATATATATATATATATATAATTTTATTTCATAGAAGAAGGGAGAGGGGGAGAGAGAGAAACATCCATAATGGGAGATGATCATTGATCAGCTGCCTCCTGCACGCCCCCAACTGGGGATCGAGCCTGCAACCCAGGCTGGTGCCCTTGATCGGGACTTTCAGTCCACAGGCCAGTGTTCCATCCACTGAGCCAAACCAGCCAAAGTGGTTTTCTGCTTTTAATCAGATTATTACAAAACAGTCTGTGCCAGGTATTCTAGTCAACTAACCAGCCAGATGTAAATAATATTGTTCCCAAGATATTAGGGTTGCTGACTTAAAAATATTTAATAGCATGTTTAATTTTAAATTTTAAGGAAGATTATGAACAGGTGCTTAATTAGTAATATCTATTCTTCTGTAGAAATGCACATTTTGTGATGAAAAAGGAGCCACTGTGGGATGTGATAAAAAATCCTGTTCCAAGAATTACCACTTTTTCTGTGCCAAGAATGACCATGCAGTTCTACACACTGGATCTGGAGGAATTTATAAGTATGTAATAAAGCAGTTTTAGAGCCACATTTGGGTACTGGAATAAGGAATGGTTTAAGATTAAGGCAGAGATACATATATTTTTAATTCTCACCTGAGGAGATGTTTATTGATTTTTTTCTAGAGAGAGTGGGAAGAGGGGGGTAAAGAGAGAGAGAGAGAAACATTGATGTGAGAAACTGGGTTTCAAACCCGCAATCTAGGTATGTGTCCTGATTGGGGAATCAAAACTTCAACCTTTTAGTGTACAGGACAACACTTGAACAGGACCCAGTGCTTAGAGCTGGACAACTGAGCCACACTGGCTAGGGCACAAAGGGATTTTTAAAACTAATTTTATCCTAATTATTTCTAAGTAAGAACTTAGTTTGGGGTCCCTGGTTGGGAGTCTGACTTTACAACACCTCCATAAATCATGAGAAGAAAATAAGTAGGGTTGGTTTTGATTTTGATTGTAATCTTCCCTCATCCCTTCTTCTCCGGAGGAAAGTATTGATTGTCACAGTGGCATGAGTAACCTAGTGATTTACATAATGGGTAGCCGTTGAAACTGGGAACCAGTTCACATTTCCTTTTTCCTATAAACAGGAAAGGAGCCTTACTTGTTAGCCAAAGGTCTATTGTTTATCCATCTTGTCTGCTCAATAAATATATTTTCCCACCATGGTCTCCACTATCATATCTATAAATAAGTTCTAAATATGATAAACTATGCAGCAAATACAGTAATCAGTCTTTCAGTTCTTGAAGAAACTTACCTTGTTTGTATTGCTTTTGACCTTTAAATCTTGCTTTATGTTGTCAATAATTCTTTAAATGTTAATTTTAACCCAGTAAGGCATATTTCTTTTTTTTTTCTTAATCCTCACCAAATGGACATGCTCATCAATTTTAGAAAGAAAAGGAAAAAGAGAGAGAGAGTGTGCACACAAAATATAAATGTGAGAGAGAAACATCAATTGGCTGCCTCTCATACATGTTCCAACCTGGGACTGAACCTGGAACCCAGGTAAGTGCCCTAACTGGGAATAGAACCCATGACTTTTTGGTGTATAAGACAATGCTCCAATCAACTGAGCCACACTGGCCAGGGTCCAATAAGACATAGTTCAGGTTCAATAGAATTACAGTGGTTCCTCGAGATATGAGTTTAATTTGTTCTGTAACCTTGAGGCGCGGGAAACTATGAGATGCTTGAGTCGCGGTAAACTGATGGGTCGTGTGTAGCCGGCCGATCCGCGCTATTACTCCTATTTCAAATGTTGCTCGTATTTCAAAGCAAAAATCGCTTGCTCGATGGCTCGTATCTCAAAAATCTCGTATGTTAGGGCACTCGTATCTCGAGGTACCACTGTGTATTTATTTTATCAAGGGAGAAATTTGAGCTTCTTTTTGATGAAAAGTTTCAGTTCAGTTAAATAATTATACAATTTAGTAAAAACAAAACAGTATGCCAACTGTTAACTAAATTGATTCAGGCTATTGGGTTGTTTTCATATCTTGTTATCCTATATAATAAGAAGTAATATGCAAATTGATCATCACTCCAACATACAAGATGGCTGCCCCCCTGTGGATGGTAAGGGAGGGCACTTGTGGGCAATCAGGCCAGCAGGGGAGGGTAGTTGGGAGAGACCAGGCCTGCAAGGGAAGGCAGTAGGGGGCGATCAGGCCAGCAGGAGAGGGCAATTGGGGGCAACCAGGCCTGCAGGGGAGGGCAGTTAGGATTAACCAGGCTGGCAGGGGAGGGCGGTTTGGGGGGACCCAGGCCTGTAGGGGAGGGCAGTTGGGGGTGACCAGGCCAGCAGGGGAGAGCAGTTAGGGGCAGTCAGGCCTGCAGGGGCAGACAGTTGGGGGCAACCAGGCCAGCAGGGGAGGGCAGTTGGTGGTGACCAGGCCTGCAGGGGAGGATAGTTAGGGGAGACCAGGGCAGCAAGGGAGGGCAGGGGCAATTGGGCCAGCAGGGGAGCAGTTTGGTATTGATCAGGCTGGGAGGGGAGTAGTTAGAGGCAATCAGGTAGGCAGGGGAGCAAGCAGTTGGAAGCCAGCAGTCCTGGATTGTGAGAGGGATATTTGGCTGCCTGTCAACGGATATTCCTCGAAGGGTTCCAGATTGGATAGGGTGAGGCTGCGCTGAGGGACACACCTCCTTACCCCTCCCCATGCATGAATTTCATGCACCTGGACTCTAGTTGTAAATAAAGCTGTAATGAACATAGTTCATAGTTGCATATAGTTTTGCGAATTAGTGTTTTTGTTTTCTTCAGATAAATACCAGAAATGGATTGTATGGTAGTTCTGTTTTTAACTTTTTGAGGAATTTCCATGCTGTTTTCCATAATGGCTGCATCAGTTTACATTTCCACCAGTAGTACACAAGGTTTCTCCACATTCTGACCAACACTTCTTATTTCTAGTCTTTTTGATAATAGCCATCCTAACAGGTGAAGTGATAACTTATTATGATTTTGATTTGCATTTTCTGATGATTAATGATGTTGAATGAAACTGAATGATTGTTGAGGGCATGAAGGTTCATCATATCTCCTCCATCTTTATTTATGTTTGAAATTTTTCATATTAAAAATAATTTTTAAGTTCCTGGTAAATGAAAGTGCTCCGAGATACCAGAATCCAAAGGGTGAGGAGGTTAATTTTGATTGGTAGAAGAGTAGGGGTGGCTAGGAAAACTAAATGGAGGAGGGGGGAACTGGTGTGAGATAGGAAGAATTCATTCATTCCCATAGGTGAGGGGACCCTGCATCTTAGGGGTCAGCACCATAAGGGAAGGAAGGAGATGTAGGTAGAGGATGAGGAGGAAGAAAGGATGGAAAGAAAATGCAACTTGAGCAGATCCTTTAAAATTCATAATTTCTTCTTCATAGCTTTTCTACTTCTCTTTTTAGGGCACTGATCAATTCTAGATTCATGCAGTTCAAATCTAAAATTTAGGGGAGATGTCTGTAGAATTTGAAAACTGTGCTTCCCAAATGAATACATGCAGTTTTGAGCTATTTACTGTTGAAAATCAGAACTTTGTATAGTCAGATAAAATTTTGTGTATCTTAGATGTTGGGTTCTTAGGTGTCTTTATTCAGTAAAAACCTAATGATTACTATATACAAACTAGTATTGTTCAGAATATCTAGTCAGCGCTAAACCCTTTAGTGAGTATACTGACCTTTCCGAGGCCCAAAGCATGGAGAACATCTGGCAGAGGCTCCATCTGTGCTTGATGTGGTCAGTAACTTACACAAGTTTGAACAGATTTTTTTTTTTTTTTGCTTAACTGTAAAATTTGTTCTATTATAGTTGATGTTCAATATATTCGTTTCAGGTATATGACATACTGATTAGACATTTATATAATTTACGAAGTGATTCCTTCAGTAAGTTTTTTCACCCATCTGGCACCCTTATAGTTATTACAATATTATTGACTATTTCCCGATGCTGTACCTTATGTCCCTGTGACTGTTTTGTACCTACTATTTTCTACTTTTTAATCCTTCACCTTTTTCTCCAGTCCCCAGCTCCACTCTCATCTGGCAACCATCAGTTTGTTCTCTATTATCTATGAATCTTTTTCTATTTTGTTTGTTTATTTATTTTGTTCTTTAGAGCCCACATATAAGTGAAATCTATATTTGTCTTTGTCTGACTTACTTCACTTAGCATAATACCCTCTGGGTCCATCCAAGTTGTTGCAAATGGTAAGATTTCATTATTTTTATGGCTGAGTAATATTTCATTATATATGTATCACAAACTTCTTTATCCATTGCATTTTTTAAATTAATCTTTATTGTTGAAAGTATCATAAATGTCCCCATTTCCCCTCCCCCCCCCATTGACTCCTTCTAGCACATATCTGCCCCCAGCCCCAGGCCTTTACCACACTATTGTAAATGTCCATGGGTTATGCATATATACATATAAGTTCCTTGGTTAATCTTTTCCCACCACCCCTTCACCCCCATCTTCCTCTGAGGTTGGATAGTCTGTTCCATGTTTCTGTCTCTGGATCTGTTTTGTTCTTCAATTTATTTTGTTCATTAGATTCAACATATGAGTGAGCCCATGTGATACTCGTCTTTCTCTTGATTAGTTTATTTCACTTAGCAAAATACTCTCCAGATCCCTCCATGCTGACTCAAAGGGTAAGATATCCTTCTGTTTTTACTGCTGCATAGTATTCCATGGTGTAAATGTACCACAACTCTTTTTTATCCACTCATCTACTGGTGAAACAAGCACTTGAGCTGTTTCCAGATCTTAGCTTTTGTGAATTGCACTGCTATTAATATAGCAGTGCATACATTCTTTCTGATTAGTTTTGGTTTCTTAGGATATATTCCTAGAAATGGAATCAGTGTCAAATGGGAGTTCCATATTAAACTTTTTTGAGGAAACTATCCAGTCTTGATGTAGTATTTAATCTGTTTATATAATTATTGCAAGACATATAGGTATTGCCATTTTATTATTGTTTTCTGATTGGTTTTGTAATTCTTCTTGGTTCCTTTCTTATTCCCTTACTCTCTTATATGTTGATGACTTTCTGTAGTGTTGTGTTTGATTCCTTTATCTTTATTTCTTGTATATCTTTTGTAGGCTTTTGGTTTGCGATTACTATGTGCATCATATATTTCAAGCTGTGTTTATAGCAGTTTGTCTTAGATTGGTTGTTGCTTAAATTTGAACACATTCTAAAATCACAATCAGTTTTACTCTCCACCTCCACGTTTTTAGTCATTTTTTTCACTTCCTGTGTTTGTGTGTATATCCCTTTTACTGTTGTACTTTTGCCTTTTAAACTTTGTTTTAGCTCTATAGTTGATTAATCTAGTGCTTTCAGTATTTACTTTTATCAGTAATAATTTTCTTTGCAATATTTTCTTACTCATATTTTTTGCTTCTTCTTTTCCTCCTCCAATTCTTTCTCTCTTTTTAACCTTTCTTGTAATACTGGTTTGGTAGTGATTAACTCCTTCAGCTTTTTCTGGGTGGGAAGCTCTTTATCACTCCTAAGATTCTAAATGATATAGCGCTTCTGAGTGGAGTAACCTTGGTTGTAGGTCCTTGCTTTTTATTACTTTGAATATTTTTGCTAACTCTTCAAGCCTGCAAAGTTTCTGTTTAGAAATCAGCTAACAGTTTTCTTTTGCTGTTTTTAAGATTCTCTCTGTCTTTAACCTTTGGCATCCTGTATAATAAAAGGCTAATATGCAAATTGTCCCCTTAGGAGTTCAGCCGATTGGGAGTTCAACTGCTGGCTATGATATGTGCTGACCACCAGGGAGCAGCTTGAAACAAAGGAAGGACCTGGCCGGCAGCCAAAAGGCCCAGATTGGCCCTGACTGCCAGCCAGGCATAGGGTCCCTATCCGTGCACAAATTTCATGCACTGGGCCTCTAGTTTTATTTTATCTATCTTTATTATTGAAAGTATCATAGATGTCCCCTTTTAACCTTTGGCATTTTAATTATGCTTCTTGGTGTGGGCCTCTTTGGGTTCATCTTTTTTGGGACTCTGCACTTTCTAGACTTGAATGTCTATTTTCTTTGCCAGGTTAGAGAAGTTTTCCGTTATTATTTCTCAAATAAGTTCTCTCCCTTCTCTTTCTGGTACTGCTGTGATGCGACTGTCATTACATTTTATGTTGTCCTAGAAGTCTCTTAAACTATTCCCTTTTTTTTTTCTTCAATTTTTTTCTTTTTGCTGTTCTGCTACCTTGTCTGCCATATCACTAATTTAATCCTCTACTTCATCTAATCTGCTGATTTCATCTAATGTAGTCTTCATTTCAGTTCTTATATTCTTCATGTCTGACTGGTTATTTTTTTCTACCTCCTTTTTTTTAAGCTTCCTATTTCTTTGTTGATACCATCTACTCTTCCCCTAAGTTCATTGATCATCCTTATAACCATTAGTTTGAACTCTGCATCTGGTAGATTGTTTGCCTTCATTTTGTTTCTTCTTTTCCTGGAATTTTGTTCTGTTCTTTCATTTGGGACATGTTTCTTTGTCTTCTCATTTTGGCTGCCTCCTGTGTTTGTTTTTATGTATTAGGTAGAACTGTTGTATCTCCCAGTCTGGGCAGAGTAGCCTTATATAGAAGGTGTCCTGTGGAGCCAGTGGCATAGTCCCCCTGTTCACTTGAACTGGGTGTTCCAATGGTGTCCCTTGTGTGGGCTGTATGTGCTTTTCCATTGAGTTGAACCTTGAATCCATGGGTAGGATTGATCCTCAGGCTGACAAATTATGAGGACTGGCTATGATTACAACAAAGCTGCTGTACGGGGGCTGACAGCACAAAGTGGATTTGCTTTAACAGGGCTCTAGTGCCTGCTGAGACTACTATTTGGGTATGTCATTTGTGGCATTAATTGGTGGCGCTCTGATATGGTCTGAAGCCAGGCCCCAGGTGTGTTGGTTTCAGGGCCTTTTAGGAGGGGCCCTTGTTCAGGCCAAGGTCAGCTGCTGTTTGGCCTGAGGCCACCTGGTAGGAGCTGCAAACTGATCTGTGTTTGGTAGCTGCCTGTGCTGGGAATGGATAGTGGTTATGCTATGAAATGAGGCTGGTTTCTACTAGCTCCAGGCTTGGGACTGTTAGGTACATGGAGAGCTGAGGCCAGCCATTGTTCATTTGGGGTTTGTGGATCTTTTAGAAATGTTAGGAAATTCCTCAGAGCTTGTGTGGATTAGCCTCCGAAAGGTGTTTGGGTGGGTGTGGGAATTGGATGGGGTGGGGTCTCGGGGAACTCTTAGCCAGGTTGACTCAGATTTTCTGTCTACCAGAGCCTGCAGGTTGTATGTGGGAAGGAGTCAATCAGTAACAGAACAATGGTGCTTGATGGCACTTTTGTCCTGAGAAAGCTACCCCTCCAGGTCTTGCTTGAAGCCAGACTAGTTCTTCCACATTTGTCCCTGGCATTTTTAAAGCTTCTTTCCCTTCTCTGGAACTCAGAGTGTTTGTGAGTCTGTACTCCAGTTTTTTAAGAGGTTGTCTAGGTCTTACAACAGCCCTCCACCATATCCAGATTGGGTCCTGCTGATTTCACAGCCAGACTTTGTGGCACTAGTGTTCTGGGCTGGGGAGTCTGGTGTGGGTCTAAGGCCTCTCACTCCTCAGTGGGGGCCTCCACAGCCAAGATATCCCTTCCAGTTCTTAATAGCCACACACATCTCTCTGCCTCTCCTACCAGTCTTGACATGGCTTTTTCTTAATATCCTTAGTTACAGGAGTTTTGTTAAGCTAAGACTTTCAGGTGATTCTCAGGAGTGGTTGTTCTGTAATTTAGTTGTAAATTTGATGTGGCCTTGGGAGGAGGCCAGCATAGCCTCAAAGAGCTCAGAGAACATTTTGCTTTAACAAATATATAGGGCAATACCATCATAAAGATAGTTTAATTTCTTTTTAAATCACAAGAAAATAGGCATAATATTTTAAAAGTGTAAGTAAAAATATTTAACAATTCTTTGAAATTGCATATTTTCAGAGTGTTTTGCCAAGAACATGATCCATCGAGAGAAACTCAATCTGGTAAGTCTCTAAAATTTAAAGAAAATTGATCATTTAGGTAAGACATGAAATAACAAGATTTATTAGCATCACTGAATTAAAAATTTCTGAATTAGAAATTTTACATATAAAATTATTTTCTTTGTACAGTATGTAATATAATGTACTAACTTTTCTTTGTGAACTAGGCCTACTCTCTGTAAAGCCTTTGTCTCGTGTCTTCCATCCTCACTGTAATCAGACGACTATATCACAAGGTAAAAAGCTCTTTTTGTGACTGCTTCTCTCCTAAAAGAATATCAGAATTTTTAAAAATATATTTTATTGATTTTTACAGAGAAGAAAGAATAGAGAGTTAGAAACATCGATGAGCTGCCTCCTGCACACTCCCCACTGGGGATATGCCCGCAATCACGGTACAAGACCTTGACCAGAATCGAACCTGGGACTCTTCAGTCTGCAGGCCGACGCTCCATCCACTGAGCCAAACCGGTTAGGGCAAATATCAGAATTTTTATTAGATAAAATTGATCAAGTGCTGCATGGCCCCTAAATGAAATTGTCCTAAGAATGCATGGTTAGCATTTCAGTTCTAATTAATGGTTAGCAATTAAGTTCTAAAACTGGACACTGGCTGAATGGGAGTTTGAGATGGACATTCATTTATTGCTGGAAAAGCAATGTCTATTTGTTACAGAGAACCGGAATAATCAAACAATGCTCAGAGAGTTTGAAGTTATATTTATTATGCACGGGTCCAGAGGAAAATGTTTCTCAAATTCTGGGCCCCAACATGCAGAAAAATTCCCTATTTATATGTTTTTACCTTCTTTGTCTCCCAAATATGGGATGTTTCCCACCCCTTTTGCAAGTTCTTAAAGAGCCCCTGTGTGTTGGGGCCTTGAGACCGCAATGAAAGGCCTAGACTGGTGCCAACGCTGATAATTTTGTCCGGGGAAGGTTTAATAGTCTCTCTGGAGTGAGAGTAGTCTCATTTTCCTTATTATTTAAGCAGGCAAACATTTAACAGAAGCCAAATAGCAAGGTTAAAATTTCAAACATCAATTTTTATGTAAGATGGATGCTTTGTATCTAGCACTAAATCTGGAATGTTCCTTGTGGACTGGAGTCAGGACCTTGGAAAAAGCTCAATTCTGTGTCATGTCAACTACGTTTTATCCAAACAATATTGTTACCTTCATTTTTGAATCATTACTAAAGCAGAATTTTTGGACTGGAACACACAGTGTTTCCCTGGCAGGATGTCCTGGATTTCTTTGTCCGCCGGAGTTGAAGAATGAATCCAGGACAAAAGGTGGTATATAGCAAAGGTGGAAGTTTATTAAAAAACAAGTATAGACTCCCTCGTGGGGAGGGGGAAAGGATCCCATTGAGTTCCTTTTCCCTATGGCTTATAAAGGCTCCAGATCCTTGTGCCTTGATACGCCCTCTGATTGGTCACTATTCCCTTAGACTGATTACTATAGTAACTCCTGGGCTCAAAAAATCAAACCTCACATGGGACAGGTGTGGTTCTCCCCTCCCTCTTACCTCCTCCCATACTTCCTTATTGTTTTTCTATTCCCTTTGGGCTTTCTTATCCTGGATGAGGGGCTTTCTATCCTTTATTTTGTAAATAATAGACCTTTTGCTGTTCCTAGCTCCCGCATTCTATGGAAATGTACCTGTTGTAGCTTTTCAGCTTCCCTAGTCTGTGGAAATATACCTTCTGCTGCTCTGCAGCCCTGTGCTTCCTCTATGGTCTCCTAATTTCCTAAAACCTGTCTTTTTCACCTCTAACAATTCCTGTTTTGGTACCTTTTTTTTAAAATAGTAAGTTGAGAGAAACCAAGATGGCGGCATAGGTAATCACCTAAACTGCTGCCTCACACAACAATTTCAAAACTACAACTAAAAGACAGTACTACGGACATCATCTTCAACTAAAAGACAAAACGGACATCATCCAGAACCACAGGTAAGTTGGCTGAATGAAAATTCTACAACTAGAAGGAAAGAGAAGCTGCAAAAAACTGAGGTATGGAGACACACGCATGGAGAAAGCGGGCGGCGATGTGCCTGGCTGGCTTCCTCTGGCAGGAGGGAGACAGAAACTCCCAGCTGCACGGAACCCCTTATCCCACGGCATTGAATCCCAGTTCTGGGCAAGACTCATACAGGGGGATTTTGGACTGTGAAAAGGGAAGAGTGCATGGAAATTTAGGGGAGCCGCAAAAGGGCAGAAGTCTGGGGCACGCAAACCAATGCACGCAGAGAGGACGGACTACTGATTGTGCCACTGGCTCTCTCTGGTGGGCGGGAGACAGAGCCTCCCAACTGTGCCACTTCTAACTGCATTGAACCCCAGTTTCAGGCGAGACTCTGGGGACCCAGACTCATACAGGTCCAGGAGCGCAAGGGAACCAGAAAGGCAGAGGTTTGGAGGCACCTGCGTGTGCATACAGAAAGGGCTGCAGTGATTATCAATTACCCACTTGGGACCCAGGGGGCTGAATAGGGCAGGGCTGACTGGAAGCCAAGGCTCTCTCTGCTCAGCCCTGAGACTCCACCCCACCCATTCTGAACAGAGAAGCTTTTTCATTTTTGCAAGTCTTGCATCATAAGGCTGATTCCAGCACAGAAGTTCTCCCAGCATAGTGAAAATGCAGAAACAAAGGAACAGACCACAAACGAAAGAAATGGAGAAAAACAAATGACTGGATATAGACTTCAAAACCACACCTAAGGTTTTTCAAGAATTTCCTAGAAAAGATAGATTAATTTAGCAAGACTCAAGAGGAGATGAAAAAGGACTAATTAGAAATTAAAAATACACTGACTGAAATAAAAAAAATATACAGAGACCTAACAGCAGACTAGAGGAAGGCAAGAATCAAGTAAAAAAATTGAAATACAAAGAGGCAAAAAACACTCAACTGGAAAAGCAAAAATAAAAAGAATCCAAAAATGTGAAGATAGTGTAAGGATCCTCTGGGGTAACTTCAAGCATACCAACACCAGAATTGTAGGGGTACCAAAGAAGAGAGAGAGCAAAATACTGAAAACCTATTTGAAGAAATAATGCTTGAAAACTTCCTACATCTGGTGAAAGAAATATAGACTTACAAGTCCAGGAAGCACACAGAACCCCAAATAAAAGGAACCCAAAGAGGACCACACCAAGACACATCATAATTAAAATGCCAAGAACAAAAGACAAAGAGAATATTAAAAGCAGCAAGATAAAAACAGTTAATTACCTACAAGGGAGCATCCATACGATAGTCAGTTGATTTCTCAACAGAAACTATGCAGGCCAGATGGGAGTGGCAAGAAATATTCAAAGTGATGAATAGCAAGAACCTACAACTAAGATTACCCAGCAAAGCTATCATTCAGAATTGAAGGGCAGATAAAGAGCTTCACAGTTAAAAAGATAAAGGAGTTCATCAACTTCAAACCAGTATTATATGAAATGCTGAAAGGTACTCTTTAGGAAGAGGAAGAAGTAAAAGGTAAAGATAAAAATCATGAACAACAAATACATATCTATCAAGTAAATCTAAAAAGTGAATTAAAAATCTGATCAAACTGGTGAATATAATAGAATCAGGAAAGGGGTGAGGGAGGTATAGGGAGAGACTAGACTATAATCATACACCTATGGATGAGAACAATGTGGGGGAGGTAAGGTAGAGGCAGGGGTGGGAGCAGGTGGAGGGAAGCTATGGGGGGAAAAAAAGAAACAAATGTAATCTGAACAATAAAGATTTTTTAAATTAAAAATAGAATGATGGATTGATGTTTTAGGGAAGAAAAATAAGAATTCCTAAATGTACATTATTTTAAAAAATGTGTTGCTAGTAGGAATTTGATACGCCTCATATGTAGTAAGCATTGGCCACAGTTTAGGTCCTAATGAAGGTGGACTAGGGACATAAAGTTCACTTCCTAGAAATAACTAGGTATGCATAAAATAAGCTGTTCAGAACTAAATGCCATTTCAATACAATATTCTTTGATTTTTTTTAAATTGAAAACATTACTCTTTTAACTTATTAAGAAATACTATGGAAAACCCTGTTGTCAATTACTGTTTATTCAGGAAATGTAACAATAATGTATTGAAAACAAATTATAACACTGATAGTGTGTTTTTTTTTAAATTCTTCCAAAAATTGTCAGTGTATACAGACTTACCTACTACTGTACTTTGCTTTTTCACTTAATATCCTAGAGATCCTTCCATATCAGCACAAGTGGATCAGCCTCACTCATAAAAGGTTGCATAATGTTCCATTGCGTATATTAGTCACATAACTGAACCACAATTGAACTACTCTCTGTAGGATGGACATTTAGGTTACTTCCAGTTTTTCTATCACATTTAATACTGTAGTTAGCATTTTTCTCCATTCAACTTTGTGCCTTTATGTATTATACTATTAGGAAAACTTCCTTTAAGTAGATTTCTGGATCAAAGAGTATAAAAAATGAAACTGTAACTGTTGGCTAATTATCTTCCAAAGAAGCTGCACCAGCAGCACATAATTACCCAAATCCTTAAAAACATTAGCTAATGAGCACCTTCATCTTTATCAATCTGTTTTACTTTGCATCTTTGAGTGAAATTAAGTGTATTCCCTTATATTTTGATCAGTTATATTTATTTACCTGTCACCCAATCTGTTTTCCAATTCTCTCCTCAGAGGTCTCCCAATTGCCCATTTTTTTTTACTCCAGTGTCTTTTTTTGTATTGATTTAGGAGATCTCTATTTTTTAAATTGGCCTTTTATCATATGTTGCAAACATTTAGTCTAAGTTTGCCATATCTTTTGACTTTGTAACTTACTTTTGGCATGTAAGAGTTTTACTTTTTATGTAATCAAGCATCAGTCTTTTTCTTTGTGGATTCTGATTTCTATATGATTTATATTTTCAGCTCATTTTTCAGGAATACAAAGAAAAAGAAAGAAGAAAGATCACTCAAGCATTTTTGTACAGGTACTTGGACTTAATTTTATTATAGCTTTAAGTTTCTTCTTACAAAGTTCTCATTTTAACCATTCTGGATTTCAGATGAAATGATAGAACCTTAATGAAATGAGTATTAAAGAGAAGTTAGATTGTATTGAGTATAAGCACATAATTCAGTATGTGACAGCCTCCTAGCTCCTGTAACAGCCCTTGGCACCAAATTAGTGAGAAGAATCTGAACCCATATAGTGCTTATGATCTTAAAATGATTAGAGGTAAGGTCAAGCATCCTTACCTAGCCAAGTATTTTCAGCTGCATGTTGACCTAACTCATAATTTATAATTTTCTGGATTGCTGCTGTGTATAAAGCATATGAAAATGTTTTGGGGATTTCAAATAATTTTTTATGCACCAGGTCATATAAGCAACCTTTACCTTTCTCCTGTTTATATAAAGAAGTATTTGTCACAACTCTTAATGTTTTATCTTACAAAAATACATTTGATATTTACATCAACAGATTAATATGGGTCATGATTTTTCACCATAAGCGTTTCATTGAATTACACAAAAAAGATTTGTTTCATTTTATACAACACTCTGATGTTACAGAGAACCAGAATAAATCAAGCAATGCTCAGTGAGTTTGGAGTCACACTTTATTCACTGCATTGGGCTTAGGGAAAATGAAGTCAAATTCTAAGAAAAGCTACAAGCAGAACTTCCTTTTTTATTAAAGACGCAGCCCTATGTTGCTTAGTGGTTAGCTCACTGCTGGCCTTGAAAACAACACAGTTCTATCCAATTAAAAAATACACCTGGCATGGCATTGATAGTATGGGTATATCTAGTCTCGGGCCTACAGGGTCTGACAGCTAAGTTTATCTTCCTCATTATTCAGGCAGGCTAAAACAGGCTGGAAAGCAGTTATTTTTTTTTAGAATAAGAAGCTGTCTAAAAAATAGCAATGAATTCCAAACAATAGTTTTACAAAACAGGGATTAGCCTTCCCAGATTCTATATCCAGTGGAGTCGAAGAATGAATCCATGGACAGAACATGGTATAGCAAAGGTTGAGATTTATTGAAGAACAAGTACAGACTCTCACGTGGGGAAGGGGAAAGGGTCCCACTGAGTTTCTTTTCCCTATGGCTTATAAAGGCTGCAGATCCTGGTGCCTTGATATTCCCTCTGATTGGTCACTATTCCCTTAGACCCCTGGTCAGCAAACTGCGCTCAAGAGCCACACGTGGCTCTTTGGTCCCTTGAGTGTGGCTCTTCAAAATAGACTTGCCCAGGCCATGGTATTTTGTGGAAGAAGTGGCGTTAGAAGTTTAAAAAATTTGGCTCTCAAAAGAAATTTCAATCGTTGTAGATATTTGGCTCTGTTGACTAGAGTTTGCCAACCACTGCCTTAGACTGGTTACTATAGTAACATCTAGCTCAAAGGTTGAACCTTTGGGACATGTGAAGTTCTCCACTCCTCCTTACTTATTGTTTTCCCATCCTCTTTGGGCTTTATTTCTTCTTCTTTTGTAAATATAGTCCTTATGTTGTTCCCAGCTCCCTAATTCTATGGAAATGTACCTGTTGCAGCTTTTCAGCTTCCCTATTCTATGGAAATATATCTTCTGCTGCTCTGCAGCCCTGTTCTTCCTCCATGGTCCCCTTAGTTTCCAAAATTTCCTAAACCTGTCCTATTTTACCCCTAAAATTTCTGTTTCAATTCAATGCCAACAGTAAAATCAGTATAAAGTAATCTTGATTTTTCTCTCCTTCTAGGTACCTAAACTAATAACAGTAAACAGGTCCGAAAAACAAATGGAAGAAGAGGATGGCAGACACACAGGTTTGCTATAAGTTTTTTCTGTAACAAATATGACCTACAGTACTTACAAAAAAAAGATGAGTCATGTGTTTCAAAGTTAGTATTCCACTTTATTCTTCTAGACCTGTAATAACTAATTTATAAGAATAAAATATTTTGTCTTAATCTTTATCATAATGCCAGCAGATCAAAATAACTTAGGTTGGGACAGCACATCACTCTTAGGTATTGAGAAGATATCTCTTCCATGAGAAGGCAGGGTTGTGTGAGCTTAGAATACAGTAATGTGTCACCCCTCACACTGTAATTCCCTGCTCCCCGGGAGCCAGTACTGGTAGCTTTGTATTCGTAAGCAGATAGACGTTCCATAACAGTCACTGTGACAGAAAAAGTAACAGAGGCAGTCATCTCAAAAGAGTTAACACTAAATTTTAGAACATTGTCTTGTTTCATATAATTATTCTAAACAGTTTTTCATTTTCATAACATTTCATTGTTTCAGCTAGGAAAAATTAGGTTTAATGAAATTACAATTAATAGAAAACCTAAAGGTACTGGTATGTGTTATCTTAACTAATTATGCTCATTAACCACTAGGCAAGGTCTTAAGAAGATTATAAAGTGACTTATAACAGTTTCACTAACACTGTTTCCTTCTAAAATGTTTTTCTTATTCTTAGATGCAATTGTGAAAGTTGCTTTTCTCAAGAAATGTAAGGAAGCAGGACTTCTTAATGATTTATTTGAAGAAATGTTACAGAAACTTCATTTGATTCAGGAAAGACTCATGGATGAGAATATTTCAGAATCAGGTACTAAAATAGCAAAATTCCTATATAGAGACTTCTCACAGGTGTACATATAAAATAAAACCAAAAATCTATACACATTTTCTATCTGAAATATTATTTTCCTTCTTTATCTCATTCTTTAATAAAATCCATTGTTCCAGATCTCCTGTCTTTTACAAATCTATAGGATGTGGGTAATTCAAAAACTCATTAATTTTGTAAAAAATATACTGATGCCATGAAGGTTTTTCAAGTATTTTCCAAAGGTGCATAGCTGAGAGTAACTAGCAAAAGATGGGCACATACACTTGTTGCTGAGATCTGAGAATAGCATTATATTAGTTTTAATTTGACTCAAATTCTATTCCGTAGTAAACCAAGTGTCTTTTTTGGTATGTTCAAGTTTAAAGTATAGAAAGTAATTTTACTGTTCTGATGTTCGACTTAGTTAAATGTGACTTTTCATTAGAACTCTTTGGAAAGCTTAAGTTCCATTCATATGTGCAGGTATATAGCCACTTAGCCTTCTTATTATACCTCCTATAAACGTAAAACCTTTATTATATACACTGAGTGGCCAGATTATTATGCATTCAGAGATCATAATAATCTGGTCCCTCAGTATAAATATAGCTATTTTAAAAGAAAAAGCTTGATAGTCTATATTTTAAGCAATAATAATGTAAAATAAATGGTTATTTGAAAGGGATTATTTTCTATAGGACAAAACCAAAAAGTGAAATTAAGAGCAAACATATTTTAAAGCTCAATCATTGCGTTCTTTTGTTTATTCGTTAGTCTAGATCAAGCACTTCTCAAACTTGAATCACTTGTAGCAATGGTCACAACCGGTGTTCTGCGGGGTCCCTAAGGTCCACAAGGTTGGTGACCACTGACCTGGAGGGCTTGTTAAGTCACAGGTAGCTGGGCCTCCCACCTGGAGGTTCTGATGGGTAGAGGTGGCAAGAATTTGCATTTCTAACAAGTTCCCAGTAGATAACTGCTCTTTACTTTTCATTTTGGAGGGTTATTTTGTGAGGTGTTTCTGCCTACATAAAATATTTAAATTAAAACAAAATGTTTTTCTCCCTCCAGACTATGAAGAAATCGGGACTTCACTTTTTGACTGTAGATTGTTTGAAGATGCATTTGTAAATTTTCAAAAAGGTATGAGTTAGAATCAAGCAGCCAAGTTTACAAATATTTATCACATATACTGAAATAATGTCATAGTATTCAGGTGATAAAAATCATATTTCAATAGACAGTTTTATTTTTGATGATTCTTTATTGTTGAAAGTATTACATAGTAGACAGTTTTATTAAATGAAAAAGCAACATCACAAAATAGTATGACCTCTCACACACACAAGAAAAAAATATATAAATACACAGAGGCACACGTGCACACAGAAAAACTGCACCCAAATGGAAACAATATTTATCTGTAGGTGGCTAGATTCGTGTTTTTCTTTGTATTTTCCACAGTGTCTAACCTACATAGAGTAGTACTTTGTATAGAAACAACAAAAAATTATTGCGAAGTGGCAGAATATTTAGGCACCATGTTTAGGAATCAGCAGGTGCAGATGAACTATCTGCCATTTGTCTCCCTCTCACTTAGTATGATGTATGTATATTTGAATTTTCCCAACATTAATCTGCAAATCCAATGGCCAACTTAGATCAACTCTAAAGCTTATGAGAAAAAAAATGAGCAAAAATAGCTAAGAAACTTTTGAAAAAGAAAAAAACCTTGTAAGGGAAGAGACTTGACTTTTCTGAAAAATACCATTTATTGAGTAGGTCCTTTTGCCATTGTTTAAGATGCCTTTAAAACAAGGCTAACTTTTCACTTACTTGTGAGTCTGCTCTGACCTCTCCCCAAGGCTGCCACACAGAGCTGAGAGGGGTGCACTGCACATCCCAGTGGAAAGGGGGGCCAGAGTCACAGAGTTTTTTGCAAATGGCTTCTCTGAAGTTGTGTGTATTTGTCTATGCAGCAAATGGTATTAGGACAATAGATTTTCATTGTGGAAAAAACATTACCAGGTAGTTCATATCCCTGTCTCAATATACACAAGCTTTTCTCATTTTTGTTTTCATATTACATTATTTCTATTTGAATTTTGTATTACATTTATAATCAGCAGAAAAAAAATATTTCTTAAAATCTACCAAAAATAGTGTATCCTTTAAGTCTCTTGAGGATGTCTGTGTACTGCTAATGGGAATATATGTATTTTTTTTAAGCAGCCTTTTAAATTTTTTTCTACAAAGCTTTATTTTGTAGGAGACTTTCAATGTATTTATTTTTTTGTATACAAGGTTACATCTTCGGAACATGATACACTTCACTACTTGGGTGGGTGAGTGGGAGTAAATAGATTACAATGTAATATTTGTGGGGTAGGGTATTAGAAGGAAACACTATTTGGAATCTCATGAGAAACCATTTAAAAGGCTTAACTTAAAAAAATTTGATTTGAGAGAGAGAGAAGGGTAAAAGAGAGAGAAACATCAACTTATTGTTCCACTTTTTATGCATTCATTGGTTGCTTCTTGTATGTGCCCTGACTCGGGGGTCAAACCCGCAACCTTGGTGCATTGGGACAACACTCTAACCAACTGAGCTGCTACCTGGCCAGGGTAAAAGGCTTTAATTTTTGACACCCAACTAATAAAGACTCTTTGGCTTAACTTAGCCTTTCTAAGGTTCCAGAAAGTTAACTACAGGTATATAAGTGTTCTAAGATTATGGATGTGTTAATATTCTTCAATTTTGAGGTTTTTTAAAAAATGACATTGCGGAGTAATCTTCCTAAATTTCCACATTAAAAACCTTTCTATTTCTAAATAAAATAAAAAACTTTTAACATTAAATATTGGATGCATGTTTATGAAAGACTTGCCCTCATCCTTGTTATTGTAACCACATGCTCTCACCAATCACCCTCTATCAATAAATGTATATAGTGTAGCATGAAGGTTATACAGTGACTGCTTTTGAGTTTTCAAAGATACACAGAGGGCCCTTTTCTGCTATAAATTGTACAAAACCTTAAAGATTTACTAACCAGCTTTATGTGCAATAAAATACTAGAGTTCTATCCTGAATTAGAAGAGGAAGCAAAGACTTAAAAGAACCAGTTCCTCCTCTCAAGATGCTAGGATCTTTTCCCTTGGGGCACAGCATCATGTACCATGCTCTTGCAAATAAAAAGAGCTAGATATACATTTTTTATACAACTACTGAATAACCTGAAATAATTTTATTTCTTCTTATACACAGCATTGGAGACTAACATTCAGCAATTTGAAGAAAAATGGCAGCGGATGAAGGAAGAGATTGAGCTACTTCAGGACTTAAAACAAACTTTGTGCTCTGTTCAAGAAAACAGACCAAGGTCAAATTGTGCTTCAGTATCTTCTTTGTCTTCTTAGGCCAGAAATTGGGTATAGTTGCAAGCAGGTTGAGAATTAGAGAACAGGCCTGTGAAAGCCACACATCTCTAGCACAAGGTCTCATGTCTCTCTGGTCTGCACACTTTCTCACCAGCTCAAACCTGTACATGCCTAACTGGGTATTTATTGCCTTCCTCTTATTACCTCATTTCTCCTACCTCTCCTGACAAAATGTTTCTCAGATTCTACTTCAGTAAAATGGATCATGCCTCCCATATCTCCCAACCTCTGTACTAAAAACCTCTCCCTGGTTTCCTGCTAACACATTGCCTCCACTCCTCTCACACTTCAGTGATCTAGGTCAGCAGTCACCAGCCTTTTGGACCTCACGGACCACCAGTGGTCCGCAGACCACCAATTGGCCACCACTGATCTAGGTTGGTTCCAGTAACACATCAGGTGCCCCTAGCCCAGGGCCTTTTGCACATCCTGTTGTGAAGTCTTACTTGCTCTTTTGCCTTCCTCTGACTGCTCCCTCTTCAGATGTTATTATACAGGTTCTCCCACTTATTCCATCTGAGAGTACTTTTCCTTCATAACCCTTCGCAGTATAACCACTATATCTGCATCACACTATTGAAATACAAGTTCTGAGGACAGGAACTCACTTTTCAGTGTTTGCTTACTATCACATTCCAAGCACTCAGCATGCCCCATAAATGTTTGTTCAATAAATACATAAACTATTTTTATCTTTTGAGACTATTTCTAGCCCATAATTCCTCTTAGATATAATAAATTTGAATATTTTATTTTACTTGTACCAAATTTGCCTGTCATCTTGTCACAAAGTCTGCTTTTTGTGTTTATTTTCAGCCACGGTCATCACATGGATATACATCATCTTCAAAATAAATAATGCAATTTAAAATTGGACTCTGAATAGCAGTAAGAATGAAAAAATGATAGTTATGATTTTTCTCAATCTTACATTCACATTCCTAAATTTTTACTATAGTACTCTAATTCACAATAATGCTACATTTCTAATTCTCATCCAAGGTATTTTTCCATTGATTTCTTAGAGTGGAAGGGAGGGGCAGAAACGGAGAGGTAAACATCCATGTGAGAGAGAGACATCAATTGTTGCCTCCCACATGCACCCTGATCAGAGCCAAGGATCAAGCCTGCAAATGAGGTATGCCCATTACCAGAACTGAACCCAGGATGCTATATCCACTGAGCCAAACTGGCCAGGGCATTAATGCTACATTTCAAAATGAGTTTGATCTAAGTCTCAGCACGATGCCTGGTATGTAATAAGTACTCAAAAAATGTTCAGAAAAGAATATGATGTAGGTGAAAAGAGAATGAGTCCATACCTGTTGTAAAGGCAACCCTAGCCCAAGTCATTCTTACCTAAGGGACAAAATCAAAGTCAGTGGTTTTCAAATTTGCACATCAGAATCACCTGTGGGATTTAACAAATGAATAGCCAAGACTCCATCCGAAACCCACTGAATCAAATTTCCCCTGGTCTAGATGGTAACTAACTCAGCTTCTGCCCCTGATAATGAAGCACACTAATAATCCCTCCTTTGGAAAAACTGCTATTCAAAACTGCTGTTTTAGAATTCTGCTATTTTTGCTAGTCCCTCTGTTATTTTCAGATTGTAAACTGTTTTTTGCTTGAGTAGAAAAGATAAACTTAATTGTCTGACCTTGCAAGCTAGCCATCTAACATAAGGAACTGATACACTGATACTGATGCCAGGTGCCTGTATAAATATGATACTCAAGGTTACAGGTGTCTGTAAACAGGTGTTTACTAGATATGATACATACTCAAGGTTACAAGCTGTCTACAAAAATAACATACACACAGAACTAGAAGGATATAAAAAGGAAATACTCCCTCCTGTGTTCAGAATTTGCCAGAGGTAGTCTCTGAACCGGCTGCAATAAAGATGACTCCTAACTAATTGGCTCATTAAGGCTCTTGTCCAGCTTGCTGATTTGCGATGCAACAATACTACATCCTATAGCAAAGCTTATCTAAATAATAGTTTTGACTTCATGATCTTTATTTTAAAGAAAACATTTGTGTTCCCCTCCCCTTTATTTTAAAATTTAATCATACACAAGATTACTTTGGCACAATGCAGCTAGGGTTTTGCAGTCATAAAATAAGCAAAAGTCAGGCAAACCTAGACCTGGTTTTGAACTTTAGCTGTACCATTGAGTACTGAAAACTTTAATCAAATTGTTCAATCTATCTAAGCTCAATCCTGCCTACCTTATAGTACAAAATGTGGACATGAAAATAAAAATTATGTGCCGCACAGGGCATGAAGCTTGGCACCATGAGAAATAAATGTTCTCACATACACACATCCTCCCCACTCCAGCATTTCCACCTATCAGACCCTGGCTTTTCTCCATCTACTCAACCAGACTTGCTTATGTCAGGCTCTGGAAGGCTCATCAGCTCCCACCTGTAAGCCTTTGCTTGTGCCACTTGTTTTGGAAATGAGCTAAAGGACACATGTTTTCCCTCACACTGCACAAACTTCAGATATGCTTTGCATATTAAGTCTCTTAGGTTTTCTCTCACTATCACGAAAAGCTGTTTACAGATATGTTACTGTGTTAACTCCTAAACCTTTCCTATAATGTATACTTTCCTAGAGGGCAGGGACTATTTATGACTTTCCCTTCACTTATAAGTACCCCAAAGGATTCAGATACATTTTCTGCTGTGACAGTTCAATTATATTATTTTTCAGCAGGAATAAAATCAAAGGATTTCTATAGGGGTTTGTGTGCAGTTAAGAAGCAACTGACACATGTTCATAGTGGTATTTATTTTAAGCCTGATACCTGCTTAGACTCATAATACAGACTTTTTTTTAAGTTGTTGCAGATTTACCATGTTAAATATGGTTAAGTGCACAGTTCTGTAGCATTAAGTACATTCACATTGTTTTGTTACCACCCCCCCTCCCGCCCAACTGTCCATCCACAGAACTCTTTTCTTTTCATTCAGCACAACTGCAACTTTGTAATTGTGACTCCCCTTGCCTCCTCCCTGGAGCCCCTGGCAACCACAAACTACTTTCTGTCTCTGAAAGTGACTAGGTACTTCACATAAGTGGAATCACAGTCTTTGTCCTTGGGTGGCTTGTGGAACCCAGCACAATGTCTTCAAGATTCATCCAAGTTAAAGCCTGTGTCAGAATTTCCTTTAACAGATTTTTGCGGGGGTGGTGGAACAACTACATGCCTCTTCTTAACAACTTTATTAATATGTCATTCTAAACATTACATAAATACAACCTAAATATTAGAGTATCAAATACTGTTCCAGTAAGAAGATCAATAGTACATGTAGGGCTATTTTAGGAAATACGAATACTTTGGCTTTCATTATTACATCAGATGAAAAAAGCAATGCAAAGAATAGTTTTCATCTCTATGATTAACAACAAAACCAAGTAGAAAAATAAGTATATATTTTTTAAAAAAGATACTCAAACAATTTTGAGGGACTTGTTTTCTTATTACATACATACACAAATTACTCAATAATATGAGAAGTGGTTCTTCACAAATATTTGTTCAATGAATGAACCATGTATGGAAATGAACCTACTACTTTAATTTGTGCTTTTCATGGTTCTTTTTTCAAGTAAGAGCAATAGTAAACATACTGAAATTCATGTTTTTTCCAGATCAAAATAAGCCTACAGAAGAGTGACTGTTACACACACTATCCATCCTAATAATCAAATTAATATGTATTATCAACCTAGTAAGAAAAGTTCTATCATGTTACAGAACTAATTCTAATCACTGGACTTTAATCACTAGCAACATGGTCAAGAAAAGGAGGCTAGGACTTCTATATTTGTATCTATTTTACCTGCCAATGACTCCCTGCTACATGTGCACTTATAAACACTGCTAAAAATAATAGCTGTCACATCTCTTCACCCTCTTGTAATTTTGGATTTGAAAATGTAGTTAGGCTCCAGGTTCAGACATGGGAGGACCTTCTAAGCAGGAAACAGAATTTTCTAAGAGAACTCCCACAAATGGAAATAAGTCTGGATTGGAAAGCAGAACAGAGGCTTGTTCTTAAAGCAAATTCAACTAACATGACAAAACTCAGAGGTGAATATTCTTACCTTCCAAATCACACTTCATAACCAGACCCCCAAAAACAAAATAAAAAATCGCCTAAGTTTGATCCTTTCTCAAGGTCCAATTGTGCTAAATATTAGACCTAACACAATTAAAAGGTAAGGAAAACCAAAGTAAAAGCTGACGAAGTTTCAAATAAGCAAACTGGTGATGGATTTGGCCTAGGTAAGAGATAAAACGAATTCTATTAAATCCCGTGAGTTGGTTTTAATAACCTTTTCTTTGAGTCATAGGTAGCAGAACTGATGGTTTAGCAAGCCACAATTTAGGAAGGTAAGAGTATATTGAGTATGTCATTTTTGTAGGGGAAAAAGTGTGTATGGAGGAGGGGGCAATTTAACCTCGAGTTCTCAGATTTTATCTTAATAAAATAAAACATCGTTAAATAGTAGTGGAGATTCTAATTTATAAAACATTCACCTTTGTCCAAGTTTCTTTCATTATCAACTTTTCACAGATAGTTCTAAATTTCTAATCTTTATGTGCTTAAGTCTTAAGAAAAAGCTTGGCTAATCTAGAAATTTATCTTTACATAATTATCACTTCAATAGATTTAACTCATATTAAATTTAGCATTATTTTCATATACCATGAAGAAAAGTCCATCAATAGTGCAAACACAAAAATAAAAGCCTCAAAATATCTCAGCTAATCCTTCACAGTAAGGCAGTTGAACTAGCAACTAATGCAGCAATTCAATAAGCCCCCAAGTCAGCATCTTTCATTCATGGTGGGGCCTCTATGTCTAACTCACAATTCACAAACTATCCCCACCCCTAGTGTCAAACAGAGTGTTGATATGTGAGCCAGGAGAGTTGCCACAAACTTCCCCTTTCCAAGTTTATAAATTTCTTCTAATGAAAAACAACCAGCTAAACTTTCATCCTTTTATAATGTTCCAGACAAACCGATAGTCACATTTAAAATATACATGTCTGGAAACAAGAGATGTTTAAGTTCAAGAAAGCCATATATCCTTCATATATTTCTACAGAGAACTGTGTCTCAGATATGAAAAGAGACAACCTGATGGTTTTTACCTGCAGTATATCACCAGTAGAGCACAAAAGACACACCATCACCAGTGCCCCAGAGCACTCACATAACCCATCACCCTTGGCTTCAGTTCTTAAAGGCTCCACATTTACTGGCTTTAGCAATGAATTCCTTTAGCAGAGGGCCATCCATTTGCCAAAATGCTGCAGTCTGTGTGACTTCTGTCAAATGATTGATGCAAAACTTAAAGCAGAATTCTTCTAAATCCTGGACACACACAACAAAAATAAAAACAAGAAGAAGCCTTTTTAAATTAACCTTGATTGAATTACTTCTCTTTAAACCATTCACCCCAAGTACCTCCCCCTCCCCTAGAAAAGACAGCTGAGTCCAGAAACCTAAAATTAGGTAGACAAGTGACCACAGGTAGGTGTCAGTAAAGCACGTACTATTTACTCACAACACAGTAAAAGCAATGACTCCCTATCTCATCTGACTCTTCAAAACATGCCCACCTGCACACACACAGCCCATGAGGGAAAGTTTCCTCATGGTTATCACATAGTCTAGTCATACTTGATGACATGATTTTAAAAAGCTAATGCAACTTTAGTCCCTACCATATGTTTTACCACATTCAAGAAGTCAGAGAAAAGAATTAAGATATGGGTTATTTAGTTTAATGAGAGACTGTAAGAGAAAAGTGTTGAAGAGGTATAGTCAACCTAAAGTGGCATATTTTAAAAAAATTTCCAAGGACCTTAAATTCACTTTCATGCTCTCCTAAATACAAGTGCCTTCAAGAATAATACACAACTTCTGTCACACCAATTTCTTAGATGGTTAACAGAAAGAATATTCAGAGATTGGATTTTCAGTCAGACAAATGGAAGTCACTAACCACCACCATTCAGGAAAGTAAACATATACAAATTGTAAACCAGAACCATTTAAAAATCCATTTCTGCCTAACATATCCTGTCATCTCCAACAAGACTCTAATGTGTTTGTTCATTTGTATATTGGAACATATATTAAATCAGTGAGGTAACAGGAATCTATACCAAGACTAAATATATAAAAACAAATCCTAGTAATAACTCTTATCACAAATAGCTTGACTTTTATCACTTGGCTGGATACTGTGAAGGTACTCAGGGTCCTATCAAACCAGGAACTCAACAACATTTAAACGGTATTCTTGACTTCACATTTCTAGTAACCATAAAATGAGAATTTTAGGTAAAATGGGGAAGGACTCACACAAACATATGGACACACACCTCTTTTGCTCTCTCAATGCAGACCTCTGCAAATAAAGACCTTTTATCCTAAGGAGTCCTCTGTCCCCACTGAAAGAATGATACTCCCCTCCAGGAATATAACCAGTAAGGAGATAAACTCCATCTAATGTGTACCAGTCAGCCATTGCCAAGAGTTTTCCAGATAATTCAAAATGCATTTAAAATATTAGCACAATCTCTGAATCCATATTTTTAATGAGATACCAAGTGGGTTGAATAAACATGCAACTGAATGCTCTGTGTATTATAGTAAACTAAAATGCTAAACTATGTAAAACATACCTCTCATATTAATATTAAAGAAAAAGCACTACTCCTGGTATTTTAGAACCCAAAGGTTAATAAATAGCTCTAGGGACTAAATTATCCCACAGGAAGGTAAGTTATACTTTGATTTTATTTATCAAAAATAGGAAACTAGTTTACCCATAACTTAGGAAGAAGTAGCCAGTCATGAGCAAGAAAGTTGTTCAAACAATGTAATTTATCAGATAAGGATCTTTATTAAGTTTTAATTATATAACTTCAAATTCAAAGGAAAAGAAGCCCGGCCAGTGTTACTCAGTGGTTGAGTGTTGATCTGTGAACCAGGAGATCACGTTTGATTCCCAGTCAAGGAACATGCCCAGGTTGTAGGCTCAATCCCCAGTAGGGGACATGCAAGAGGCAGCAGATGGATGTTTCTCCTCTCCTGTCTCCTCTCTCCTCGCCCCTTCCCTCTCCTCCCCTCCCCCCTCCTCTCTCTATCTAATAAAAACATTAAATAAATGTAAACTGTGCTTCTAATCACAAATCCGTTCATATATCAATAAAAATAGTTTTATCAAACTGCCTTTGGTGAGATTTCTCAATATTCAGCAAATGTTTAACAGTTTTAAACAAAAGTCTAACTAGGGCCCTGGCTAGTAGGCCTCCATGGTTAGAGCATTGGTCCCTCGAACAGAAGGGTGGCAGGTTCCATTCCAGGTTAACAGCACATATTAGTACTAGTACCTGGGCTGCAGGTTCATTCTCTAGCCCCAGTCCAGGAGAGTGCAGAAACCAGCCTGCAATCACATTTCCCTCTATCCCTCCTTCCCTCCCTCTCTTCCTCAACCTCCCCCTCTCGCCCCCTCACCGCCCCTTCCTCTTCCACCCTCCCACCCCCGCCATCTAAAAGCAATGGAAAAATATCCTCAGGTGAGGCTTAAAAAGAAAAGTCTAACTAGAAAATATTGAAAATAATCTAAATATCCATTGTTTAAGAAACTAATTGAACCTTGGTGAAGGCAGATCTATGGAAATGGAAACATTGAAAGCACTTGGAAAGAGAAACTGGAATATGCAAATTCATTTGCATGAATCAAGAGTGGCATAGCCAAGCAAATTAATTGAGCAATCAATGCCCTGAACCAGTTTGCCTTAGATGTGTGAATTAGATAAACATCTTTCTGATAATTCTTAAGTACTATAAGAATCTACATGATCTTTTCAGCACATTCTGCAAATGATAGATCTTCAACTGCTTAGAAAAGAAAATTGGACTCTTACCCAAACAATATATCCTATCTAATAGAGGGAATATGCAAATTGATCATCACGCTGTAACAAGATGGCTGTACCCACAGCAGAGGTGGGGGATCCCATAACACAAGATGACTGCACCCATAGCAGAGGTGGGGATCCCATAACACAAGATGGCTGTGCCCACAGCGGAGGCCAAGTTCCCCTAATGAGCCTTAATGAGCAATCAGCAGAGACCTGAGGCTGTGTGGTGCTGGATTGTGGCAGGGGACCTGAGGCTGTGCCCCTGCCTAGTGGGCTTAACATGGGACCTGAGGCTGTGTCCCCCCTACCCTGGTGCCAGGCCGGAGGACCTCAGACCAATGTCCCCAGCCCTGGCACTGGGCCCAAGGACCTGAAGCCACGCCCCCACCTGGAAGGACTTGACGGGGACCTCAAGGCGTGCCCCCTGCCTCAGCCTGGGGAACCTGAGGCTGCCACCCCTCATTCCTCAGCGGGGCTTGATGGGAGACCTCAGGTCACACCCCATGCCCTGGAACCGGATCAGGTGACCTGAGGCCGTGCACCCCACCCAGTGGGGTTTGACAGGGGTAGGGCCGGTTGGTAGGGCCAGTGGGGGTGGGTCTGGGTCTCGTGCGATTTCAAGGCGTACATGGGTGGGAGGGGACTTGACTCTGGTCCCCTTCGCGCACCCCAGACTCTTAACAGGAGGAAGAATTTTATAAACATTTTACTAATTGTCTTTCATCTCTGACATTTCTATTATAGAGAAAGGGCAAATAGCAATAATAAAATACTTCCTCTAGTTAATTCCACTTTTAATGTGCACGAATTTTGTGCACCAGGTGACTAGTCAACTATAGCAGGATTGTTGGGCTTTAAATAAAACCTTTCCAAGAAGAACAAAAAGGACAGAATGAAAGCACTTTCTCAAGACCCACTGAGTAGGGAATGGGAGATGCAAAATCTAATATAATATTATTGTTAGTATTTTAGAACTGAAGTCCATGTTTATGACATCTTGTGGTAAAATTATTACAAAGGCAAGTAGCGTAAAACATCAGATTTGTTGTAATTAACAATGATGATCAAAATTAATGACTGCTATACTGAAATAATATAATTTCATTCCAAATTTTTAAATATTTAATTATTTCAGCCACTATACTAGTACATATCAAACAATAAGTTGTTTTTCCTTCATTCCCCCAGACCAGTGGTTCTCAACCTTCCTAATGCCGCAACCCTTTAATACAATTCTTTATGTTGTGGTGATCCCTAACCATAAAATTATTTTTGTCGCTACTTCATAACTGTAATTTGCTACTGTTATGAATCTTAATGTAAATATCTGTGTTTTCTGATGGTCTTAGGAGACCCTGCTAGCTGTTCGCGACCCACAGGTTGAGAACCGCTGCCCCAGAGTTACTTTTTTTTTTTTTATTATATTTTATTGCTTTTTAACAGAGAGGAAAGGAGAGAGATAGAAAGTCAGAAACATCGATGAGAGAGACATCCATCAGCCGCCTCCTGCATGCCCCACAGTGGAGATGTGCCCGCAAGCAAGGTACCTGCCCCCAACCGGAATCGAACCCGGGACCTTTCAGTCCGCAAGCCGACGCTCTATCCACTGAGCCAAACTGGTCTCGGCCCAGACTTTCTTTAGTAACAAAACAAGAGAATTGATGGTCATAATATCAACTTAAAAAAATGTTTTATTTATGATTTTGGAAAGAGAAACAACAATTTGTTGTTCCACCTATTTATACATTCACTGGTAGATTCTTGTATGTGCCCTGACTGGGAATCGAACCTACAACCATGGCATATCAGCATGACGCTCCAACCAACTAAATGAGCTACCTAGCCAGGGTTTAATATCAACATCTTAAAAATGCAAATGTATTTGATGGAGTTATCCAGTCCGAACATACCCAAACTAAAACAGCTGAATGCTAAGACCTCCTGTGGAAGGGCACTTGGCCATGGTAAGAAAGGCTGCCTTTGTGTTACAAGCCACCCTTGACACACATGCAGATGACAAGAGATGGCAAACCATAACTAACTGTCCAAACTTATTAAAATAATTGTCAAACAAAGCCCCTTAACTGTAAGTCTAGAATTTTACACTATATCAAGTACAAAATATTTCAGATTGAAGTGGTGGTTTTTTTTAAGAATGTATTTAAATATCTTACCATATGGAAAAAAATAGAAAGGTACTTTCTCTTATTACCCCAAACATATTTTATACGTACTTTATTCGTCATAAAAGCTTGTAATTTGGCTCTCAGAACAAAGAAAAAAAATGCTGACCATCTGATTTTAGCATGAAGTTTTCCAATACTCACATCCCAAACCACTTTTGGAATTAATTACATTTCTGGGCTCATATTTATGACTTCCCACAAAAACAAAACTCTAAGATATAAGTTACTCAACAAGTAGGATTTCCTGGAAAATTCTCTAATCTTATTAGACAAATAATACTTCCCAATTGTTCCTCCTAAAGTTCAAATATAATAGAAAACAAAAATTTCCTGAAACATAATGAACAACATAAACTGATAAACAAAAACAGATCCAGAGACAGGGAAGCATTGATCAGACTGTCAAACCTCAGAGGGAAGGTGGGGTAGGGTGGGGGTAAGAGGGAGAGATCAACCAAACCTTTGTATGCATGCATATAAACCTAACCAATGTACACAGACAACAGGGGGGGTTGAGGCCATAGTGGGGGGGGCGGAGAGGGGGTTAGAGCTGGAAAGGTATTGGGGGTATAAGGACACATATGTAATATCTTAATCAATAAAGAAATTAAAATGCAAAAAGAAATTCCTGAAACAGTATAAACATTTCAAATTTTTTATCATGTGACACAGAAGTACCTCAAGACAATATTTTACTCACATTTCCTCCCTTGATGTCAATATTTATTCAGATTTATGATAGAGGAATACTTAAGTGATCCTTCTCCAAGTCTCAATTTACTTTACAGAAAGTTTCATTCATAATGAAAGAACTCCACAATAGTTAATTTTAAAAACTCTTCATAAGTAGTGAGTTAATACATTTTTGTTGCTTTTATGTGTGCACATTTCTTAAAGATTATCTTGTCAAAGGGTGTATGGAGGAACACTATTAACTTTTACAGAAAAGGGAAGAAACAGAGAAGCAGGTGGTCTCCATCTTCCTAGCATTTTAACCCACAGAATGAAGGCAAAGGCATCTAGTTGAGCTTGTGAAAATAACAGTTTTTACAGCTAATTTCAATGCCTTAGTAATAGCTTCCCATCAATTAACAGACATTGGAAGTGGGTTTTATTTTTATATTCTAAAGACATCATTTATTTGTTTACTATATTCAATAACATTGAGAAAAAAAATAGAAATTTGTCAATTATGTAACTCCTATCAGAACAATAACAACAACAAAAGCACCAAAGAAGTGATGCTTTTTATTTTTGTCTCCTCTCTATTTTATAATTTTTCCATATTGAATGTGTTATATTTGTACTAGTGTCCCAGTGCACAGATTCATGCACATTGAAAGAAAATAAATTAAAAGAAGTATTTTAATATCACTGTTCGCCCTCTCTTTATAATAAAAGTGTCAACCAAATTCACAATCAACAATGACAGATTGAAACACACACATGAGGGCTTTATATATATTGCACATGTGAGAGTCAACTTAGCCTTTTATATATATATATAGGTAAACTTGCTTAATTAGACCTGCTTTCTGATTTGGTTAATCTTTTTCCAGCCCAGTGAAGCACCCCAACTTCTCTTTCAGGTAATTGTCAGCAATACAGTAGTAAATGTCAACACAAAGCAAATTATTATTGTAGATCAAGCAGGGAGAAAAAAAGGTGATTCTTTTTATTTTTGTCTCCTCTCTATTTTACAATTTTTCCATACTAAATGTGTTATATTTGTATGTTTAAGTTTTTTTTTTAATAAGCACATCTTCATGATTACATGTTTCAAATACATTCATTCATGAATTTAACTCAATATATATTTTTTAATACTAACTACATGCCCATATTGGGCAGATTCTGGGAGATCCCATGCATTTGTGGTCTCAAATAATGGGTGTTATTTTTAATGTGTTTATATTTAATTGAGAAAAAAACTAGTCAAGAAAATGATCAGCTAACTTAAGACTTTTCTATAAACTTTCTGGGGTACATGTTAGCTAGAAGTGAGGAGGAAAGTTTCAGCAACTAGAGACGAAATGTTTGCCTCTGTCCAGATGGTTTTAGTCAACAAGATCCCACCCCCAAAATGTAGAACTCATTAGCAATGAGGAGGAGTATGTAGAGACACAGACAAGATTCTAAAATCAATCACAAAATGGAGAGAAAACACACTGACAATTTAAAATTTTATCACCAGGTGGAAATTAAATCTAAGGAAACAGAATTTTAATAAAGAAGCTCATAGTATCAGAGAAAGGGTAGGAGAAAAAACTTACTTCCATTTTCTATTAGAAATATCTTTTTATCATTATTCCATCTGTTGAAAAGACTACAGAGAAAGTCAGCTATATTTGACCTTATAATAGTAACATAATCTCAAATAAAAATAGGATACATTTTGAATACACAAGACATAATGGTGCACTTCAATCCCTAATTGTCATAAGAAGGAAGCCTGTCCTCCACCCCTCTAAGGCCATACTGCAGATCCTTGCAAGTGTTTGGTAAATTCCCTGGTAGCAGGTATTCTGTCTCATAATATGATAACAGATTACTTATAATACTAGACAAACTGTGCCCTTTAGGATGGAGATCTTTTTTTATTAATTAAATCTTTGTTATTCAGATTATTACATTTGTTTCTCTTTTTCCCCTCCATAGCTTCCCCCCGCACCCGGCTCCCAACCCTCTCTCTACCCTTACCTCCCTCCCATTGACCTCATCCAAAGGTGTATGATTTTTGTCCAGTCTCTCCCTGTACACCCCTCACCCTTTTCCCCCTGAGAATTCAGTCCACTCCCTTTCTGTGCTCCTGATTCTATTATATTCACCAGTTTATTCTGTTGATCAAATTTTTAAATCACTTAATTTTCAGATTCACTTGTTATGTATTTGTTGTTCATAATTTTTTATCTTTTACCTTTTTCTTCTTCCTCTTCTTAAAGAGTACCTTTCAGCATTTCATATAATACTGGTTTGGAGTTGATGAACTCTTTTAGCTTTTTCTTTTCTGTGAAGCTCTTTATCTGCCCTGCAATTCTGAATGATAGTTTTGCTGGATAGATTATTCTTGGATGTAGGTTCTTGCTATTCATCACGTTGAATATTTCCTGCCACTCCCGTTTGGCCTGCATCGTTTCTGTTGAGAAATTAGCTGACAGTCGTATGGGTGCTCCCTTGTAGGTAATTCACTGTTTTTTCTCTTGCTGCTTTTAATATTCTGTCTTTTGTTCTTGGTATTTTAATTATGATGTGTCTTGGTATGGTCCTCTTTGGATTCCTTCCATATGGGGTTCTGTGTGCTTCCTGGACTTTTAAGTCTATTTCTTTTACCAGATATGGGAAGTTTTCTGTCATTATTTCTTTAAGTAGGTTTTCAGTATCTTGTTCTCTCTCTTCTTCTGGCACCCCCACAATTCTGATGTTGGTACACTTGAAACTGTCCCAGAGGCTCCTTACATTATCTTCACATTTTTTGGATTCTTTTCTCTTCTTGCTTTTCCAGTCGAGTGTTTTCTGATTCTTTATATTTCAAATTTTTGACTTGATTTTTGCCTTCCTCTAGTCTGCTGTTAGGTCTCTGTATATTTTTTATTTCAGTCAATGTATGTTTAATTTCTAGTTGGACCTTTTCCATCTCTAGTTGGTTCTTTTCCATCTCCTCTTGGGTCTCGCTAACTTTATTCATCTTTTCTAGGATATTCTTGAAAAACCTCATAAGCGTGGTTTTGTACTCTGCATCCAGTCGTTTGTTTTCCTCCATTTCTTTAGTTTGTGATCTCTTCCCTTGTCTCGGCATTTTCACTATGCTGGAAGAACTTCTGTGTTGGATTCAGCCTTATGATACCAGACTTGCAAAACTGCAAAAGCCTGTCTGTTGAGCTTGGGATGGGTGAAGTCTCAGGGCTTAAGAGACCGCCTTGCCTTCCAGTCGGCCCGAGTCTCACATGACTGGGTAATCGCTGGAACGGTCCCTGTGTGCGCGCGCGCTCTAGCAGTGCCTCCAGACTGCTGCCTTTCTGGTTCCCCTGTGCTCTGGGAACATATGAATCTGAGTCCCAAGGTTTCACCTGAATCTGGGGTTCAGTGGAGTTAGAAGTGGCACAGTTGGGATGCTTTGTCTCCTGCCCTTTTGTGAATGCCAGCGGCACAATCAGCAGTTGGTCTTCTGTGCGCAGTGCTGTGCTCGTCGCCAGACTTCTGCCCTTTTGTGACTCCCCTAAATTTCCGTGCACTTCTCCCTTTTCACAGTCCAAACTCCCCCCATATGAGTTTTGGCTGGACCTGGGGTTTAGTGTCGTAGGATAAGGAGTTCAATGCCATTGGGAGTCTCCTTTTCCCTCCCGCCAGAGAAAGCCAGCCAGGTACTCCAGCACCCGCTCTCTCCACACGCGCATCTTCATACCTCAGCTTTTTGCAGCTCCTCTGGATCTCGGTGAGCCCCTCTCTTTCTTCTAGTTGTAGAATTTCCACTCAGCCAGCTTTCCTGTGGTTCTGGATGATGTCCATTCTGTCTTTTAGTTGTAGTTTTGAAATTGTTGTTCAAGGCAGCAGTGTAGGTGTTTACCTATGCCGCCATCTTGGTTCGTAGGAGCATTAATCTAGGGTGGAGATCTTAACTAGACATCATAAACTACAAAGCTACTGCTCTCTATATTCTCTGTGAATTTTTAAAAACAATCATATCAACCTTTAGTTCACTCAGCATCCCTAAAGCTCCCTTTGGGTGGTTCAACAAACATTTATCGCCCAGAGCCTACTATGTGCCAGGCACCACAGGCTGCACAGATGAGAAAGACCCAGTTCCTGCTCATGAGGAGCTATAGTTTTTCACTTCAAGAAAATGCACATAAATACAAAATGTTAAACCACCAGAGCCCTTTCAATCACACTATTAAGAGATCCATGAATACCAAAATTAAGAATTCAATCCAGTGTAAATAAAAAAGACAAAAAGGATTCCAGAGTAAGTTCTTAACATATGAATAACTTTGTTATAGTTAGAAAATAGAATTTCAGAGCATATGCAGATATAAATCATATGGCATCCATGGCTTATGACAGGGTAGAGCAGGGAACAGCAAAGTGGTCTTGAAAAAAATATATGTGCTGACCTTGAGAGATACTTGAACTAAAATATGTGGTTTATTAGTCCAATTAGGTATGCACTTCATATTCCAACCAGTACAGCTGCTGGGACCTCAATTTCTTATCTTAATTAAAAAGAGAGAGAGAGAAATAACAATTTTGAAACTAAGAATAGAAAAGAAAGAAGCAAGGCCAGATTTCATTGTTCAGGGATCAGTCACTTCATTGATTCCTAAGTAGAAAGGAAGTTACTCATTATGATCCTTGTCAAAGTGAAAAAAAAGATAGAAAGAGGCATACAGGGACTTAGGGGTGGTTTGAGTTTCTGTTTGTGGTTTTACGTTACCTCTGCATCGTATCTGACTGCAGCAGAGAATAATGAAAAGGCATTCTCCACAGTGATTCCTTGCTTGATAATGTGCTGACAAAGTTTTTTCAGTCTGTTTTCACAGTAAGATGTTGCCAAATCCAAAAGTCCTAAAAGTTAAAAGTACAGCAGTTTTAATAAAGTTTATGATAATGTGCCATAATTTAAACACACACACACACACACACACACACACACACACACACGCGTATATGTAATTTATTTCGTTTCTGGTGCACAGAGTAATGTAGGTAAGTCACAAGTTTCTTAGTTAATAACACTTAAATTTTATTAAGTAAGTTCTCTTTGTTACTCCTTACCTCCCCAACTCCCCAAACATTACTTCTACTCACTTTATACAATTTCTTCTATAGTACAGAAAAAAGCAAAAAAGGAAATTTTCCACTCATTTTGTGTCCAAAACGACATGTTAAATCCATTATCAAGTTATACTTCAGTATTAAAAAAGTAAAGTAAGTCCATAAAATAATTTTGGACTTATTTTATGTCCAAAATTATTAACCATTAGTGGTCCAGTGCATGAAATTCATGCATGAGGTGTGGGGGGGGAGGCACCTCAGCCCAGCCTGCACCCTCTCCAATCAGGGACCCCTTGGGGGATGTCCAAATTCCGGTTTAGGCCTGATTCTAAGCAGTCAGACATCACTCTTGCAATCTGGGACCGCTGGCTCCTAACCACTCACCTGCCTGCTTGCCTGCTTGATTGCCCCTAACCTCTCTGCATGCCTGCCTGATTGCTCCTAACTGCCTGCCCTCTCCTGCTGGCCTGATCTCGCCCCCAAATGCCCTCCCCTGCCAGCCTGATTGCCCCTAACCACCTCTTCCTTGGCCCCCACCACCATGGCATTGTCTGAAAGGAAGTCGGACATCTGAAAGATGGCTGGTTGACCCAGTCTAATTAGCATATTACCCTTTTATTAGTATAGATAGATTATATAGAATAGGATTGCTTAAATGGGGGGAAAAGGCTTTTTCTTCAAGAGGAGATGCTCTTGGCAGACAAAAATACATAATCCTTATATCTGGACTGAGAGCCAGCCATATGCACTATACTGCCAAATTGATCATTAAAAAATTGAATTGTTTTCTTACACCTTACACCAAACAGCTGTTGCCCTTAAAACCACTTCTCAACCTTCACCTGGGTTCTGCTTTCACAGTTAACCCAGATTAGGTTCTGGTTGGTTGGTTTCTATGCCAGTCAATGTCAGAAGCTTCGCTTCCTAGGCAGCCATTGGCTCCTCACAGTTCACCCCAATTTGGTTCTGATTGGTTGGTTTCTATACCAGTCAGTGTCTCTGGGCCTATCTCCAGGCTTGATCAGAGGCAGACCTGATGAACAGCCATCGTAGGCTGCTGGCAAGTGAGCTGAACTGCTGATCTCTCGGAGAGGGGCAGGGCTGCTGGCGAGGCCCTGAGAAAGAGAAGCAGGGTCTCATCCGCAGCCTCTCTTGCACGCTCCCTCCCTTCACCCCCCCCTCTCTCTCTATCTCTCGCTCTCTCTCGCTCTCACTCTCTCGGCCTCTCCAGCAGCCATGGTAGCCGCTAACCAGCCCCGCCTCTCTCTCTCCCAGAGAGGTCAGCAGTTCAGCTCGCTCACCAGTCCCCGCCCACAAGAGCCACTGCGCATGCATCCTGGCATTCAGTCAAGCCTTGGTTCCTTACAGACCCCAGTTTTTATATATTAGGATAACTATACAATGTTATTTTTAAAGGTATTTACTTCTAATATTTTTAAAAAACTAATAAAGCTGAAACTCTTCATGTTTCAATACTATAAGAAGATGAGGAGCTATATTTATGACCATGTAATGTAGCCAGTCCCAATGTGGCTGAATACCTATAGCATCTTCAGGTGGCAGGTCCACTGTGTCTGTGTAGAGGAACTGAAGAAAGGCACGATACACTGGGTAAGAAAACTGGTCTATTTCTATCACTTCTTTCATGTCCTCATTCCAATAAGACTGAAACATGGATCGAAAGTGCTCACACCTAAAACGGAACAGAAGAAGTCATTTGTTGATGGAATTAGATAAACAAATATTACAGGTATCTTTAACTACTACTAGTATATTTGGGATTCCACACACCAGGATCATGAATCTTTAGCACTCTAAAAAAATATTCCATGTGCAAGAACTTTTATATTTGCCTTTTATGTACACTCATTTTTATTTTTTTACATCTTCAATCAAGGATATGTTTTTACTGAAATTTGGAGAGGGAGAGAGAAACATCAATGTGAGAGGGAATTGGTTGCCTCCAGAACGCACCCAGACCAGGGACTGAACCCACAACCTAGGTATGTGCCCTGACCAGGAATCAAACTCACAACCTTTTGGTATATGGGACAATACTCCAACCAACTGACCACCTGGCCAGGGTATGACTTTCATTTTTGATGAATGCTTCCTATGAACTATTAAGAATTATATATAGCTCGGCCGGTGTGGCTCAGTGATTGAACATTGACCCATGAACCAGGAGGTCACATTTAGACTTTGGTCAGGGCAACATGCTGGGGTTGCAGGCTTGCTCCCCAGTAGGGAGCATGCAGGAGGCAATCAATCAATGACTCTCATTATTGATGATTCTATTTAACTCTCTGCCTCTCTCTCTCTGAACTCAATAAAAACATATTTTTAAAAAGAATTCTATATAGAGCCTAGGAGTGCCTAGCACGTGTGCATTTCTGCTGTTTCCATTTGACAGTCCCTATTCATTTCAAGACATCTTGTTCATTTGTTTTTTTTTTAAATGTACAGGAGCTCTAGCTGGTTTGGCTCAGTAGATAAAGCATCAGCCAAGGGACTGAAGGGTCCCAGGTTCGATTCCAGTCAAGGGCACATGCCTGGGTTGTGGGCTTGATCCCCAGTAGGGGGTGTGCAGGAGGCAGCCAATTAATGATTCTCTTTCATCATTGATGTTTCTATCTTTCCCTTCCTGTCTGAAATCAATAAAAATATATTTTTTAAATGTACAGGAATGCATTTTAAATAATGAAATTAAAGGAAATTTAAAAATGATATTTCAAACATAACTCTATAAAGTAACACATTTAAATGATTCACTTGTGGGTTTTTTTCCTTTTTTTATTTTTTATTTAATCCTCACGGGAGGATATTTTTTCCATTGCCTTTTAGAGAGAAAGAGAAAAATACTGATGTGAGAGAAGCACATTGATTGGCCACCTCCTACACAAGTTCTGACCAGGGTCTGAGCTGGGAAGGAGCATGTAACAGAGGTTATGTGCCCTTGACTGAAACTGAAACTGGGAACATTTGGTCCGCAAGCCGATGCTCCATCCACTGAGCCAATCCGGCTAGGCTATTTGTGGAATTTTTAAAAAATATTATCATCATATTCATTTTTTTGAAGTCAAATTTATTGGGGTGACATTAGGTAATAGGATCATACAGGTTTCAGGTGTGCATTTCTTAGTTATAAGATCTGTATATCACACTGTGTGCCCACCATCAAAGTCAAATCATCTTCTGTTATCATGTATTACCCTACCCAGTTCCCTCTGGCAATCACCATGTTGTTGTCTGTGTCTATGAGTTTCAAGTTTTATATTCACATATGAGTGAAATCATATAGTTCTTAGCTTTTTCTGCCTGACTTATTTCACTTAGCACAATACTAGTATTCTCAAAGTACATCCATGTGGTCACAAATGGCAGTATTTCATCTTTTCTTATGGCTAAGTAGCATTCCATAACATATATGTAGCACATCTTCTTTATCCAATCATCTATTGTAGGACACCTTGGCTATCTCCATGTCTTGGCCACTGTGAACAAGCTAATCAAAATATTCTTAAAACTGTTTTAAATGTTAACTGGATTGCATTTATTTTATTTTTTTAAATTTTTTTATTAATGTATTACATGTAAACATATCTTCCCATTGCCCCCACCCTCCCAGGCATACCCTAACCCCCCAGTGTCTTGTGTTCATTGGTTATGCTTATATGCATGCATACAAGTCCTTTGGTTGATTTCTTATCTACCCCACCTCTCCCTAACCTTCCCACTGTAGTTTGACAGTCCGGATTGCATTTAAACTGATTATTGTTCCATTACCTTACATAACAGTTTTCCTTCTCTTTCTGACTCATCTTCAAAATGGCTACCACTCCTATTTTATTTCTTTGCTTTGCCTTGCCCCTTTCCTCTCTTCCCAAGCTGTTACCAATCTGTGTGTGTGTGTGTGTGTGTGTGTGTGTGTGTATATACACACACACACACACACACACACACACACACACTGAGTGGTCAGATTATGATGATCCCTGAATGCATAATAACTTGGACACTCATTGTATATCCTATATAATAAAAGACTAATATACACATTGTCCCCTCAACAAGGAGTTCGACCAGCAGGCAGGCTGGCCAACCATCCATGTCCCCTCCCCCTGGCCAGGCTAGCTGGACCCTACCCATGCATGAATTCATGCATCAAGCCTCTAATACACACACACACACACACACACACACACTGAGTGGCCAGATTATTATGGGTTCAGAAATCATAATAATCTAGCCACTCAGTGTAAAAGGCTAAGTGTCCATCTGTCCAACCAGTAGCTATGATGTGCACTGACCACCAGGGGGAAGATGCTCAATGCAGGAGATGCCGTGATGAGCACTGGTCATTTAAAAATAAATGACACCATAGACCTGGCGTCAACACATAGCTTCCCCCGAGTGGAACACAGGCCCTGCCACCTATCTGGAGCAACACCTCACCAAACTGAATCCAATGCTGCAAGGCCCCATAGGGCAAAATGCAGGGCACTGCCTAGCCCAGCCCAGGAACAGTCACTGTGGGTACCAGATAATGACGTCACGTAATGTTTGGCTTCCTCTCCCTAGCAATTAGCCTCCTTGGAGTTTCTTTAGCCCAGGAACACGGCTTGCTTTATAGTCAAGTGCAATGCAAACATTTTAGAGTTTAATCAAATGTTTGTGAAGTGTTTTCCCATGCCTCATCTCATTTGATCCTCACAGAAGTCCTGGAGTAAGAAGATTGGAGACTTGGTAGAATCCTATTTTCTTTTCATTAGTAAGACATGAATAGTGATATTAAAATATTTCTTCTAATTACTTTCCTCCAATGCGCATGAATACATGCACTGGGACACTTATTTACTTAGAATCACATATTTCAAGAAAACCTAAGGGTGTTTTTTTTGTATTGTATTAACATGTACAAATCTATCTATAAATTCAGAAACTGATTTCTGTATATAGAGTTTCTTAAAATATGACATACTTTTTGGATTAAAAAGACCATCTTTTTAAATCCTTTTAAAATAAGATACATTATAAATAAACACAAAATACTTTCAAAATCCATTCAGAATACTAAAAGAATGGCCATTTACTAAAAAAACTACTTCATCTGAGAAATAAAAAGAAATGGGTATCTAAACAATGAATAGATAAAATGGGTCAGAAAACTATACATGAAAGGAATAGAGTGGTTGCCTACAGGTTCACAGACACAAACATTTCCAGTTCATCTTTCAATTAACACTTTGGTGCAGATATTTACCCCTTAAGTAATGAATGATATATGGACTTTTCAATTCCTTTTAACATGTTGTTTTGTAAATAAGTTTTGACTAAATTAACAAAGAGACATGTAAGTGGCCAGTTTAATTCTCAGTGGTCTGACTTTGCGCTTTTCTCTTTAAAGGCAGCCTTAATGAGCAACAGTCCAAATAATCACTAATAAATATAAAGTTCCATCACATTTATACAAAGAACTACTAACATATAGCTAAACACTTCCTTAATTGGGAATTAGATGTCCCTCGAGCCAGGAGACCACCATTCCAGAGTTTTCTGCTTGAGAAAAATAAATTCTTAATTAAGAGCAAAAGGACGCCTATATACACTTTCCTTGACAATCTTTTATGGGGGGTTTAGACCATGTAAATAAGGCTTTTGTTGGAAATAAATATCCATAAGATCCTTCATTTAAAAACAATATAGACAGCCTGGCCAGTGTTGCTCAATGGTTGAGCATAGGCCCATAAACCAAGATGTCAACAGTTCAATTCCAGGTCAGGGCACATGCCCGGGTTGTGGGCTCAATCCAGGAGGCAGCTGAAGGACATTTCTCTCTCAGTGATGTTTCTATCTCTCTGTCCCTCTCCCTTCCTATCTAAAAAAAAAAAAAAAAATTAAAAGATATTTATAAAAAAATATATAGGCAAATACTAAGACTACTCCATTATGCTTTTTAAAAAAGACACGTGTGTACACACACATGTGCATGCAAAACTCTTCAATAATGAGTGGATTGATACTATCTGCAAAAAGATTAAGTTGTGTCATTTCCCTCTATTGCCAAGGCTATTTCTTATTAGTCCCCATTTTATGGAATAACAAGGGATTAGATATTAAAAAAAAATAAAGTTATTGATATCTCAAGCTCATGCAACAATACCTGATTTTCAAAACAGCTTTATGGACATGGATATATTTTCCATCAATTCTGAACTTTAGGTCAGCAGTTTCTGGACTGTCAAATTCTTTCTTCAGGGACTCTGCAACTGTTAAAAAATCTTCATGCTCTGAAGGCAACAAACACATTATAAATACAAAAATCTCAGGAATCATACTCAAGATTTAATAGACTTCAAAAGATAATCATTAACACGAAGGATAATTCCATTTGATTTTTTTCAAAACAGATCATGCCTTACTTGACAAATCAGTTTTACAGCATGAAAATAAGTGTATAAGTGTATAAGCTACCAAAAAATACGTATTTGGAAAGATCAAATACTAGTCTTACATACTATTAGTCGTCAAAAAGTATACTTTTTTTTTTTAAAAAGAAAAAGTTATAGTAGTCCATGATTACATGATTACTTGGTCAAAAACTTGAGTGACTCTTTTCTGGCACTAAAAACTTACCAATTTTCCTTGACTGGAATACTAAGAATTTCTTTGCCCTGTTTTGGAGTTGTTTCAAGGGGTTTCTATATTTTAATCAAAGAATCCCAAGAAACAAATTCACCATTACATGGTAATATTAAGTAGTCATGTTCTTACAAGAGAAAACCCTTTTCTTCAGTATTTGGAATCTAAATATCCCTCTTAACCATAAGAATTAATGTACAAAAAAATAATCCTTAAAGACTATCTAAAAACAGAGCAAATTTACTTAAAAACAATGCATACTCAAAGAGAATAGTTTTTAAGAAAAACGTGATCTCATTGCCTGATGAAAAGAACTGCTGTTATGATTACAAGTAGATCTATTATTATGAAGGAAAAAAGTAAAGGCACTTGGCCCAGCCAGAGTAGCTCAATGGTTGAGCATTGACACATGCACAAAAGGTCGCTGGTTCAATTCTTGACCAGGGCACATGCCTGGGTTGCAGGCTCAAACCCCAGCAGGGGACATGTTTGAGGCAGCAATATATTTTTCTCTCTCATTGATGTTTCTATCTCTCTCTTCTTCTCTAAAATAAATTAAAATAAATAAGTAAAGGGGCAGAGAATCTGTCAACCTTCCCTCTCCCTTAAAAATCACCACGGCCTCAGCCCCCTTCATCACCATTCGACCCTTCCCAGCTCCCCCACCCCTGAAATAAAAGAAAAAAAATGTAAAGGCACTTGTACAAATCCATGTAACACTTTGTGTTTTATATGCATGGACAAAGAAAAACTAGCAGAAGGCTAACAGGGACCCTCATCAGCACTGAATGCAGGTTCAATGGACAGAGACAGGTTCTGACTTCCCACAAGGTAAGAATGGTGACTTCATCAAATAACTGAGCTGTCTCTCAGGAGCCTGGTGTTACCAAGGGAATGCTTAAAAGGAGGGACAACTCCTAAAACCTAGGCTAACCCTAAAAAATGAACTTACCCATGGGATTTATCATCACAATCTCCCAAGGAAATACTATTTGCCTGAGCCCTGTTACCTTAACCTAGCACACACACAATGCAGAGCTCTCTTAGCTATGAGGGAAAGTCACCACTCTCTCAAAAACCAAGTTTTCTTTGACCGTACAAAGGTGAGTAAAAAAAAAAGGGAAATCACTAAGATAGACAAAGAGTCCAGTAGTCTAGATTGCAACTTCACCCGTCCCAAAACTAGCTTCTTCTCAATGCCTCCAGTCTGAATCAAGCAGTCAGGGTTGAAATAACACCTTTCCTCCTCTTAATTCCTAGCAACAAGTATACCTTCTTTCAGAGAAGAAATATTTTTGAGGTGTGAATTCACCAACTGACTTTCTTCCTATTGCTCAGCTGAAATAATAAATTGAGAGGAAAAAAACACCCTAGACTTAGTGGTAGAGGGAAAGAAGTCATCAAAATAATATACTCAATGACCACATTTTTTTTCTAAGCTTAACATTAAAAAATGTTAGGATGTTCTAAAAAAGAATGCCTTTTCAAGATCAGGATTCGAAAATACAAAAATCTGAAGAAGCTTTTTATAACAGGTCCAGGTTAAGTAGTATATGAGAATTTGAAGATGTAAACAGAGTGCTTTGGTGTGACACATATATGTGATTATGGCCAAATAGTCCCAAATTTAGTTCTGTGAACTAAATTTTTCTTTGCTTTTTTATTGAATTTACTGGGGTAACATTGGTTAATAAATTATATAGGTTTCAAGTGTATAATTATATAATACATCATCTTTACACTGTATTGTGTTCACCACAAGTCAAGTCCCCTTCCATCACCATTTATCCCCCTTTAATCCTCTTCTACCTCCTCCAACGCCCTATCCCTCTGGTAATCAATCACCTTATCTACAAGTTTTTGGGGTTTTTTTTGTTCTTTTTAAGAGAGAGAGGAAGGGAGAGGGAGAGAGAAAAATGATGTGAGAGCACAACATCAATCAGCTGACTCCTGTATGCCCCCCACTGGGGGATGGAGCCCACAACCTGGGCATGTGCCCTTGACCAAACTGGAGACCGCCTAGAGCATGGGTCAAAGCCAACTGAGCCACAATGGGCAGGGCTGTAGTGTGTTTGTTGCTTAATCCCTTCAACTTTTTCACTCTTCCCCGAAAACCCCCTCCACTCTGACAGCTTTAGGTTGTTCTCTTATCTATGAGTCTGTTTCTATTTTGTTAGTTTATTTTGTTCATTCAATTTTGCCCATCAGTGAACTTATTTCATTTAACACAATGCTTTCCAGGTTCAGATATGCTGTCACAAAGGGTAATATTTTCTTCTTTTTCACAGCTGAGTAGTATTCCATAATGTAAATGTACCATCGATTTTTAAAAAATCTTTATTGTCAAGAGTATTACAGATCTCTCCCATTTCTTCCTCCTCTGCCCACCCTAGGCCTTCACCACCCTACAGTTTGTGTCCTTAGGTAATGCATATATGCATATTAAGTTTTTGGTTAATCTCTTCCAGCCCTCTTTCCTCTGAGATTTGTCAGTCTCTTCCATGTTTCCACGCCTCTGACTTTATTTTCTTCACCATTTATTTTGTTCATTAGATTTCTTCTTCGTTTCTTCTTCCTCTTCTAAAAGAATACCCTTCAAGCCCAGCTGGCATTGCTCAGTGGTTGAGCATCAATCTATGAAGCAGGAGATCATGGTTTGATTCTCAGTCAGGGCATATGTTTGGGTTGCAGGCTTGATCCCAGTGTGGGGCCTGCAAGAGGCAGCTGATCAATGATTCTCTCTCATCATTGATGTTTCTCTCTCTCTCTCTCTCTTCTCCCTTCCTCTCTGAAATCAACAGATTTTTTAAAAAGGAAAGAAAAAAATAAAGGAATACCCTTCAACATTTCATGTATTACTAGTTTGGTGGTAATGAACTCCTTTGGCTTTTTCTTGTCTGTGAAGCTCTTTATCTGACCTTCAATTCTAAATGAGAGCTTTGCTGGATAGAGTACTCTTGGTTATAGGTCCTTGCTTTTCATCACTTTGAATATTTCTTGCCACCACCTCTGGCCTGCAAAGTTTCTGTTGAAAAATCAGCCGACAGTCATATGGGCCCTCCCTTGTATATAACTAACTGCTTTTCTCTTACTGCTTTTAAGATTCTCTCTTCGTTTTTAATCTTTGGCATTTTAATTACGGTATTTCTTGGTGTGAGCCTCTCTGTGCTTCCTGGACTTATAAGTCTGTTTCTTTCACCAGTAGGGGAAATTTTCGGTCACTAATTCTTTAAATAGGTTTTCAATAACTTGCTGTCTCTGTTCTCTTTCTGGCACCCCCATAATGACAATGTAAGTACCCTTACACTATCTTCATATTTTTGGATTTTTTCTTTTAGCTCTTCTGATTGGGTGTTTTTTTGCTTCCTCATATTCCAAATCATTGATTTCATTTTTGGCATCTTCTACTCTACTGTTAAATCCCTATAAATTATTCTTTATTACAGTTAAATGTCTACTTCATTTTTGACTGGTCCTTTTTCATGTTTCTGAAGTTCTTACTAAGCACCTTGAAGCACTCATTAAGACCCTTGAGCATCCTTACAACCATTGTTTTAAACTCTTCATCTAGCAGTTTGTTTGCTTCCATTTCATTTTGTTTTTTTTCTGGAGATTTCTTCTCTTCTTTAATTTGTGACATGTGTATTTGTCTCCGCATTTTTGCTGCTTTCCTGTGTTTCTATGTATTAGGTAGAGTTGCTATGTCTCCTGGAATTGGCAGAGTGTCCTTGTGTAGTAGGTGTACTGAAGGGCCTAGTGATTCAGCCTCCCCAGTCACCTGAGTTAGACACTCCAAGTGCACCCCTGTATGGGCTGTGTACACTGTATTGTTGTAATTGAGCTTTGACTGCTGTTGGTATCACAGGGAGGAAATGACTTCTAGGCCAACTGACTGTGAGGCACAGTTGCAACTACAATGGAAGAGCTGCTGTGCAGGAGACATCCCATGGAGCAGAACTTGTTTCAGTGGAGCTCTGGTGCTCACTGAGTCACTTGTGGGTGTGTAGAATTGTAATCTGGTATGAAGCTGTCCACTGGGTGCACTGGCTCTGGTGTCTCCCAGGAGGAACAAAGTCAGGCATTGTCTGGGGCCACCCAGCAGGAGCTACAGAGCAATCTGCAGATGACTGTGTTTGTGCTGGGCTTGGAAGTGTCCAGGAAAGGCCAAGCTATGAAGCAAGGTAGGCTGCTGCTAGTACCAGGATTGGGCCTCTCAGTGATAGATAGGTTTGGGGCACACTGACCCCAGCTGCTGCTTGTTTGAGAGGTTTTTGGAAAGTCTAAAGCCTGAGCCAAGATATGCCATTCATAGGGATAAGTCAATGCTAACAGCTTGGATGGGATCTCAGAAAATCACCAGGGCGGAATGAAGTGTGAGCCAGGTGGTGGAGCCTCAGAGCACCTGAAAATCAGCCCCTATGACTCACCATAGGAACAATGAATCCCATGAGTACACCTGATGCCAGACAATCCAGTCTTCCCCATATGTCCTTGGATTCCTCAAGCCACTGCCTCCACGCTGGAGCTGAGAGTTAGTCCAAGTCCATGCACCAGCTCTTTGAGAGACTGCTGGGACTCTGGAAGTCTCAACACTCAGCCACAAAAAAACATCCCCACTGGTCTTTACAACCTGAAGTTATGGGGACTTCTCTTCCCAGCAGCCTCACACCAGCTGAGGGGTCTGGTGTGAGGTTGGGACTCGTTGCTCCTCACGGGAGGCCTCCACAATTGAGAGCTCTCTCCTGATTAAAAAAATGCCACATATGGGTGTTAGACTAGCCTATTCCACAACTCCACCCTTCCTATCAGTTTCAATGTGCTGTCTTCTTTAATTCTCCAGTTGTAGCACTTCCATTTAGCCAGATTTCAGGTAGTTCTGAATGATGGTTGTTCTGTGTTTTAGTCGTAATACTGATGTGGTTGTGAGAGGCAGCAAGTACTGAAATTCATCTATGCCACCATCTTGGTTCCACCAATTATCACTGATTTTTTATCCACTTATCTACTGATGAGCACTTGGGCTGTTTCCAGATCTTAGTTAATGTAAATAATACTGCCATGAACGCAGAGTTTGAACATACAGTGGTACCTCGAGATACGAGTTTAATTCGTTCCGTAACCTTGAGGCGTGGGAAACTATTAGACGCTCGGGTTGAGGTAAACTGGTGGGTCGTGTGCAGCCGGTCGATCCGCGCGATTATTCTTATCTCAAATGTTGCTCGTATTTCAAAGCAAAAATTGCTCGCTCGATGGCTCATATCTCAAAAATCTCGTATGTTAGGGCACTCGTATCTCGAGGTACCACTGTATATGTTTCCTGATTGGTGTTTAAGGATTCTTAGGACATATTCCTGAGAGTGGGATCACTGGGTCAAAAGGCAGTTCCATTTTATTTTTTTGTGGAAACTCCATATTGTTTTCCATCGTGGCTGTACCCGTCTGCATTCCCACCAAAAGTGCAACAGGGTTCCCTTATCTCCATATCCTTGCTAGTCCTTATTTGTTGATTTGTAAATGACAGCCATTCTGGCAGATATAAGGTGATACCTCATTGTCATTTTAATTTTCATCTCTCTAACAATTAGTAACATTGATTATTTTCTCATATGTCAACTGGCCATCTGTATGTCCTTGTTGGAGAATTGTCTATTTAGGTCCTTTGCGTATTTCTTAATTGGGTTGTTTGTATTCCTGGTGTTGAGTTGTATAAGTTCTTTATAAATTTTGAATATTAATCGCTTATCAGATATATCATTGGTGAATATGTTTTCCCATTCAGTATATTGTCTTTTCATTTTGTTGATGGTTTCCTTTGCTTTGCAAAAGTTTATTTTGATGTCCCATTTGTTTATTTTTATTTTGTCTCCCTTGCCTGAAGCTATATCAGAAAAAAATATTACTTCAAGAAATGTTCAAGATTTTACTGCTTGCTTTTTTCTAGGATTTTTATGGTGAACTTAATTTTTCTAATCACAATATTCACTTTTACAACTTGCTTTACTACAAAATATATGAATATATTCAATTTGTTTCATTTTAAGTTGAGCAGCAGCTTAACTCTTCTTAAACATACTCCTGCCTGGCGCCATTTTGGGATTCAGCCCATCTGGTATCTGGGTGACCTAAAAACTGGTCACCTGATGATGGGACAGCTCCAACTGTCTGACACAGCTCAACACATGACATGTATTAAAGACTAGCCTTCAATATCAATTGTTCAGTAACTCAAACCTTTGGTGGTCAAGAGCTATGCTAATGTTCAAACACGAGACATCATGACCTATTTAGTTTCTCATCACATTAACAATAGAATAGGGGGGTGGGGAGGCCAATAGGGAAAAAATAAAAATAAATTTAAAAAATAAATAAAATAAAATAATAGAATAACTTAGAAGAAATACATTTGCAAAAGGTAGAAATGAACATGAAATAAAATTAAAATATTTTAAAGCTACTCAGCATATGACAGCTTAATATTTATGACCAATAATGAACTCTTGAAGGAAACAGTATTCAAAAAAATAGATAGGTTATGTAACCAAAAAACACCCTGAATTCCACTACCCTTTCAAATACCAGTTTTGATGCCCTTCTAAAATAAAAGTATTTGAGATTGGTTGAGAGAAAAAGAAAGATTAAAACACCACCTTAAGAAAACCACAACTTCTTCAGTTTTTTAAAAATTCATTTTTGTATTATATTATATTGAATTATGTAATAAATCAAGTACTAATATAACAATAAAAAAACTTAGGGGACGAATCCAAGATGGCGGCACAGGTAAACACCTACACTGCTGCCTCGCACAACAATTTCAAAACTACAACCTAAAGACAGAACGGACATCATCCAGAACCACAGGAAAGCTGGCTGAGTGGAAGTTCTACAACTAGAGGGAAAGAGAGGGGCTCACGGAAACCCAGAGGAGCTGCAAAAAGCTGAGGTACGGAGACGCGCGCGAGGAGAGAGCGGGTGCCGGAGTACCTGGCTGGCTTTCTCTGGCGGGAGGGAAACGGAGACTCTCAAAGGCATTGAACCCCTTATCCTACGACACTAAACCCCAGATCCAGCCGAAACTCATACGGGGGGAGTTTGGACTGTGAAAAGGGAGAGGGGCACAGAAATTTAGGGGAGTTGCAAAAGATCAAAGGCCTGGTGGCGCGCATGGCACTGCGCGCAGGACAGATTGCTGATTGTGCCGCTGGCTTTCATGAGTGGGCGGGAGACAGACCTTCCCAACTGTGCCACTTCTAACTTCACTAAACCCCTGTTTCGGACGAAACCCTGGAGGCCTAGACTCGTGTGGTCCTGGTGCGCAGGGGAGCTGGAAAGGCAGCGGTTAGAGGCACTGTGGGTGCATGCACAAGGACTGCTCCAGCCATTACCCAGTCACGTGAGACTCAGGGGCCGTGGAGGGCGGGGCTGACTGGAAGGCAAGGCGGTCCCTTAAGCCCTGAGACTCCACCCATCCCAAGCTCAACAGAGGCTTCTGTGGCTTTGCACGTCTGGTATCATAAAGCTGAATTCAATACAGAAGTTTCCCCGGCATAGTGAAAATGCCGAGACAAGGGAAGGGATTACAAACAAAAGAAATGGAGGGAAAAAAACGACTGGATATAGACTTCAAAACCACGCTTATAAGGTTTTTCAAGAATATGCTAGAAAAGTTGGATAAATTTAGTGAGACGCAAGAGGAGATGGAAAGGTCCAACTAAAGATAAAAAAAGACCAACTAGAAATTAAACATACACTGACTGAAATAAAAACTATTATACAGAATCCTAACAGCAGACTAGAGAAAGGCAAGGATCAAGTCAAAAATTTGAAATATAAAGAAGCAGAAAACATTCAACTGGAAAAGCAAGAAGAGAAAAGAATCTAAAAAATGTGAAGATAATGTAAGGAGCCTCTGGGACAGCTTCAAGCGTACCAACATCAGAATTGTGGGGGTGCCAGAAGAAGAGAGAGAGCAAGATACTGAAAACCTATTTAAAGAAATAATGACTGAAAACTTCCCACATCTGGTAAAAGAAATAGACTTACAAGTCCAAGAAGCACACAGAACCCCAAATAAAAGGAATCCAAAGAGGACCACACCAAGACACATCATAATTAAAATACCAAGAGCAAAAGACAAAGAGAGAATATTAAAAGCAGCAAGAGAAAAACAGTTCATTACCTACAAGGGAGCACCCATACGACTGTCAGCTGATTTCTCAACAGAAACGATGCAGGCCAGATGGGAGTGGCAAGAAATATTCAACGTGATGAACAGCAAGAACCTACAACCAAGAATAATCTATCCAGCAAAGCTATCATTCAGAACTGAAGGGCAGATAACGACCTTCACAGAGAAGAAAAAGCTAAAGGAGTTCATCAACTCCAAACCTGTATATATGAAATGCTGAAAGGTACTCTTTTAGAAGAGGAAGAAGAAAAAGGTAAAAGACAAAAAATTATGAACAACAAATACATATCTATCAAACAAGTGAATCTAAAAATTAAGTGAATTAAAAATTTGATCAACAGAATAAACTGGTGAATATAATAGAATCAGGAGCACAGAAAGGGAGTAGACTGATAATTCTCAGGAGGACAAAAATCACAAAGCATCAAACAAACTGTGAAATTACAGCAGAAAGATTAAAGTTAGGTGAGGTAGATAGGTGATCAATCAAAGGACTTGTATGCATGCATATGAGCATAACCAATGATCACAGACACTGGGGGGTCGGGGTTTGCCTGGGAGGGAGGGGGTGCAATGGGGAGATATGTATAAAAAATTAATAAAAATTAATAAAAAAAATTAAAAGAAACACTTAGGAACAGGTTACTCAAAATTTATACATGCATGTTCATAACAGCATTATTCACAATATTTAAAAGATGGAACTAATCGAATTATACATCAATAAATGAATAAATGAAACATGGTGTTTACATCCATCAGAATATTATTCAGCTATAAAAAGGAATGAAGTGCTGATAAGTGCTATAACATGAGCCTCAAAAGCATTAAGTAAAAGAAGCCAGACATAAAACGTTGCATGTTGTATTATGCTATTATAAAATATCCAAAACAGAAAAATGCATAAAACAAAAACCAAATTGGCCAGTGGCTGGCAGGAGAAGGGAGAATAGAGAGTAGCTGCTTACTAGGTACAGGGTTTTCTTTTAGGGTGATGCAACTGTTTCAGAACTTGATATCGATGGTGGTTGCTCAACACTGTGAATGTGCTAAATAACTCTGAATTAAAATGGCTATTTTTATGTATATGAATTTTACCTCAATTAAAATGAAAGCACTTAAGGGGAGAAAGCAATCCATAAAATGTTTCATAACATGTTAATAAATTTTATTATGCAAATCTAATTTGGGGAAAGATATTAAATTTAATGGAAAATATAACATTCTAGAACCTAATAAAGTCCACAACCAGGAAATATGCAAGCAAACTGGTCAGCTGATAGGACTATTTTTCCTGGCTGGAAATAGCCCTGAACTTTCTTACCTACAGACAGGAGGCGCCAGGAGACGGCGGGAGTGGCAAAGCAGGCAAACACATCATCGGTGCAGGAGAGGTGGGTGAGGTGAGGCAGGACCACGGACTGGCCCCGGCACTGGCCCCACATGTACACATGCCCACCCTGAGTCTTGGCGGCAGATGTGTGGGCAGAATGGCAGGCTGCAATTTCTACTACCCTGAAAATTTTTAAGAAAAATGGATGTGTCACTTATAGACTACAAAAGCCCACAATATATCACACAAAGTAAATAAAAAGTTCACGCTTAGAACACCTCAAAAAACAGCTCAAGATTGTCCTGTAGAAAAAACCAAAAGATCAGAGCAAGAGTACTGTATTTCTGGGGACTTCCTGCGTCCTCCTCCTGGCGGTTCTTTTGGCCTGTTCTCTAGGTTCACAGACTCACAGTCAGCGCTCTGGTGGCGAGTAGGAGGAGGTGAAGGAGGCCGCGTCCCGCTGGGCAGGTGTGTCTGAGGCTGGTGGACCCCCAACCAGCGGAACTGGGGTGTCCGTGCCTCCCGCCTCCTCTCCACGGACAGAGCTCCCTCAGCGTCACCCATCGACCCTCCAGCCCCGGTGCCAATGCCGCTCAGGCTCCGCAGCCCAGGTCACAGCGCCCAGAACAGAGAAGAACTTTGAGGATGTGGCCAGCTCCTTCTCTGAGGAGGAGTGGGGGCTCCTTGAAGAATCTCAGAGACTTCTGTACTGCAAGATGATGGTAGAAGTGTTTGCACTGGTCTCATCTGTAGGTTGTTGGCATAAAACGAATGATGTGGAGGCCTGTTCTGAGCAGAGTGTATCTGTACAATGGGAGTCACAGTTTAGTGCTACTAAGACAGCTCCAGCAACCCAGAGGACCCATCTCTGCAAGAGATGTTTCTCTGTCTTCAAAGATATTCTGCACCTGACTGAGTCACAGACAGCAGACTTTGAGCAGAAAGGCTTCTTCAGTGCCTCATGTGTGAGAGACTTCTCTTTCAGTGCAAACCCTCCCCATTAACAGAAGGATACCAGTGGAGAGAAGCCCTGGAAAGAATCTGTGGACAGGGCCTCATTTGTGACCAAGTGCAGCTTCTACTTTTCAGGGATTCCTTCAATCAGTAGGGAGGTTGGGGAAGACTTCACAGCCATGTCAGAACTCCAGCACAAAGCAACGCTCAACACTCAGGAGCCACACAGTAATAGTTATATTTCAGAGGAATTTCTCAATAGAAAAAGATATCACCAATGGGATGAAGGTGAAAAAGCTGCCAGCCGCAACCAGAACCTTGTTCAACATCAGTGTGTCTGCTCCAGAGAAGTGAAATATGAATGTAATACATGTGGGGAAGTGTTTTCGTGTATCTTTAACCTCATTAGACATAGGAGAGGTCACACTGGAGAAAAGCCCTATGAGTATACTGATTGTGGGTAACTTTTCATTCAAATGTCTCATCTCATTAAACACCACAGAGTTCACAATGGAGAAAAGCCTTACAAATGCAGTGAATGTGGAAAATCATTTAGGCTCAATTATTGCCTCGTTATCCCAAAGGGAGTTCACACTGGAGAAAAGCCACATGAGTGTAGTGATTGTGGGAAGTGCTTCAGTCAAAGGGCTCACCTCATGCAACACCACAAAGTTCACACTGGAGAAAAACCTTATCAGTGTAATGACTGTGGGAAGCCCTTCAGTCAAAAATCTAGCCTCATTAAACACTACAGAATTCACACTGGAGAAAAACCTTATGAATGTAGTGATTGTGGGAAGTCCTTCAGCAGAAGCTCTACTCTCATTCGACACCACAGAGTTCACACTGGAAAAGGGCCTCATACGTGTATTTAATGTGGGAAATATTTTTGCTACAAATCTTTCTTCATTCAACACTTGAGAGTACACACTGGAGGAAAGGTTTAAATGTGCAAGGAATGTTTTACTTTCTCACAATAACAACACCAGAGGAGAAACTTTTACCCCCATTTCCGTGAATGCAAACAAATTTATCAGAACGTACACTCTGCTGGATGAGTACTAACTTTCAGGTATAAGTCACACTTTCAGAAACTGGATCCCACTTACTAATCTACTCAGGACTACTATATGATTATGTCATTGGAATTTATCTGGAAGATATGTCACCCCTACCACCTGCTGCACCTGAAGAGTATGCATCCATCAAAACTCCTGAATATTCTGGGGTTGTGCTTGAGAAAATTATGAATATATTGAGCTGCTGGAAAAAAAAAAAGAGTACTGTATTTCTCCTCTCCTGAGTGCCCCTAACCTCTCATCCTACCCTCTTTCTAAGATAAATAATGCATAACTATAGAGAAAAACTTGGAAAAAGGGACTAGAAGCCTGTTAGGATTGCTGAAGGAGGAATGCAGGAGGCCAAATTGGTAAGGGGCTATAAATTTACTAGAGGCCCAGTGCACAAATTCATGCATGGGTGGGGTCCCTCAGCCTGGATAGCAATTGAGGCCTCTTGGGAGGCTGGCAGGTGGGAGGAGGGGCTGTGGGAGGTTGGCCATCTAGGGGGAGACCGGGAAGCCATGGGAGGTTGGCTGGTGCGGAGAGGGGGAGGGAGAGGGACTAGGGGAAATTGGCTGGCCAGGGTGGGGAAGGTCCATAGGAGGAGGAAGAGGGGGGAGGAGCTGCGGGAGGTTGGCTGTGAGAGTGCACTGACCACCAGGGGGCAGCTCCTGGGTTGAGCGTCATAGCGACTGGTGGACCGGTTGTTCCAGTCATTGGGTCTTAAGGGTTGCTTAGGCTTTTCTCTATTTAGATTAGGTCATCTGGATACCATATATACATATATAAACAGGGAATATGCTAATTAGCCAGGCATCAGGACCGCTCAGGAGGAGCAGCGTGCACTGTTGGGCAGGAAGACACTGCGTGCCACCCCCAGCTCCAGCAGACACAGGGAGGCTGGGGCTGGGGGTGGGCAAGAGTGGACACACATCACACAGAGAGGCTGGGACTGGGGACGGGCCAGAGCAGAGACACAACACACAGGAGCACCTGCCCCCAACCCAGCAGACACAAGGCAGCAGCCAGTGCTACTCGGATCAGGCACGGATCCCAGCCCCACCGCAGGGTACCTCCTTACGTGGTGAGAGGCGGGGCACCTCCTCAAGTGCTGGGACTCTAGTAAATTTATATTCGCTTACCAATGTCCATTGTGAAGTGACCTAAAGATCAGTTCCCAGGGGAGAGGGTATTGATTCAATTATTTGATCAGACCTAATAAAACCAAAGTAAAGTGGACTCTGACAAAATATGCAGACAGTTGTTGGGGCTTAAACTGTAGCAAAAAAATAAAAAATACTGTCTTTGATATACCATTTACTTTCAAATACAACTTTTTCTCTCATCCCTACCAGAGCTCACAACACTCATAAGGCTGATAAGCATTGAACTAGGGGTCATGAACTCTGAACACACCAAGCCAAACAGACATCAAGCCAAAGTTACTACATTTCTCAGTTAGTTTCTTACGCAGGAACCCAGAATCAGAGGTCAACATTGTAAAACCTCACAATTTGGCTGAATAAACATTAAGCATCTATTCCAGTAACACACATTACATCAAATCAATACTTAAACAGATAATGACCTTTCAAGGGCAGATTTTATTTATTTGGACATTGTTTTAGTTGGATCAACAAAAAAGTCTGTACTTCAACATGGTGACAGTCTCTATTTTACTTCCCTACTAAATGGGCAACAAGAAGTTTGTAGGAATTATACCAGGATGTATTAATGGCTGTCAATCAGGAGGTTATTTTAGAAAGCTCATAAGAATCATATCAACTTTATGCTCATTCTAGATGATACTAAACTCTTTGTTCAAATGAGAATGTTAATAAACAAGAGTTACAAAGTCAAACACCACAGCTCCAGCACACACAGTCCTAAGTCCACAATGCACACACAACCCCAAGACATACTACAGCCAAGTTACCTTTCTTTCTCCACCATGATGTGTGTTGGGTTTAGCAGGTTATTTTTATTGCCAGTTCCAAGCTGCCCATACGTGTTAGCTCCCCAGGCATAGAGCAAGCCCTCATCTGTTAGTGCTAGAGTATGTGCATAGCCGCAGACAATCTGCAAGTAAATTTAAATGATTACCATAAACAGAAAAACAGGAAGGACAGGAAAACATCTACTTAAAGATTACAGCCTGCTTCTACAGAATGTCAATTCATCATCAGGTGTGGAGTAACATTCTCTGAAACATTAAAACAGCATTAGGAAAGCTTACACCTGAGACTACTGAATTTTTCAATCCTTTTTTTTACTTGTCAATACTGATGTGCTACCACCATGGTGATCCTTTTCATCATCAGAATTTAGGGAGGATATAATATTAAATGTGAAAGATTCAGGCATAGAGTATTATCCTAAAATATTTATTGAAAATAAATTTCCAATATTCTTCCAAGTCAGAGCAGAGAAACTAGATGGAGACCAGTAGCTAAGAGTCTACCACACATACCTGGTTCACACACACGCTGTGCAAAGCTGCCACTCGCAAAGGGGTCAGCTGATTGACATTGTTTCCCAAGCCCAGCTGACCATTGCCATTGTAACCCCAGCCGTACACCTTCGAGAGAGGAAGAGAGAGAATGGGCTTTTAAAAATAATAGTAAGAGGGAACAGATAAACAAATCAGTTACACTTTTTTCACTTCCAACATCCATACTGTACTCTGTACACTGATTTCCAAATAGATGTTTTAGGGGTGGGGAATAAACAGAATTTTGCATCAGTTCTTACTCCATAACTTACTAGCTAGATAATCTTGGGCAAGTCTTTTAATCTTTGTTTTACACATGAGGAAACTGAGTTTCATTAACAATTATTAAGCACTTACCTGTCAGGACTTTGTGAAAGTTACTAGGAATATGTCTTTAATCACAGTTTAACAGAGGGGATGAACTATGCAAATTTTCTGTAGCCAGGTGGCAATTGCTATAATAAAGAGAGAATCTAGCCAGTGGTTCTCAACTTTTCTAATGCTGCAACCCTTTAATACAGTTCCTCATGTTGTGGTGACCCCCAACCACACACAGGTTGAGAACTGCTGCTGTAGATTCTAACGCCATCGGAAAACACATATATTTACATTACAATTCATTAACATAGCAAAATGACAGTTATGAAGTAGCAACCAAAATAATTTTATGGTTGGGGGTCACCATAACATGAGGAATTGTAATAAAGGGTTGTGGCATAAGAAAAGTTGAGAACCACTGATCTAGGCATTGTAGGAGCAGAGAGGAGAAAGAATTTGTCTACAGAAAGTGAAGGAAAGACTTTTGAGAAAGTGGAGATTTGGGAAGGGCTGAATGATGGATGAGGGGGAAGGCACTCCAGATAGAGGACACAGAATGTGTTGGAGGCAGGTTCAGAAGACAATATGTGGGCCTGGCTGGACACATATGGAAGAGTAGAAGGAGAAAAGATTAGAAAGAAAGGTAAGGGCCAAGGGGATAAAGTGTTAAAACACATACCAGGGAAAGTGGAATGCTTCTATGGGTCTTTCACTGAAATATTTTAAAAACAGAAACTAATATGCTTAAATTTTCGTTTTGGAAAGATCATGCTGGCTACAATATGAAGGGGAACTGGAGTGTGTATGAGAGGCAGGAAGACCAATCCTATGTAATAAAAAGGTAATAGGCAAATTGTCCCCTCGACCAGGAGTTCAACCAGAGTTCGATCAGAGGGCAGAGCCGGCCTGACAAATGCTTTTAGCCCCTCCCCCTGGCCAGCCCGTCCCCAATCAATCCCCCAACCCGGTTGGGGGCAGGACCAGCCAGCCAACCTCCTTTATCCCCTCCCCTTGGCTGGCCAGGCCCAATTGGCCCTAATCAGGGTGGGCTGGTCAGACTCCATCCATGCACAAACTCCTTCACCAGGACTCTAATCAGTAGATGAATTGGTATCTCCTTGGCAAACAGGTGAGCTCTGATGGCATTCCAAACCAACATCGTGGTAGTGGGATCAAGAGAGGGGGAATGGATATGAACTAAGTTAAAGAGGGGGATGTGACAGAATGTGGTGATGATCCCTTAGAGATCTGGAGTGAAAGGGGAGTCATCAGCTGAAAGTAGCAGAGTTTGGCATACGTGTGACAGAATTGTTAGTTTAGAATGGCCAGTGTGGGACACAGGAAATACTACTGACCAGGAACAATAAAGGGTCTAGTTCAAATTAGAAACCCAAGATGTATGGTAGCACCATGCTCCATGGCAATGCAGGGCAAATAAGAACTGGCTGGGCCTTCTTTTTTTTCAATCTTCACCCAAGTACATGCTTATTGATATTAGAGAGAGGGAAAGGGAAAAACATCAATGTGAGAGATAAACATTGATTGGTTGCCTCCCTTTAGGCACCCCGACAAAACCCGCAACCTAGGCATATGCCCAGACCGGGAATCATTTTAGGGGAGAATTAAGACTCTAAAACAGCCTGTTCTGTTCTCAGGAGATTGCTACCCGGCTGTCTTAGGCCTAAATTCTGGGTGATTGTGGGGCCTGGCTCTGCCACTGGGGCCCGCATCTTCCAATTGGCCTGTATTTGTTGTCAGGGCCCAAAGAGAAGAAGAGGAACAGTTTTTCGATGCAATGGATTTGACCAAATGACAAAAGGCAAGTGCGGGCTGTGTCTACTGTACACACAGAGACACCAGCTCTGAATCTATCTGGCTAAAGAGAGTTCTGGTAGTTTCTGTTTCCTTGCTGAGGCAATCCTTTCTAGGAAGCCTGGGCCCATGCTCAGCTCCAACTCAGTGGGCCTTTTCCAGGCCCCTCCCCCAGTCGGTCCCAATCTTGATCAGGGGTGGGGCCAGCCGGCCAACCACCCATGGCTCCTCCCCCAAGCCAGCCAGGCCCCATCAGCCCCGACTGGGGCAAGCTGGTGGGACCCCACCCATGCATGAATTTGTGCACTGGGCCTCTAGTGTATAAAAAGCAGCTACAAATGGTCTAAAAATATTCAGGTAAAACACTGTTGTTAACAGGGAAGTTACAGAATAGCAAAGCAAAGCAGTAGGCATAATAATTCTTTAAAAAGGTAATTATATTTACCCATATATAACTATTTATAGAAGAAAGTCCAAAAGGATATATATCAAACTATTCACAAGACTGGAGAAAAGAAATTCACATTTTACTTTATATGTTTCATTTCACTTGTTTTCTTTTGTTAAAATAATCACAATAATAATCTTAAAATTAAATTTATTTTTAAAAAGGAAGTGAAGAATACTGGAATGGAAGATGTCATATGACTATCCCAAGGAATTCCTAAGTCAACCAGGATATCAGGGTTAATTCCAAAAATAAATCAACACACTCTATCACCCAAGGCATAATTCCACATGTGAGTGCCAAAGATGTATTTTTGGGTAATTTTTGTGTACTAAGACATGCAGAGGTAATGACAGGCCCTTTTAAGTAGAAGTTGCAACCAGAATAATTTTCTAAAAATAACCCATTGATTCAAAGGTGACCATGAGAGAGGTCACTGTAAGATGGGTTTTTAAAAGTAGTTAACAGTAATCATGATAAAAAAATTCTGCTTTCGCAAGTTGCTTCTTCCTGTGAACTAACATTCCAAATATAAGCAGGTAGTTCTACAGAGACATCATGCCCATTGGAGTCATCAACTGCCTATAAACATCATCAGCTAACTTCAAAAAGTGCAGTTGATTTTTCATTGGAAGAATGATGTATGTAAAATTTTAATTGGTTGATTAAATCGCAAACAAATACCTATAAACATTAAGCTACTTGGATTTTCTACAAAATAAAATTTAGACACATTAAAATCTTTACTTACAGATAAATTTAAAAATTCACACTGAGGCCCTGGCTGATGTGGCTCAGTTGGTTGGAGCATAATCCCATACACCAAAAGGTAGTGGGTTCAATTCCTGGTCAGGGCATATACTCAGGTTGTGAATTTGATCCCTGCGTTGGGGTGAGTGTGGAAGATAAACAATATTTCTCTCTCACACTGATGTTTCTCTCTCTCTCCCTGTCTCTTCCTCCTTTTCTCTCCTTTTCCTTCTCCCCCTCCCTTTTCTCTCTCTCTCTCTCTTCTTCCTGCCCTCCCTCTTCCCTTCCTCTCTCTAAAATCAATTAAAACCAAAATTCACACTGAGGAGCAAACATTCTCTGGTTACTCCTTAGTCAGTAATCAGTTAGCTATCAATGGGGTATCAAAACAAAGCACTATTGCTTCCACAATCTAATACATGCACCTTATGAAAAAAAAAAAGATATTTCATTAAAAGAAGTGGGGGAGGGGAATGCAAAGATAGCTCACCTCACCAGTGTCAAGAACAGCCATTGATGAGGTCTGACCACAGGCAATACCCACTACCCTCTTAATATGTAAACAATGTGTAACTTTTCGAGGAGTAGGTTGATTTGCTGTAGATCCTGATCCCACCTGGCCACAGTTGTTATAACCCCAAGCAAATACCTACACAAAAGAAGGGGAGGAAAAATAATGGTAAGGGTAAAAATTCTATGATCATAAATAAATCCACTTAACAGAGTACTTACAATGTGCTAAATGGCTCTGTAAGCTTAACTGCATTAACTTATTCAATCATCATAGTAACCTACACTGTGACCCTGGGTTAGACACTATTACCATACCCATTTTACACATGGAAATTGAAATGCAAAGAGGTTAAATGATTTGCTGGAGGTTCGAGTTAGCAAGTAGTAGAAGTGGAAGCTGAACCCAACATAGTCCAGCTGTGGTCTTCACACTATGCTGCATTGCCTCTACAATTATGGCAGTCATATATGTTTTTTAATCTGGCATCAATTAAAAATGAAATATATGCTACATAAAAATCATGACATGAAAAAAATGTGCTTAACTCTTTGGCCATAACATTTTTTTTTCATGGAAATTTTCAAAACTACATTATGCTTTTCCCCTGTCCAATACCGAACATTCATAACCCTTCCCAATGACTCAGGACCATACTATAATTATCAATTGTAGTTCCACATCATAACATAATAATGACCGAAAGTATTGTGGAGACATTTATCCCTACAGAAATGACACCAAGCTGTTAGTCTGTTCTTGGTAATAGTTCCTCTGCATCCTGCTTATTACTTTTGGTCTGTGATCTGCCATAACCTGAAACCAGCTTTCTAAGAAAGAGAGAGATATAAACAAATCTCTAAGCTAGTTAAAATCTAGTAACAAAGATGAAAAACAAACAAACAAACAAAAAAACACCACTTCAGGTTAATTACCAAAACATTCTATCAAACAGGAATATGATCAGAGAGGAGAATTAGGGAAAGGGGAATTTTGGCAGTAGAGACAATAAATTTCTACACTAAGGCAACACTTCCTAAAAGTAGATTCACAGGAATATTTAGTATAATCATGCAAATATTTAGCACAATTATCCAAACATGTTTAAGGTAAAAATTACCAGGAATCTAAACTGTACAAATTAGTAAGTTCCAATTTCAACATTCTTTTGACACTTCTCTAATATCCTAGTTCTCTTGCAATGCAGCTTTAATTTTAAAATCTGGTGCTCGGATTTATGCACTGGTGGGGTCCCTCAGTCTGGCCTGTGCCCTCTCACAAATCGAGACCCCTCAGGAGATGTAGTAGTGTGTGAAACAGCAGGTGTCTGGGAAGGAGACTGGGCACTGTGCCACTCCAGCTCATCCCAGCCCAGCTGTGTCTACCACCCTGCTGCCATGGAGGCAGGAGAAGCTCACGCCATCACAGCTGCACTCAACAGCCATAAGCCCAGTGTCTGGCGCCCCTGAATCAGCTGAGCAGTGCTCCTGCTGTGGGAGTGCACTGACCATCAGGGGGCAGCTCCAACATTGAGCGTCTGCCCTTGACAGTCAGTGCACATCATAATGACCAATCAAATGGTCGTTCAATTGCTTAAGCTTTTATATATATAGATAGGGACTGTAGTTCTACTAACCAAGAAACAGACTAGGAAACAGTGGATTCCAGGGCATAATGCCTGTATGCTAGCCTGGCTCCAGCTCATCCCAGCTATGAAACCTTGATCTCCATGAGCTTCTTTGGTTTCTTCATCCTACATAGTAAACTGTAACACCACTGAAGAACTTTAAACAGGGAACAAAATAATCTGATTTCTGTTTTAGAAATCACAGGAGATGGATAAATAATACTGAAAAGGTAGACCGATGAAAAAGCTGTGGAATAAAAGATCATGGTAACAAGGCTTGACCTAAGGTTATGGAGATGGAGAGGAACAAAATAATGTGAGTTTAGAAAGTAGAATCAACATGATGAGTAACCTTTAAGATAAGCATGGAACTTATAGTGTAAACAAATAGTACAGTTCCTACTGGAATGCTGGTAAAGTTATTTTCTATGACATCATTACATTTACTGGAAAACAAAATACACTTTAATTTAAGGGATATGGTAATTAAAAAGAAAAGTACAGAACACTGTCATACACCTCTAATTTGTAGTCATGTAATAAACAGCATGAGACTCAACTGCTTTAAAGCTGAAATCTACCATCATCAAAGAGTGTTCCTGATCACATAATACAGAATATGTTAGAAAAAGAGTATGTTCCTACAATGTGTTTAGCTATTCACACAGGGCTACTATGTTTACACTATACCAAGTACAATATGGTCATTATATTTTTGGCACTTTCACAGTAGTTAAAAGGTAGAACAATCCAAATATCCATCAACGAATAAACAATTAAACAAAATGTGGCATCTTACCAATAATAGACAAACATGTAAATTGACCATACCTCTGCTACACCCATAGCCAATCAGAGTATGCAAATAAACCCAACAAAGATGGCAGCTAATGTGCACACATAGGCACCAGCGCCTGGGTCCCTGGAACATCCTGGCACCCAGGTCACTGAGGTTGGCCCAGTGTGGGCCCTGAGCAAGCTGGGAAGGGCCTGAACCAGGGGCTTCCTGGGCAAGGCAAAGCCTGCAATCAGAGCTGAGGGGGCAGGGGCAGAGCCAGTGATCGGAGGGAGCTGGGGGTCCCTGCCCAGGCCGAAATCTGTGTTCAGAGGGAGCTGGGAGTCTGCTGTCCAGGCCAGAAGTGTAGGCCAGAGGCTTTTGGTCTGGGCAGGGGTAAGCCGGCAATCAGAAGGAGCTGGGGGTCTCCTGCCCAGTTCAAAAGCCTTACCTAAAGTCTTTAGGCCTGGGTAGGGGTGAGCTAGTGACTGGAGGGAGCTGGGGGTCCCCTGCCCAGGCCTAAAGTGTCAGCCAGAGGCTGCAGGCCTGGGTAGGGGGGGAGCCTGCGATCAGAGACTACTGGCAATCAATGTGAACTACAGAGGAAATACCTTTTCTGACTGCTCACTGGCTAAGCTTCCTGTATGCCATGGGTAATATTCTTTTATTTTTTTTAATATATTTTATTGATTTTTTTACAGAGAGGAAAAGAGAGGGATAGAGAGTTGGAAACATTGATGATGAGAGAGAGACATCGATCAGCTGCCTCCTGCACGTTCCCTATTAGGGATGTGCCCTGCAACCAAGGTACATGCCCTTGACCAGAATCGAACCTGGGACCTTTTAGTCTGCAGACCGACTCTCTATCCACTAAGCTAAACCAGTTTTGGCGGTAATATTCTTAATAACTTAGGTAACACAAATCCAAAAAGGTGATCTAGGGTTTTTCCTCAACACTTCTAGAGAAAAAAACGAAGGTCTGCTGCTGGAGCGCTAAGAAATGTTATATCCTGCCTTAGCTGGTTTGGCTCAGTGGATAATGCTTCGGCCTGCTGACTACAAAGTCTGGGTTTGATTCTGATCAAGGGCATGTACCTAGGTTAGGTTGCAGGCTTCTTCCTGGCCAGGGCCCAGGTCAGGGCTCAGGCAAGAGGCAACCAATCGAAGTATTCCTCTCACTTTGATGTTTCTATCTTTCCCTTTCTCTTCTACATTCTCTAAAAGTCAATGGAAACATATCCTCAGGTGAGGATTAAAAAAAAAAAAAAGAAAGAAAGAAATGTTATGTCCTATGAATGTTATGTCCTATGAAAGACACATCTTAAAAATGCCTAAAGAAAGTTGTCATTTTTTTCATGGTGAAGGTACTGGAGTCCGTGTTGATGAAAACGTCTTGGAGGCTGTGGTGAATGGCAGTGGCAACTGGCAGTGGCTACAGCAGCAGAGTAATGAGGCTGGTGCCTTCCCCTGAACAGCACCGTTGCCTCACACAAAGGGAGGCCAGACTCTGGCCTAAGCCATCAGTAGAACATCCCCTGAGGGCTCCCAGTATGTGAGAGGGGGCAGGTTGGGCTGAAGGACCCTCCACCTCCAGTGCATGAATTTTGTGCATTGGGCCTCTAGTATAAATATAATAGAATATTATTTCGCCTTTAAAAGGAAATTCTGACACATGCTACCATATGGATAAATCTTGAAGACATTTTGCTATGTCAAATAAGGTAGTCGCAAAAAGATAAATACAGTAGATTCCATTCATAGGAGGCACCTAGAGTAGTCAAATTCATAGATACAAAAAGTGATTGACAGGGGCTAAGGAAAGAGGAAATGGAGAGTTAATGATTAATAGGTACAAAATTTCAGTTTTGTGAGGTAAAAAGGTTCTGTGGATGAACGGTGGTGATGGTTACACAACAATGTTAAGTGTAGTTAATGGCACTGAACTCTACACTTAAAATGATTAAGATATAAAATTTTACCACAATTTAAAAAATAAAGAATAAAAGCAAGGTACTTACCTCTCCATCAGCTGCCAAAGCCATTGAATGATGGGAGCCACAAGCTACTTCAACCACTTGTTTGACCAAGAGATTGGTACAGACTTGGATGGGAGCAATGCCTTGGTTGGTTGTCCCATTTCCAAGCTGGCTATATCCATTGTGACCCCAGGCGTAAACAACTCCATCTATATAAGATGGCCACACACAAAGAATCAGCTCCAAGAAGAAATGGCATTGCTGTATTTTCCCGCAGATTTTGCACAACTCATTCTCCAACCTTAATTTTTTTCACATTGCCCTTCCTCCCTACAAAGTAACTACTGATAAGGGTTGGGGGAAAGAGAAAATAGGATAGACAGACGCAAAATTGTTAAAGAAAGGACTAACATAGAAAGATCAGCTTTGTGGTCAGAAGCAGCTTATATATAAAAACATTTCACTTTCTACACACTTTCAATCATCTCAATAGTTTGTGTCAGGTACTGTGGGAAACTTGTTGTGCTTGACAGCCATTTTATAGTAAGCTCCAGCCACGTTAGCAGTAACCTCGGGCTAGGTTTCTATTACCCCAAACCCTATCTCTTTCCCGTAAGTCAGGTGTTTCACCTTAAGGGCTAGGCCAGGTGTTTCACCTTAAGGGCTAGGCCTCATACCTCCTTCTCCCTATAAATACCCCGAACTCTGCCTGAATAAATGAGACTTCATCAGAACTTTGTCTTGTCCCCATTCCTTGTGTCTCTTGTCCCTTTCATCCCCACTCCCCCTCTAGGGTCCTCGTTGACTTAACCAGCGGGTCCGGACAAGTGGCACCCAACGTGGCTCAAGAACGGGGGATCCAGTGAGGGACGCTGTCTGGAGAGCCGGCACAAAAAGGAGAAGACAGAGGATAAGTTGACGCGGGAACCTGCTGCGTTTTCTACACCTCAGTGAGTAGACAGCGATTATGGGTCAAGAAATGAGTCAGCATGAAATGTTTGTCAATGGACTTAGAAAAGCTTTAAAGTCAAGAGGAGTAAAGGTTAAAATTAAAAAGTTATATGATTTTTTTTATTATATTCAAGATATTTGTCCTTGGTTCCCTATTGAAGGAACTATTGATAGTAAGAGATGGAAAAGGGTTGGAGATGCCCTTAGGGATTTTTATGAAAGGTTCCTATAACTGCCTTTTCATACTGGAATTTAATCGATGAGGTCATATCACAGAGGCATCAGGATCCTATAGTTGCTAATGTAATTAAAAAGGTAGAAAAAAATCCTTCAAATAGATAAAGAGGATTTAAAAGAACAGCAGAAATTAGATCAAAAAGAAAAAAGGATTGAGAAAGTGAGGACCTCATGTCTTTCGATAGTGATGTTGAAGAAGAAAGAGGGGCCACCCAAGAAACTGAAAAGAAAAAACTTGAAAATAGAGAGCCATCCAGGGGCCCACATAATACATTAAGAGAAAGGACTTTAGAAACTGAAAAGAAAAAAATCAAAGATACCTGAAAAAAGAACACCTTTAGAAGCAAAAGTAAAACTATAATTTAGAGGGAGCTAAACCTAAGACAAAGAAATGCCCAACCCTGTCAGAATTTCTTGAAGTTAAGGAAGACCTTAGTGATACAGATTGGGAGGATTTAGAAGAACAGGCAGCCAGATATCATAATCCAGACTGGCCGCCTGTCGCTCAACATCCTCCACCATATAGTCCCGTCCCCAGCGCTCCTTCCTTAGCATGCCCAGTTCTTGACCCCAGAAAGGAGCTAAGAGATAAGATTGAATTCCTAAAAGAACAAATAAAATTAGAAAAAGAGCACCAGGAGCTTATAGCACAATTAGAGGGTCTAAAAATAGGCAAGTCTAAAAGTGAAACCAAGCCAGAAACCTCTTGTAATCAGAGACCACCTATGAGAGGAGCAGCTCCAAAATTTTCTTCCCAGTCAGAACCAATCCCAGAGTTAGATGAAATAGATGCATTCCCGGTTACAGAAACAGTAGACGCACAAGGACAAGCTTGGCGTCAACACAATGGTTTCGATTTTAAATTAATAAAAGAGTTAAAAATGGCGGTAGCCCAATATGGAGCCACAGTTCCTTATACTACAGCAATTGTAGAATCAGTGTTGTGACATGGCCAAACAGCCCCTGTGTGCATAACCTTTAACTTCCCAACCCCGCGCCAAACTTGCCCCGGAACAGGGTAAGATAACAGAACATTCCCTTGAGCCAGTAAATGTCTCTGTTAAAATTTTACACTGCTCTTAGGATAACTCCTCCAGGCAGCTGTGCTAACTGCAAATATTCGCTTCTGTAAGACAATGCTTGCTTGCTCATCCCTGCTATAGGGCTATAAAACCAGCCATAATAAAGTTCAAATTTCCATCTCTAAAACTCTGTGTCCCTGATACCAAGGAGCCAATCAGAAAGTGCCAGGCTAGCATAGGTCAGGAGGGATATAAAAGGAGGGACTGCCCCTCCATCAGGGCTCTCACCAAGGCATTTGCTGGCTGCTGCGTCAGTCGTGGTTTGAGCCCAGATTCGAATCTGTAATAAAATTTGCTTGTTTGATCAAATTGGTTTCGGTGGTCTATCTTTTGGGACTCGCTCCATAACATCAGTAGCTGAAAATTGGCTTCAGCAGCTACTAAGGCTTGGAGAAGACTCCTTAGCGGAAGTAGTCCTCCAGAATAGAAGAGGATTAGATTTATTGATAGCAGAATAGGGAGGGATCTGTTTGGCTCTACAGGAACTCTGCTGCTTTTATGCAAATTGGGCATTGTTCGTGATAAGATAAAGAAGCTACAAAAAGACCTAATAAAAAGAAGAGAACTATTTAACAACCCCTTGTGGAGCGGGCTAAATGGAATATTACCCTACCTCCTACCCTTACTAGGACCTCTGCTTGACTTACTAATAATTTTATCACTAGGACCTTTTCTTTTTAATAAATTGATGGCTTTTATCAAGCAACAAGTGGATGCCATTAAGATGCAATCTATAAACTTGAGATGGCCGAAAGGGAAAGTTGCAAACTCCTTGAAAAGGAGAAATACGATAACATCCTATAGAGTAATTGAGGTAATTAATATTCAAGGAATACGATGACATTCAATAGAGTAATTGAGGAATTACTCTAATAGCAAACTTTCCACCTTGGTGCGCTGGGCTGGTTAGCCAGAGACGGGCAACTGGAACTTACACGTGATATCAACTGCCGCCTAAGCCAGGAACTGGGCCTTATGCTGCCCTGCTTTCCAATGACGGGTAAGGTGGGTTGGTACCGTATGGTAGTTCCTGACCTAAGACAGGCACAGTCCCCTCAAGGATATTCGGCCTTTCAAAATTTAAACTAAAGGGGGACCTGTGGGAAACTTGTTGTGCTTGACAGACATTTTGTAGTAAGCTCCAGCCACGTTAGCACTAACCTCGGGCTAGGTTTCTATTACCCCAAATCCTATCTCTTTCCATTAAGTCAGGTGTTTCGCCTTAAGGGCTAGGCCAGGTGTTTTGCCTTAAGGGCTAGTCCAGGTGTTTCACCTTAAGGGCTAGGCTAGGCCTCATTCCTCCTCTTCCCTATAAATACCCCGAACTCCACCTGAATAAATGAGACTTGATCAGAACTTTGTCTTGTCCCCATTCCTTGTGTCTCCTGTCCCTTTCATCCCGACTCCCCCTCTAGGGTCTTCATTGACTTAACCCGAGGGTCGGGACAAGGTTCCAAGCAAAAGAGAAAACACAGGAAAGTTCAATGCTAATTAACTGTTTTCCTCTTGCTGCTTTTAATATTCTCTCTTTATCTTTTGCTCTTGGCATTTTAATTATGTTGTGTCTTGGTGTGGTCTTCTTTGTATTCCTCTTGTTTGGGGTTCTGTGCACTTCCTGGACTTGTAAATCTATTTCTTTCACCAGGTGGGGAAAGTTTTCAGTCATTATTTCTTCAAATAGGTTTTTAATATCTTGCTCTCTCTCTCTTCTTCTAGCACTCCCATAATTCTTATGTTGGAACACTTGAAGTCCCAGAGGATCCTTAAACTATCTTCCTGTTTTTGGATTCTTTTTTCTTTTGGCTATTCCGGTTGGGTGTTTTTGCTTCTCTGTATTTCAAATCTTTGACTTGATTCTTGCGATCCTCTAGTCTGCTGTTGGATCTCTGTATATTACTTTTTATTTCAGTCAGTGTATGCCTAATTTCTAGTTGGTCCTTTTTCATATCCTTGAGGGTCTCACTAAATTTATCAACCTTTTCTAGAAAATTCTTGAAAAACCTTGTAACCATGGCTGTGAACTCTATATCCAGTCATTTGCTTTCCTCCATTTCTTTTGTTTGTGACCTATTTCTTTGTCTTCACATTTTGGCTGCTTCCCTGAGTTAATAGAGTGGCTTTGTGTGCTAGGTGTTCTACAGGGCCCAGTGGCTGAGCCTTCCCAGTTACCTGAAGTGGACACTCTTGGTGCACCCCTTTGTGGGTTGTGTGCACAGTTTTGTAGTAGTTAAGCCTTGATTGTTGTTGGTATCACTGGGAGGAATAGACCTCCAGGCCAATTGGAAGTCAGGATCAGCTGTGTCTACAATGGGAGAACTTCTGTGCTAGAGACACCCTTATGAGGCAAGACATGCTTCGGTGGGGCTTTGGTGGTCAGAATCTGCCCCCTGAGTGTGTCATTTATGGATCTGAGGAGCTGTAATCTGGATGTTCCTACTCTGACCCCTGGGTACACTGGCTCTTGGTTCTCCAAGGAGGTGCTAATTTAGCCTCTGCCTGAGGCCACCCAGAAGGAGTTACAGAGAGATCTGCAGATTCCTCCTTTTTAAGGGAGTTTTGGAGGTTCCCAGATGATGCCCAGCTGTGAAGCAATGCAAGCTGCTGTGGGATCTTGGGCCTTCTTTTGGATGTTCTGGGTCTCTCTGACTCAGCTGCAATTTGTCAGGTAAGTTTAGATTTCAAAGGACCAGGCCATTCATATGCAAAAGCATCTGTGCACAGCTTGAATGGGGTGGAGTCTCAGGGCGGAGCAAACAGCAATGGCTTCCCCTCAGCCCTGCCCTAAGAGGCCCCAGGTCTCAGTGTCCTTCGGTAATTGCTGCAAGCACCTCTGAGAGGAAGCCATCCTCAAGTTTCACCCACTGCCAGACAGTCCAGTTTCTGCCCATATGAGTCTGGGTCCCCAGATTCTCACCCGAAACTGGAGTTCAGAGCAGTCAGGAGGTTGTGTCTCCCTTCAGATTGAAAAGTCCAGCCGTGTACTCAGGTGCCAGCGCTCTCTGAGCGCATGCCTCCATACCTCTGCACTTTACTTCCACAGCTCCCCTGAATCTCTTCCCTTCCAGTTGTAGAATTTCCACTTAGCCAGCCTTCCTGTGGTTCTGGATAATGTCTGTTTTGTCTTTTAGTTGTAGTTTTAAAGTTGTGCAAGGCAACAAGTTCAGGTGTTTACTTATGCTGCCATTTTGGTTTCTCCAAATCTCTGACTTTCAAGGAAACTCAATGTAGCTTTCACAGACTGAATACTGGGTTGAAGAAGTAATCAGAAAAAAATCTATACAATAAAAGATTAATATACAAATCAACCGAATAGCAGAACTACTGGTCACTATGATGCGCACTGACCTCCAGGGGGCAGATGCTCAATGCAGGAGCTGCCCACTGGTGGTCAGTACACTCCCACAGGAGAAGCACCACTCAGCCAGAAGCCAGCTCACAGCTGGAGAGCGCAGCAGTGGTAGTGGGAACCTCTCCTGCCTCCATAGCAGCACTAAGGATGCCTAAAAGCTTAAGCCCACTCCTCACAGGGAGCGGGCCTAAGCCGTCAATAAAACATCCCCTGAGAGCTCCTGGACTATGACAGGGGGCAGGCCGGGCTGAGGAACCTTCTGCCCCAGTGTCCAAATTCTGTGCACCGGGCCTCTAGTAATTTTATGAGTAACCTAATTTAATATTGTTTCAGAAGACAAAGAGAAATCCATAAGCCCTACATCTGTATGTGAAGTAATGATACTAAATGAATATGTATCTTCAGAACTGTCACCAGGTGGGACTATATATTCAATTTAATAACATAGCATTATTTGAAATATTCCTAAAATGCCTTTTAGAAATACCACATAGGCCAATAAAAACTGAAAACATGTTTTTATCTTCATTCACTCCCCAAATCCTACTGAAATAACAGTAAGGGGTCAGGGGAAGGCATACTCAAGTAAAGAAGAAAATACAACAGGAGACACATCAACAAAATTTGAGGAAGCAGATGGATGTAATAAGAAGCAAAGCATGCCGAGACCGGTTTGGCTTGGTGGGTAGAGCGTCGGCTTGCGGACTGAGGGGTCTCAGGTTAGATTCCGGTTGGGGGCATGTACCTTGCTTGCGGGCACATCTCCACAGTGGGGCGTGCAGGAGGCGGCTGATTGATGTCTCTCTCTCATCGATGTTTCTGACTTTCTGTCTCTCTCCCTTCCTCTCTGTAAAAAATCAATAAATTTAAAAAAAAAAGAAGCAAAGCAGATCAGAGAAGGTGACATCTATAGCAGCAAAAGGAGCAACCAAGATCAAATGCAGGGAGAGAAACCAAGATGGCAGCAAAGGTAAACACCTAAACTACTGCCTCACACAACAATTTTAAACTACAACTAAAAGATAAAACGGACACCATCCAGAACCACAGGAAAGCTGGCTGAGTGGAAAATCTACAACTAGAAGAAAAGAGAAAAACACAATGAAACTCAGAGAACCTGCAAAAGGCTAAGGTACAGAGACACGCATGGAGAGGACTGGCAGCTGAGTGCATGGCTGGTTTTCTCAAGCAGGAGAGAGATGGGAGATCCCAAATGCACTGACCTCCAGTTCTGGGCAAGACCCTGGGGACCCAGACCCATTCAGGGGGAATCTGGACTGTCAGAAAAAGAGAAAAGCACACTCAGACTCGGGGGACTGCGGAAAGCAGAGGTCTAGAGGCACATGAGCACCCCGGACTGACTGCTGAGTGTGCAGCTGGCTTTCTCAAGCGGGAGGGAGACAGAACCTCCCAAGTGCACTGAACTCCAGTTCCAGGCGAGAATCTGGGAACCCAGACTCATTAGGGTGGAATCTGACTGTCTGGAAGTGGACAAAACTCGAGGTTGGCTTTCTCTCAGAGGTGCTTGCAGCGATTACTGAGATACACTGAGACCCAGGAACTCAGAGGGCAGAGCAGACAGGAAGCCAATGCTATCTGCTCCGCCCTGAGACTCTGCCACATCCAAGCTGAGCTCAGAGGCTTTTGCAATTTTGCAAGTCTTGTCTCATAACAGTGTTTCCAGCACAGAAGTTCTCCCAGCGTAAACAGGTGATCCTCACCGCCAATTTGCCTGGTGGTCAATTCCTCCCAGTGATACCAACAACAATCAAGACTTAACTACAACAAGACTGTGCACACAGTCCACAAAAGGGTGCACCAAAAGTGTCCACCTTAGGTAACTGGGGAAGCTGAGCCACCGGGCCCTATAGGATACCTAGCACACAAAGCTACTCTATCAATTCAGGGAAGCAGCAAAAATGTGGAAACAAAGAAATAGATTACAAATGAATGAAATGGAGAAAAGCAAATGACTGGATATAGAGTTCAAAACCACAGTTATAAGGTTTTCAAGAATTTCCTAGGGAAGGAATCCAAGATAGCAGCATAGGTAAAAACCTACACTGCTGCCTCGCACAACAATTTCAAAACTACAACTAAAAGACAGAACGGACATCATCCAGAACCACAGGAAAGCTGGCTGAGTGGAAGTTCTACAGCTAGAAGGAAAGAGAGGGGCTCACAGAAACCCAGAGAAGCTGCAAAAAGCTGAGGTATGGAGACGCGCGTGCTGAGAGAGTGGGTGCCGGAGTATCTGGCTGGCTTTCTCTGGCGGGAGGGAAACGGAGACTCCCAACGGCATGGAACCCCTTATCTTACGAAACTAAACCCCAGATCCAGCCGAAACTCATATGGGGGGAGTCTGGACTGTGAAAAGGGAGAAGTGCACGGAAATTCAGGGGAGTCGCAAAAGATCAGAGGTCTGGTAGTGCACACGGCACTTCGCAGAGGACAGATTGCTGATTGTGCCACTGGCTTTCGTGAGTGGGCGGGAGACAGACCCTCCCAACTGTGCCACTTCTGACTCCACTAAGCCCGTTTCGGGAGAAACCCTGGGGACCTAGACTCCTGTGGTCCTGGAACGCAGGGGAGCCAGAAAGGCAGCGGTCTAGAGGCACTGCAGGCGGGCGCACGAGCGCACAAGGACCACTCCAGCGATTACCCAGTCACGTGAGACTCGGGGGGCTGTGGAGGGAGGGGCTGACTGGAAGGCAAGGCGGTCCCTTAAGCCCTGAGACTCCACTGACCCCAAGCTCAACAGAGAGGCTTCTGCAGTTTTGCAAGTCTGGTATCATAAGGCTGAATCCAACACAGAAGTTTCCCCAAGCATAGTGAAAATGCCGAGACAAGGGAAGGAATCACAAACAAAAGAAATGTAGGAAAAAAAAAACACAACTGGATATAGCATTCAAAACCACACTTATAAGGTTTTTCAAGAATATGCTAGAAAAGATGGATAAATTTAGCAAGTCCCAAGAGGAGATGAAAAAGAGACACTGACTGAAATAAAAAATATTATACAGAGTCCTAACAGCAGACTAGAGGAAGGCAAGAATGAAGTAAAAAATTTGAAATATAGGGAGAATCCAAGATGGCGGCATAGGTAAACACCTACACTGCTGCCTCGCACAACAATTTCAAAACTACAACTAAAAGACAGAAC
>JAAGEH010000012.1:16106518-16135562 GCA_011751065.1 Lasiurus cinereus | reverse complement strand
AGAAGGGAAAAAGGGGTGGGGGGGAGGAAGGAGGGAGGGAGCACGCATGCTAGTGTGCCTAAAATAGAAATGGAAGAAGTTAAATTATAAATAACAGATTTTCAGAAAGTTCTGTTTGCCCACAATAGAGATAAATGACCAAAGACAAATGAATAGTCTCCTCCTTTAGTGATCTTGGAGAGGCAGAGAAAAAGGGAGAGGACTCTATCTCACATTTTTTCCATAAGGCATCCATAGGAATGCCAGGGAATAAACTAAGATTTATTGAATTCAAGGTTCAGGAGTTACACAAAGAAAAGAAAATCAGTTTTATCTTTATTTACAAAGATGTACCAAGTAAAACCTTAAAGTTGCCTTATTACCACAAATCCACTGAAAAATTAGGCTGCAAGGACCACTCCATTGCTATAATCTTCCACAATTATACTTAAGTAACTTAAAACCTCAGAAGTTTGCTTAATTTGCAAGTCATCCAATGGCTGTTCCAGTTACCCTGAAATGTTTAATTTTTACCACTCAGAAAGTGATAAACAAACCATGAGAAATTATTTGATCCAGCCCTACCTTGTTTTAGCTTAAAAGTAACTGCTCGATTTTCCACAAACTGAAAAACTAGACTTATTCCTTCTTTACCTTCAGTGCTGAGAAGAACATGTGGTCCACTTCCATAACTAAGGCTTTTAATCTTCTTTCCACATAAGGCTTCTAGCTTTTTGGGCATAAGAGTACTCTGGTTATCTCCAGTTCCTAGACAGTTACTATAGTTCAGTCCAAATACAAAGACCTGGAAAACAAATAGTTCTGTTTGAGATGTTTGGCCTAAAGTTACACAAAGGCTCCCTTCTTCACCCTAAAAATGAGACACATTCAAGTTTAGTTAGACAGCTCGGTGGGTGGGAAGGTATTTAAAAGGTTGTTAAGAAAAAATCAACCTCTGCTGATGTTTAGGATATTGGCTATACTATGAAACTCAAAGAGTAGTAGAGGTGAAGTGGTATTAAATCAAGAAACTGAAAGAAAAGGCAAATTATATCAAAGATACAGTCTTCTTGAATTTCAGCTTATTTTATCCCTGACCTTTCTCCATCTTCAAACTACTGCTTTAAAGTTCAATCCCAAAATAATCCCTAAAATTAAACTCTCGATATTAAGAGATTCTTTTTTACCTCATCATCTTCAGTAACGTATAGTGCTTCATTGGCTGAGGTGCCAAAGACACAGGCTTTCCGAATAGATGCAATTTCTTGAGATGAGAGCAGAGTGAAGATTGGCCACTTTCCTACATCCACCATGACTTTGGCTTCAAGCAATTCCTATAAATATGCTGGCATCTCTTCTGTAACAAACAAAAAGAATTCCAAGAAAAAAATTAAACAATCACTTATTTAATTTTTAAGACACTGTTAATAAAAGAAAAAAAGCTAATTCCAGAATAAACTGTTCCCCTACCTTTGGTTAAACAGATTGTTCGCTTACCCCAGCAACCTGTGTAACCCTTCCTCCACCTTCAGACCTGGGTCTTTTCCTATAATGGGAGGGAAACTTGCTAGAACCAGTTGACTTATATAAGTCAGTGATAATCTGTTACATAATAATACATGCTCATATGCAAGCTGACAGCTTATAATGAAGGGAAGACATGTAAACTAGATGAAACCAGGGTTTCTCATTGGGTATATTTTCTCCAGAAGGATGAGGGTCATGGTGGTGTGTGTGTGTGTGTGTGTGTGTGTGTGTGTGTGTGTGTGTGTGTGAGAGAGAGATAAAAATGAGGATCATTATCTCTACCTCCCCACTCTGCCACTACCTCTGCCAGAATGCACTAAAAGACCCCACCCCTTGTGGAATATCATTGCCACACCGAGCCACTGTTAATAAAGGGAATGGGACACCCCTCAAATTGTTTAGAGTGGCAAAAATATTAAGAAGCACTAGTTTAAAATTTACTGGATAAAACTGTAAAATAAAGCATTATGTCCTGGTCCTAATTTATATGACCACATTTCCTACATTATATACAGACCATATTTTATTTCCCATTGAGAAACATTATTTGAACACAGATAAGACCATTTGCCCTAATTTGTTGCTAGAGGTGATCACTATAGCCTTTATACAAGTAGCAATTAGCTTAAAAATACCTGATCCCAATAAAAAGTAGAGAGATGTATAAATTCCCCTAAAACTAAAGTTGATCTGTTTAAGGAGTTTTACACAAAGAATCCTGGTCATGGCTCCAATTCTTCCAAGGTTAAAAAGTAATTCTACAAATTCCAGGAGGCTGCATGAGCACAAAACCCTATCATACCAAGTAAATTTCCATTTTGGCTCTCATCTCTGCAAACTGAAATAGAACCAAACAGTTGATAAATACAACCAGTTTCCTACTCACTCTGTTCTGAGACCTCAAAATATAGCCAAGAGAGGCAGGCCCAAGACCAAGGTCTTTTTCTGGCTCCAGCACCTATGACAACACCTATAAAGCGAGCCTCAGAGTTTGAGCATGATCAGCCAAGGCCTCAGTTTCCACCATCCAGAGGGATTTTTTCCATCAGCACCAATTTGGATGACAAGGATCAGGTTCCAGTTACACCCCAAGTATCACACCACATAGTCAATAAACATTAAACACTATTACCTGCCACTGCACATCCAGACTCCTAGAATGACATTTGAATGTTCTGAAAATTCTGCACCCAAGGGTGTGTGTGTGTGTTCATGCACACTTGCATATGTGTGTATGTTGGTGGGAGCACATAAAGAGTAAAAATATATAAACATGTTAAAATTTTTTTGTTTCAAATAGTACAAAATGGTATAGGAAAGTAAATCTCCCTATCCTCCCTTTCTAGAACCTCTCCTCAAAGGCTATCACTTTTAGTAGCTGTTTTAATTCACTCCAGAGATATGGTATACTTACATGAGCATTATATGTAATTATGTGTGGAAGCTTTCCGACCCTACTTAACAGCACATCTTGCAGATCATTCTGTAGAGTTACTTCACCTTTCGATGATAGTATAGAGCATAGCAATTTACCTGATTCCACTGAGACATTTAAGTCACTTTCACTCTTTGCCCACATGAACAATACTGCAATTACTGTTTGCACATATTATTTGTTTTAATATATTTTATTGATTTTTTTTTTTTACAGAGAGGAAGGGAGAGGGATAGAGAGTTAGAAACATCGATGAGAGAGAAACATCAGTCAGCTGCCTCCTGCACACTCCCTACTGGGGATGTGCCCACAACCAAGGTTCATGCCCTTAACCGGTCAGGGCTGTTTGCACATATTATTGAATATACATGTCTTTTTATACATAAACAAGAGGTCCAGTACATGAAATTCGTGCACAGGGGTGTGTGTCTCTCAGCCCAGCCTGCACCCTCTCCAATCTGAGACCCATGGATGTCAGTCTGACATCCTTCTCACAATCCAGGACTGCTGGCTTATCAAATGCTCACCTGCCTGCCTTCCTGATTGCCCCTAATTGCTTCTGCCTGCCAGCCTGATCACCCCCTAACCACTCCTCTGCCAGCCTGATTGATGCCTAACTACTCCCCTGCCAATCTGTTTGCCCCTAACTACCCTTCTTTGCAGGTCTGGTCACCCCCCTTCCCCAACTACTCTCCCCTGCAGACCTGGGTCCCCTCCCCCAACTGCCCTTCCCTGCAGGTCCCGTCATCCCCAACTTTCCTCCTCTGCCAGCCTGGTCACCCCTAACTGCCCTCCCCTGCAGGCTTGATCATCCCCAACTGCCCTCCCTTGCAGGCCTGGTTCCTTCCAACTGCCCTCCTGCTGGCCTGATCGCCCATAACTGCCCTCCCTTGCAGACCTGATCCTTCACAACTACCCTCCCCTGCTGGCCATCTTGTGTCCACATGGGGCAATCATCTTTGACCACATGGGGGCAGCCATCTTGTATGTTGGAGTGATGGTCAATTTGCATATTATTTTTTTATTAGATAGGATAGAGGCCTGGTGCACAGGTGGGGTCGGCTGGTTTGCCCTGAAGAGTGTCCTGGATCAGGGTGAATGTTCCTTTGGGGAATGGGACGGCCTGGGCGAGGGGCCTGTGGTGGTTTGTACACCAGCCACAAGTGCCCCCTCCCCCCACAGCGACCCAAGCAGAGGCCCTGGTATCTGGGATTTATTTATCTTCTACAACTGAAACTTTGTAGCTTGGAGCAGAGTCAAGCCTTCTGCTCGCACAGCCATTGAAACTTTGTTGCCTTAAGCAGACTGGGCCCGCCAGGGTGTACGAAAAGCTTGGCTTCCTCCATTGCCAGGGGCAACCCAAGCCTCTCTCCTGCTCTCTGTGGTCATAGCCATCTTGGTTGGATTTGCATACTCGCTCTGATTGGATGGTGGCCATGGCTTGGGTATAGTGGAGGTATGGTCAATTTGCATATTGATCTTTTATTAGATAGACTAGCAAGGAGCTTAGATTTCATTCCACAGGAGGAGGAAAAGTGAAGAATGTCAAGCATGGGAGCATCCTGGCATTGCTTTCATTTTAAGTGAACCATTCTGGTGGATGTGGGAAGGATCAATTTAGACAGCTGCAATGTTTTTGGGCCCAAGAAAAAAAGAGACTGATGTTGGGAACTAGGACTAGACAGAAGAGACATATTTATGAGGAAACCTAATGGAACTATTTGGCTGATTTCACAGGGATGAAAACAAACAAATGGTATTAGCCCAGGTTTTCCAGTTTGGACAACTTCGTTGAATGGGTGATTCCAATAATTGGGAGAAGGTATCAAGGAAAAGCAACAGTATAAGGGAGTTTGCTTAATTCAATAATAGCCAAACAATTAGGACAGAAAACAGACTTAGTGCTCTTTCTTTGCTGCAACGTTTGTTTTTCTGCCTTCAGTCATCACCATGTAAGGCTAATGTGCCATCTTTCCTCCTACTCTAGGATATTATGTATCTACTACACATTCCTATCACCTAAATTAGCTTTCCTGCATGATCCCTTAAAAACTCTTATTAAAGTCATTCAATGGCCTGTGAGTATGGGTACTTTCAAGATGTGGAAACATTATGAGCCTCAATAGATTGATAAAGAGATATTGGGTGCTCAATTTTTAACAATAAAAATCAGATACTGAATGTGATCATGCCTGAGGCATAATTTTAATGAGCCAATGTCTCTTTACTGAAGAATCACACTTCAAAAGAGATCCTCTCAAATAATACAATGCAAAACACTCATCTGGATTGTCTGTTAAAATGTAGGACCATACCTTGAAAAATACTCCTTCTAGAGCTCATTTCGGTGTATAAATCTCCCTCCAAGTAAAGCAATCCTATATAATAAAAGTATACTATGTATATCGAATGAACAGCAGAACAACCGGTCGGTGGGGGGCGAGGTTGGTGAGCAGGTGTCACCAGGCCAGTCAAGGCACATGCTAATGGGCAGAGGGAGTGGATGGTGATGGGGGAGGAGGGAGTGGCAGCAACCAGTGGTGGAAGGATGATGGGGGTTGACACCATCCCCTGATCACCCACCTGGTTGCCTCCCACAAAAGCAGGCCATGGGCGGCAGCAATGACAGGGCAATTTGAGGCAGGGCCGCCCAGCACCATCCCCAGATAGGCATGCTGGGGCTGCCTTCTGCAGAGGGAGGCCACCAGTGGCTGTGGCACAATTGGGTGCAGGGCCAGCCACTTGCTGCTCAACCATCCTGATTGGCCCACCAGTCACCTCCCAAATAGGGAGGTCAGTCTGCGGCTTAGGCCCGCTTCCCATTCCCCTAAGCTGTCAGTAGGACACCCCCTGAGGGCTCCCAGACTGTGAGAGGGGGCAGGCTGGGCTGAGAGATCCTCCCTCCCAGTGCACAAATTTTGTGCACCGGGCCTCTAGTATAAGATAACCAGAAATGTGTGTCAGCAACTGTTTACCCATACCCTACTACACAGTGTATTATCATGATATTTCAGTTTTGTTTAAACTTGAATTCCTCTTATGATGAGTTAATTAGGGCATCATTTTTAGAAATAATCACAATTATACTGACAATAACAAATGACATTTCCTGAGCACTCTGCACCAAGCACTGTTCTAAATAGTTCACATTTATTAATTCATTTAATCCTTACTTTAGAGAAAAGGACACCAAGGCAAAGAGATATTAAGAATTTGCTCAAGCCAAAACTGGTTTGGCTCAGTGGATAGAGCGTTGTCAGCCTGTGGACTGGAAGGTCCCAGGTTTGATTCCGGTCAAGGGCACCTTGGTTGCGGGCACATCCCCATTGGGGGTTGTGTAAGAGGCAGCTGATTGATGTCTCTCTTTCAACGATGTTTCTGACTCTCTATCTCTCTCATTTCCTTTCTGTGAAAAATCAATAAAAATATATTAAAAAAAAAGAATTTGCTCAAAGTAGTAAGTGGATAGTGAGACCCTGAGCCATGCAGTCCAGAGTGAACCTGTGTATTCTTCACCTCTCAGACTCACATGCTTAAGGGCCCACGTGCCATCCTTCTACATGAAGTCCCTATTTTTTCTACTAAACTGTTGTTCTTTTCTTTGTTCTCCATTTATAAGTGTTCATTGTATAAGAATATTGTCTTAAATGCTTTTAGAAGTAAAAAAAGACGCATGCCTCAATGGGCTTTGTGCCTCATATAAAACAGACAAGGTGTCAGAAGAAGTAAAACAATGTAGATATCTATAAAACAGAAAAATTCCAAGAAAATCCCAAAGCATATTTTCCTAAAATATAAACCTTATCAAAGTTTAAAGATGGCTCAGTGGTTGAGTGTCAACATATGAATCAGGAGATCATTGTTGGATTCCTGGTCAGAGCCTATGCCCTGGGCTCTATCCTCAGTAGGTGTTGTGTAGGAGGTAGCCGATCAAGGATTCTCTCTCATCACTGATGTTTCTCTCTCTCCCTTTCCCTTCCTCTCTCTGAAATCAATAAAAATATATTTTTTAAAGTTAGTCTTCAAAATTTAGTATTTTATGTAATACTAGAGGCCCAGTGCATAAAATTCATGCACTCAGGGGGTGGGGGTCTCCTCAGACCAGCCTGCACCCTCTTGCAGTCCAGGAGCCCTTGGGGGATGTCTGACTGATGGCTTAGGCCCACTCCCCAGGCCTAAGTTGAACCTCCTTAGCATGCTGCGGAGGCAGGAGAGGCTCCCACCACCGCTGCTGTGCTCACCAGCTCTGAGTCTGGCTTCTATGGGAGCAGGCCGAAATTGGCTCTCCAACATCCCCCGAGGAGTCCCAGATAGTGAGAGGGTGCAAGCCAGGCCGAGGGACCCCTCAGTTGCAAAACTGGGCTAGGCAGAGAAGCAGGAGGCTGGCCATCTGGGGAGGGACTACTGGAGGACTCCAGGGCATGTCCAGCCCATCTCACTCAGTCCTGATTGGCTGGATCCCAGCAGCAAGCTAACCTAACATTCAGAGCATTTTCCCCCTCCTGGTCAGTGGACATCATAGCGACTGGTTGACCAGTCAACTATCTGCCCTCTGGTAATCAGTGCATGTCATAGTGAGCAGATGAACAGCCTTAGCACATCATTAGCATATTATACTTTGATTGGCTGAACAGCTGACTGGTTGACCAGACAGTTAGCAGATTAGGCTTTTATTATATAGAATTTATTTTTAAGTAAATAAATAGGAAGGAAGAAGAAAATTAATAAGCCTTCTTTAAAATTGCAACACAAAGGTTTATTACCACTCAAAATTATATAATGTCCTGACAGCAGTATAATTATTCTGAAATTATTAGTCAGTTATAGGGCAACTCTGCCCCAAGGTGTTGCAATCTACAGAAAACTCAAGCTAACTTTCATAATGATGGCTTACCCACACTGCTAAATTACTTGAAGTTTTATTTTACAAGATATTTCTCCAAAGACTTGTAATTTAAGAGTCAATCAAAAACCAAGTCCTACACTACACCATGCACCCATCATAAAAGCAGAAAGCATCACCAATAGATGAAAAGGAATGAGTCCTGAGGCCCTTGTTTTAGCTCTAGATTTACTTTTAATTACTTGTAGTCAATCAAAATGACATACCACTTTACCTTTTTGAGCCTGGGTTTCTAAAAAATATCTTCTGGCCAAAAGTGGTTTGGCTCAGTGAATAGAGCATTGGCCTGTGGACTGCAAGGTCCCAGGTTCGATTCTGGTCAAGGACATGTACCTTGGTTACGGGCACATCTCCAGTGAGGAGTGTGCAGGAGGCAGCTGATGGATGTCTCTCTCTCTCTCATTGATGTTTCTAGCTCTCTATCCTCTCTCTTTCTCTCTGTAAAAAAATCAATAAAATACATTAAAAAAATAAAAAATAAAAATAAATAAAAATCAAAAATATCTTCTGTAAAAATCTATAATTTTATATTTAAGACGAAACAAAGAATCTATGGGGGATTTTTTAAAGCATGAGAACAAGAGCAATAATGTTGGTCAAGCAAATAATTACTCCTAGCAACAAAAGCAAATAAAGAGCAGGAAGGAAGAAATGAACAATGATCAAGAACCTGCTTTGTTGCCCTGCTGTGTGGCTCAGTGGTTGAGTATCGACCTATAAACCAGGAGGTCATTCTTCAATTCTCAGTCAGGGCACATGCCTATTTTGAGGCTTGATCCCCAGTAGTGGGCATGAAGTAAACAGCCAATCAGTGATTCTCTCTCATCATTGATGTTTCTTTTTCTTTCTCTCTCTCTCCTTCTACCTTTCTCTATAAAATTATATTTTTAAAGAACCTGCTTTGTTGTAGACACTGTGTTAGGTAATTTCACATACACTATTTCACTTAATCTTCATAATACTCTTATAGGAAAGAGACCATAACCCATTCTCAGCAGCAGATGAAGAACGAGACTCAAAGGTGAAATCACTTCCCAAGGACACAAAACAGTAAGCTGCATAGTCAGGATTTAACTCCCACTTCTCTGATTCTTCTTACAGAAACATCTGTCCTAGCCTTTCCGATGGCTAACCTTCTCCAACATTATTTCTGTCTGATTTATCTAGTCTCATAAATGTATACCAGCATCTGTTTTAAAAACGCTTCAAAAAAGCACTTCCCCAAAATATCTCCCAATGCGCCTCTGTTTAAATTTGCCTGGTAAGCCTCAAGAATGTTTGTTATTCATTCCTTCATTCTTCCAAAAGCCCACTGAGACAGGCCAGGTCCTCCTGTGTGAGCACAAGGCACTGTGTGAGACTGCTAAGGTACAAAATATGTCTTCATTAGAATATGCTCAGCCTGGCAGCTGATTACATGAACAAGGGATCCTCAGAATTCAGACAAGGTTCTCCAAGAGGTTTTGTGGAGGTATTGAAACCCAGGATGTGCTATGTACAAAATAACAGATCACTGTCTTGGGCATATAGCATATCTTTACTAAAGCAGCACAGTGTAAATGTAAGCACAAATACTGTACCATCATAATTTTCTAATTAACTCAAAATTACCACCATCATCATTATAAGCAAATTATTGTGGTGAGATATTTAATTACTCCATTTTCCTGGGGGCAGTGGCAGTGTTTAGAAAATCATACTGCATGGATACATGGAACAGATTGACAACTCTCAGAAAGGATGGGGAGAGGAGACTGTATGGAAGAAGGTGAAGGGATTAGCCAAAGAACATATAGGCATAACCCATAGACACAGATAACAATGTGGTGATGGCCAGAGGGAAGAGGGGGTAGGGGTTGGGTGAAGGCGCAGAGGGGGGAAATATGAGAACACCTGTAATAGTGTCAACAATGTTTAAAAAATAAGAAGAAAAGGAAATAATACTGAGTATCATAATTCTATCAATTTCTTATATTTACTGTTTGACTCTCTACCACAAAATTATAAAGTATGTACTATTATTCTAAAAGCTAAAGCAGATATAATCACTAAAAATTAACTAGCTTTTAACCTGTTATGAAATCTCTATCAGACTTAAGAACCTTGTGGTTGACTATGAAGGTCAAAGATATATCACAAGAGCAGTAGTAGGACAGCTCTGATAGCTTACTACATTTACTAAATTTGCCTAGACATAAAGAAGTATTAACAGTTTTGTTCTAATGTTATGAATTTTACTTTAAAGGAATATCAATATAGTGCAACTATATTTCATTTTAATAATCACTCCAGAGATTGCCAAAAAAAAAAAATTAGATACTTCAAGTAGTAATATATGAAATTATTCTACTAAGGTACTAAGGAAGCACTGCTAATCCTAATATATAGAAAGCCAGAGGCCATCACGACCTAAACGACCAGATGGACAACCAAACAGCAGGATGCATGGAACTACCAGACTGGCATGGGGTTTAGTGAGAGACAACCAAACGACTGAACAGCAGGCTGCCTGGGGTGATCAGGCCAGTAGGGGGGCTAGTGAGGGACGACCAAATGACTGAACAGGAGGCTGCATGGGGCAATCAGGCCAATAGGGAGGGCTGTTGGGTGCAACCAGGTTGGCAGGAGAGCAGTAAGGAGCGACAAGGCTGGCAAGGGGCCATTTAGGAGCAATCAGGCTGGCAGGGAGGGCAGTTGGGGCAACCATGTCAGCAGGGGGGACAGTAAGGGGCAACCAGGCCAGCATGGGGGGACAGTTAGGGGCGATAAGTCTGAAAGGCAGAGGTGGTTAGGGGTGATCAAGTTGGTAGGGAGGGCAGTTAGGAGTGATTAGGTAGGCAGGCAGGTGAGCAATTAGGAGCCAGCAATCCGGATTAGGAGCCAGGGATCAAGACTAAACCAGCAGTTGGACATCCCCTAAGGCAGTGGTCGGCAAACTGTGGCTCTGTTGACCACTGATCTAGACTCTCAATTCCAGTAATTACAGGCTGTTGTTCCTTGTGATTAAGCCCCTACCCCAGTGGTTAGCAAACTCATTAATCAACAGAGCTGCAGTTTGCCGACCACTGCCCCAAGGGATCCCGGACTGGAGAGGGTGCAGGCTGGGCTGAGGGGACTCCCCACCCTATGCACCAATTTCATGTACCAGACCTCTAGTAGGAAAGAATCTTCAATGGCCTGCTCAACCAAGGCCATCCTGGATAGGCATGCATTCAGCAGTGACAAACCACCTTAAGGAAAAGGTAACCCAGTGCTTTTTCTTCCCAAGTTTCTGTGCACCAAATAAATGAAGCATCCAGAGAAAAGATGCTAACAAAAAGCTAAATTATGTGTTAATTCTCATGTTAAAAACACTACACACAAAAAAAGGCTTACCTATGTTATAAAACATTATATACAATATGATTACAATATGGAAAAGTGTAATATATACAGAAAAAGGATATATAAATATCAAAATATATTTCTCTGAACAGACTAGAAGTAACTTTTTTTTCTTTGTATTATTTAAACTCTAAAGACCCAATGCACTAAATTTGTGCAAAGGGCTCGGCCCTCACAGCTGCAGCAGCTGCTCTCGGCTCTCGCTGAGTTGGCGGCTGCCCTCGGCCCATGCAGCCCTGGCTTCATACAGAAGATCATCCAGCTATCTAGTCTAATGAGCATATTATACTTTTATTATTTTAAATAGTCCAAATTTCTACAACAAACACTTTGTGACCAAAAAATAAATATTTTAAATGAATATAAAAGCTTAGTGACTTGAAAGCTGTTAAATGTTTTATTTTTATGAACTTTGAAGTTAGACACTTTTAATTTTTCTTTATTGTTGAAAGTATTACAAATATCCCGATTTTATTCCCCATTGACACCCCCTCTCCCATCCCACCTTCACCACACTATTGTCAGTGTCAGCCTGGAGAAGTGAGTAGAGAGAGATTAACCATAGAATTTACATGCACATATACATACCCACTGGTGCTGTCAAAAGTTTTAAAAGGTACTCTTGCCTTAAATTCACAACTTAGGGTGGCAGTGCTTCAGGCAAATCTATAAAATAAATTAATATAAAATTAGTAGAAAATGGGATTGTAAAAGGATGCAGCCAATGTGAAAAACATTACCATAGTTCCTCAAAAGATTAAAAATAAACTACTATGATCTAACAATTCTACTACTAGTATATGCCTAAAATAATTAAAAGCAGGGACTCAAACATATAGTTGCATATCAATATCCACAGCTATGATATTCACAGCCAAATAAGTGGAAAACCTAAATATCTATTGATGGCCGAGACCGGTTTGGCTCAGTGGATAGAGCATCGGCTTGCGGACTGAAAGGTCCCAGGTTCGATTCCGGTTGGGGGCATGTACCTTGCTTGCGGGCACATCTCCACTGTGGGGCGTGCAGGAGGCAGCTGATCGATGTCTCTCTCTCATCGATGTTTCTGACTTTCTATCTCTCTCCCTTCCTCTCTGTAAAAAAATCAATAAAATATATTAAAAAAATATATCTATTGATGGATGCATGGATAAACAAAATGTGGTATCTACACAAAAGAGATTATTAGCCCTAGCTGTTTGGTTCAGCAGATAGAGCATCACCCTGCAGACTAAAGGGTCCCTGGTTCTAATCCGATCAAGGGCACATGCTGGAATTGTGGGCTCAATCCCAATAGGGGGCATGAAGGAGGCAGCCAATCAGTAATTCACATCATTCATGTTTCTATCTCTCTCTCCCCTCTCCCTTCCTCTCTGAAATAAATAAAAATATATTAAAAACATACACATATTATTTGGCCTTAAAAATGAAATTGTGATACATGCAACAAGGATAAACCTTGAAGACATTATGCTAAGTGAGATAAGCCAGATACAAAAGGACAAAAATTATATGATTACACTTATTTGAAGTACCTAGTCAAATGTACATGACAAATGTATGATAATGTGAACAAAATTAAAGTACATTAATTCTTTTGCTGACAATGACCCCCAAATACCAAGAATGCTGGGGAAAGCATAAAGAACAATACAATCATAGTCCCTGCCTCTGAACTTAAGGTTTAATAGAAAGTCAGATCCTAGTAAGGGGAAACCTAGAATTCAAGTGTAAGTGGACTAAGCAAATTATGGGATACAACATGCAAATATATAGTTCATATGATACATGCTACTGTGTAAATGGGAAAAATTATGTGCATAACAGTTACAATTATATAAACATTATATATCCCAGAAAACTATTACATGTAATTCAAGAAATCAAATGATCAGAACTCTAACAGAGGACAAAATATACGCATTTGGTGAGAACATCATGTAGTTTCCTATAAAAAAAAGTGTTTTTCACAGCCTTCTTCCTTTTTAATCAATGGAAATTCCCATTTGAACACATAAGACTTAAGGCTATTTTCAAAGATAGACGACATACTGGGACAGAGGCAAAGTTTCTTCAAATTCAAGATAGAAATCATATTAAGCATCTTCTCAGATCACAACTGCATAAAATTAGAAATCATTAACAATAAAAACAATGAAAAAAAAAAACACCTGGAGGCTAAATAGCATGCTATTAAACAATGACTGGGTTACCAAAGAGATCAAAGAAGAAATAAAAAGCATCCTGGCAATAAACAACAATGAAAATACAATTCAAAATCTATGGAACACAGTAAAAGCAGTCTTGAGAGGGAAATGTATAGCTCTACAGGCCTACCTAAAAAAAAAAAAAACAACAAGAAAAAATGGTAATAAATTATCTTACCTTACAACTCAGAGTTAGAAATAGGGAAACAAGAAAAGCCCGGCCTAAGCAGAAGGAAGAAAATAATAAACATCAGAGCAGAAATAAATGACATAAAAAGAAAAACAACAACAATATAAAAGATCAACAAAACAAAGAGCTGGTTCTTTGAAAGGATAAACAAAATTGATGAACCTCTAGCCAGGCTCATCAAGAAGCAGAGAGAGAGGACCCAAAAAAACAAAATCAGAAATGAAAGAAGTGAAGTAACAACTGATCCCATAGAAATAAAAACGATTGTGAAAAAATACTATGAACAACTCTATTTCAACAAAATGGACAACAGACATATTCTTAGAAAAATACAAGCTCGCAAAACTCAATCAGGAAGAATTAAAAAACTAAATAGGCCAATAACTACTGAAGAAATTGAAGCAGGAATAAAAAATCTTCCAGCTAACAAAAGCCGTGGTCTGGATAGCTTTACAGTGGCATCCTACCAAGAATTCAAAGAACTAAAATCTATCCTCCTCAGACTATTCCAAAAACTTCAAGAGGAAGGCACACTTCCAAGCTCTTTCAATGAAGCCAGCATTACCCTAATTCCAAAACCAGATGAAGATACCACACACAAAAAAAGAACTATAAGCCAATATCCTTGATGAACACAGATGCTAAAATCCTCAACAAAATTCTAACAAATAAAAAAAAAAAAAAGAGGGAGAAACCAAGATGGTGGCATAACAACACCTAAACTGCTGCCTCACACAACAATTTCAAAACTACAACTAAAAGACAAAACGGACACCATCTAGAACAGTGGTTCTCAACCTTCCTAATGCCGCGACCCTTTAAGACAGCTCCTCATGTGGTGGTGCCCCCAACGATAAAATTATTTCCGTTGCTACTTCATAACTGTAATTTTGCTACTGTTATGGACTATAATGTAAATATCTGATATGCAGGATGTATTTTCATTGTCACAAATTGAACATAATTAAAGCATAGTGATTAATCACAAGAACAATATGTAATTATATATTGTGAAATATTTATTTCTAATTACAAATAAATGAAATTTTGTCTTGAATCGTGGTGTAGCATGGGTAACAGTCTTCATATGACAACAGTAAATTACACTGCTACATTTTGCTACGCCGAGGAGCGGTGTGTTGGTTCCTAAGACCATGGGAAATAGGTGTTTTCCAATAATCTTAGGCGACCTCTGTGAAAGGGTCATTCGACCCCCAAAGGGGTTGTGACCCACAGGTTGAGAACACTGATCTAGAACCACAGGAAAGCTGGATGAGTGGAAATTCTACAACTATAAGGGAAGACAAAAGCACATTGAGACTCAGAGGAGCTGCAAAAGGCTGAAGTAGGGAGATGCGAGCGTGGAGAGGACTGACTGCTGAGTGCACAGCTGGCTTTCTCAAGTGAGAGGGAGATGGAAGTGATTGTAAACAGGGAAGTGGTATGTCTGTTAAAAGGTTATTCTGGCTGAATGTAGAGTCCAAATGGGGATGAAGAAGTTCTTAGAGGAAACCTAAGGTGGCTGTGGTAAGCCACGAAAGAATGGAGGCCTATATGGGGGAAATAGAAATGGAGAAAACCGGACAAGAGACAGTCTCAAGAGTAACTGACTGAATGGGATGAAGGAGCTAGATAAGAGAAAGGCAGAGCCAAGGGATGTTGGAAGCTACCCATTGCCTTCTCTAACAGAAAGAGGTGGACAAGGAGTTGGAAGGCTGGTCAACCTTGAGGGTCTGGCAAGGATCAGAGCCATATACCCACTGTCTAGTTGAGAAAAAGGGAGCTGAAGTAACTTCTACCTTTTAGTCTTATGTAAATCCTTGCTGAAGGGCTCTCATTGGGCTATACTGGAATTGCCTGCCTAAGGGCCATGGGTGTATCCCAAACCTGAATAAAAGGGATTACAAGGCCAGAGCAAAGTGTAGTCCTTTTTTGGGCTTCTGCCTGGCCCCCAATTCCCAAATTAATATTTCCTTGTCTAGTCTCTTTCCTTATCTAGTCTCTTTCATTTGTGTGCAGCCCCCTCCAGAACCCGAACCCTGAACCCTGAGCCAACAGGACGTGGAGGGGACACTCGCAACTGGCAGCCCAACGTGAGGCATTCTCAGAGGGATTATACACAGATTGTCAAATTAAGTAATTGAGTGAACTCTAATGGTACTCATTTATAACAGAATACAGCAAGTTTCAAAGGGAAATGGGGAATGAGTCTCTGGACATTTTAAGTTATGTGTGGGATATCAAAGTAGATATACTCAAGATTTATAAATATAAAGATCAAAAGAGAGATATGGATTGGAGATTTGGAAATCTGGTATGAGATCATCCCGGGAAAAGTGTGTGGAGTAAGAAGAGAAGAGGATCTTGGACAGAACTCGAATAAACTCCAACAACAAAGGGACAGGGATATTCCATAGAAGAGACTGTGAAATAGGCAGAGTAGAAAGAAAACCAGGAGAAGAATGTCATGAAAGCCTAAGGACATGAGCAACATACAAAGGAGTTTACAAAAAAAGTTTCAGGGAGGTTGTGGGTGGACAAGGCCAGAGTGCAACAGGATGAGTAGTGTGTGAAAGTGCAGAAGAGTGTAAACAACTTGTTCAAGTAAAGGGAAAAAGTGAAATAGGGTAGTAATTTTAAAATGGGCTAGAGTTAAAGGACATACTTCAGGTGATCTTTTTGTTTTAAACATGTTAGAGATATGAAAATGTTTAAATGTCAATGGAAAGGAGCCAGAAGAAAGAGGAGAAGACACAACTAAATGAGGTTTCTGAGAAAGAAACAGGGAATGGGATCTGAAGCAGAAATGTAGGTAAGTTGTAGAAAGGGGGATAAAGGGGGAATCTTCCATTAAAACACAAGAAAAAAGAAAGGATGGGTATGAATGAGAGTGAGTTTAATGGTTGGGGAGCCAGAAGTTGGAGCAATCCCTTCCTTCCTCCCCTCCCCGTATCTATCCATCTAATGACAGTCCACTAAATGAATCTGCATTTTTTTTCTATCAGCAATTAGAGTGTCCCAATTTCTCAATAATCTCACCAACACTGTCTTTTTTTATTATAGTCATTTTAGTGGTTTGATTTGTATTTTGGCACATTCTCTCTGAGATCTCCTATTTTTCCCAGTGAAGCAAGTTTCCTGTTAATGGTAAGAGGGAGGTAGCAATAGGAAGTGGAATGGAATAACAACAAAAAAGAGGTGGAGAAGTCTGAAGCAGTCACCAGGGAGGATGAGAAAGAGCACTGAGCAGGGAAACCTGAAGCTATATTGAGACAATCCAGTGGAAATTAGGAGACCATAAGTATGTAGAGGTACCCTACCCATCTGAGCTCCTGTGAGATTTTATTCTCCAGGAATAAGTTGTGTTTTAAAATATTATTTATTTTTTTAAATATTTTTTAAATTGATGAGAGGGGAAGAGGGGGAGAGAGAAAAAGGGGGAGAAGGGGAGAGGGGGTAAGGGGGAGAAGGGAAAAAGGGAGAGGGAGACATCGATGTGAGAACAAAACATTGATCAACTGTCTCACACATGCCACCAACCAGGGAATCGAGCCCACAACCCGGGCATGTGCCCTGACTGGGAACTGAATCCGCAACCCCTGAGTGCATGGGATGATGCCCAAACAACTTAGCCACACCAATCATGGCTTGTTTGTTTCTTTAACCGATCTAACCAGAATTTGAATGGGAAGTTGCTCAGAGGATTTTTTCATTTAGAACTAATGAAAGAAGTGCACCTGAAAAATCCATTATTTTTGTGTTTAAAATCCTGTAACAAACATATTAGAAATGTCAGTTGCAACAGAATCACTCTCCTTGACAACTGAGAACAAAGCACACATGTCCACTACAACAGATCTGACATTTGTACTCTAAGAACTTAGGCTACATTCATCAGATGCTAAATTCATCAAATATAAACTGCAAGAAACACCACATTTCTGTCATAATAATAATGGGTACTTCCTTTAAAACATGTCAGAATCATATCACAAAACATTAACATAAGACTGATAACAACAATCAAACCTATATACAGTGGTACCTCGAGATACGAGTTTAATTCGTTCCGTAACCTTGAGGCATGGGAAGATATGAGATGCTCAAGTTGTGGTAAACTGGTGGGTCGTGTGCAGCTGGCCGATCTGCGCGATTACTCCTATCTCAAATGTTGCTCGTATTTCAAAGCAAAAATCGCTCGCTCCACGGCTCGTATCTCAAAAATCTCGTATGTTAGGGCACTCGTATCTCGAGGTACCATGGTATATAAAACCCTAATAGGTAAATAGACCAAACGACAGAACCCAACAACTGGTCACTATGATGTGCGCTGACCATCAGAAGCCGTGCGCAAAACATGGCAGGCACTGGCAACAGGCAACAGAGTGCAGAACATGGCACTCGGCCATGGCAGATGGTGGAACAGGTGAGTGGGGGTGCCAGACCAAGGCGGAGCGCCAGTTGCTGTCATTGGGGCAAGCCTCTGGTGGTTACTGAAAATTCTTTGCTCCCATGTGCCACGGTCCCACCAGGCACACACACCTCCTGCCAGTGCCGGCAACACTCACACCCACTGCCATCACCAGAGCTGCCGCTCACATTCGCTGCTGGCACCAGCCCCAATCACCCCTCAGGGCTTTCCCACACCCCCTGCTCCTGAGGGTCAATCGGGGCTGGCAGCCACCTCTTGTACCCACTGCCTGCACCGGCCTCACTCACACCCACAGCTGGGGTGCTGGAGCCGCAGTTCACACCTGCTGTTGGCACTTGGCACAGTACCGATCACTTGGCATCATCAGCAGGTGTGAGCGATGTCTGCCAGCACCAATTGCCCCTAAGGGCTTCTCCACCTCCTCCTGCTCTTGAGGGGTGATAGTGGTAGCTGCCATAGTTCACACCTGCTGCTAGCACCAGCCCCAATCACTCCACATTGTCAGTAGGTGCAAGCAGGGCTAGCACCATCAGTGTGTGGTAGCAGCAGTGGCAAGAGCAGCGATACCAGCAGACAGGGGACCAGGAGCCACTGAGGAAGATACCAGACCTGCCCCTGTGCCCACTGCAGCCTTGTAGACCACAGTTCCTTTCAAAGTGCACGAATTTGTGCACTGGGCCCCTCGTATACAAATAATAAACAATTGAGTGTGGCTACAAATTGGATGGAGTGGGATCTCAGGGAATCATGAGAGTGAACAGTGTGAGCCACACTGGTGGAAATTCAGATATGGCTGCCAGTCAGCTCTGTGATGGTGGAGGTCCCAGCACAGGAACAATGAATCCTATGAGTACCCCTGTCTGGGAGAAAGCCACCCCCAAGTTCTTGTCCTGATGCCAGATAGTTCAGTTCCTCCCTGTATGTCCCTGGATTCTCCCCAATGTAGCCATTTGGCACTGGAGCTCAGAGGAAGCAGGGCCATGTAAGTTTGTGCACTGGTCCTTTAAGAGGATCATCTGAACTCCAGCAGCTTCCATATCACTCAACCACAATATCTACTGGTTTTTATAGTCCAAAGTTACAGGGACTTCTCTTCCCAGTTCTGGAACTCTGGGCAAGAGGTGGTGTGGGGCTGGGACTCCTGCTTCTCACAGGAGGGCTTAGAGCTATCCCTCCTGATTTAAAAAACACATGAGTGTTGGACTAGTCCAGTGGTCTGCATAATGCGGCTTTAGAGCCACATACAGCTTGTGAGCCACAGTTTGCCGCTCTGTTGACTAATGAGTTTGCCAACCACTAGACTAGCCCCTCCTGTGCCTCCGCCCCTCCTACCAATCTCGATGTATTTTCTTTACTTCCCTAGTTGTAGGACTTCCATTCAGCCAGATTTCAGGCAGTTCTGTATTTTAGTTGTAATTTTGATGTGGTTGTAGGAGGTGGCAAATACCAGTATTTATCTATGCCACCATCTTGGTTCTCTGTTTCAGTTATCTTTTGCTAAATAATACACCATCCCAAAACTCAGTGGCTTAAAACAATGTTTTTTCCCTCAACCCTGTGTTTTGACTGGACTCAGCTGGCATTACTCATGAGGTGACAAGCATTGGCGGAGCTTAATTAGGGCTGAAACAGGCATAGCTCTCTGGGCCATTTCAGGTGGTCTCACTCTTCACCTAGTTTAGCCCAAGCCTCTATACATACTGATTGGCTTCCAAGAGAGTGAAAGCTATAGCTACCATGACTTTAAAAAACTATGCCCAGAACTGACACAGTATCACTTCTGCTACATTTTATTAGTCAAAACAAGTTACAAGGCCAGGCTAAATTCAAATGGAGCAGAAATAGACTCCATCTCTCGATGGCAGGAGTAGCAGCCAAATACAGTGAAAGGAAGTATTGCTGGCAGTCATCTTTGGAAACACTACTACAGCTGTAAGCAATATTACTGGACCTTTCCCCTATATCACTTGAGTTCAGAACTGAGGCACTAGAGAGAGGATAGGCTTTGTCTATTTCCAAAACTAGAATTTTTCCTTAAGCACTGAAAAGAATATCTCAGCAAAGATTTTTCTCCTGCTTATCTGAGAAATCCTTTATGTGATTGTGGGAAAGACAGATGCTACCCTTCAAGAATGGCCTGAGTACAGTCTCCCTGGATGGGATTCCTCATCTCCTGAAGTAATTTCACACTTTTTAATTTATTATGTGTACATGAGTATGATCTCACTTTTAAAAGTGTATATAACACTAAAAAAAGATATAGAAGTATCTCCAGTTATTTGAACTCTTACTATCCAAACTCTAAACTCAAGAATCAAAGGGATTTGGCTAAGTTATTCAATACTCAAACTTCTATTGGCTCTCCTAGACTCGGGAATAAGCAAGGTTTAGATATCATAGTATCCCTTATAATCTGAAATCTCATTATCTCAATATGGCAACCCATTAAATATGCATAATAAAAAGGACTTATACCCCAAAATATTAACTGTTGTTATTTTTAGATAGTATAATCACAGGTAAGTACATTCTTCTTTCTGCTTCATGTTTTCTAAATTTTATTTTTTCTTTGCAAAATTAAAAAAATAAGTCTATATTGTGGACTTAATGTAGGTGGAAATTTTCAAAAATTAAGTTCATACAATAAATCAGCTACATAACTGATTTAGATAAGTATTTGATTAACTGACCACCTCAAAGAAGTCTATTCTGGTTAAATTCAGATAATAGTCATCATGTGTCGCCTGTGAATTCCTCAACACATGCACAATATGAAACACTTTTAGATATTTTTAACCATAGAGTATCTAAAAAGTGTGTCCTAAGGCCCAGCCTCGACTCTAGACTCCTTGAAGGCCCAAAGCTTGTTTCCCATGCATGACATTGAATGTAGTACACAGAAGTAATAGTATAATAATAGTAAAGGTCTTTGACTTCCCTTCATTTTTATCACCACACTGGCTTTCAGATAAAGGAGAACACTGTCCCAGGCTTTCCAGCTTCAGCTGCTGATTATTAAGATGGAGCTAAGCTCTTGCTGGAACGTGCAGGCACTCTTTAATTCTAAAACAATTTTTTAAATTAAGCTGAAAATTTGATAGCTTTGGTTTTTATGGCTGTTTTCTGAAGCTCTCAGAACTGGATCATTTGGATCACACACAATCACTGCGGAAATCTTTTTAATGACTAATATCCTTCCTCTTTAAGAGAAAGAGACTAGAGGGTAGGCTGTCTAAAAGTATTAATAAATAGACTGGTATTCACACAATGGATTAAAAGATATCTGGGCCCTAGATTAACTGTTATATTAATAGAATCTAAATATACAGTTACATACTCAACCCCAGAGAAGTTCAAAGAGATGAAATTTAGCCAGTGCTCACTTCGAATGGATACTTACTAAAGTTTAAAGCACACTGTAAACTACCCTCAGGGGTAAATCATTTTTCCATTCCTTCCAGTATTATTTACCTTGATGTTTTGATGCTATGATCCCACAATGCACACCAGTTTCAGAAATTCAGTTTTTGCCTCCAAAGGCTATATAATTCTTTCTCCAACAAGAATAGGCCAAAGACAAGTAAGACAACGAATCTAGGTTTTTCAAGCATTCTTACAATATTGACTTATATAATTGTAAACCCCAATTGCAGAAAGTTCTGCAGCAGATGACTTCGGAGTGTCTCACGTGCAAATAAACATAAACATAAGGCCACTTATGGAAGCAGAACAGAGCATGCCTCACCTAAATAGAACAGGTAGTTTACTTGAGGCAGGACAAGAGCAATGTCATTTCACTCAGCTAACCGCACGCCTAGATAAAGGTCCCTACTATGTGAACAGTCCTTTGGGGAGTCCGTGTTGTGGGGGATGGGAAAAAGTGAATATGCTCTGTGGCACCACTACCCTCCCCTGCGGAGGCGAAGGAGGGGATGCTAAGATCTAGACTCTAGACTCCAGAAGGGCCGAATGAGGACGCCGAGGGTCGAGAGGGGTGCCTGTCAGAGCTACGACAGACTCCAACTAGGCGCAACCCTCGCCCCTGCAGCTCAAAAAAGACAGGGCGCAAGGAAAACTTTTCCTAACCTCACCCTTTTCCTCCACCTGGAAGAAATGCTAGCTGAGGTGCTGACAGTGCGGACCCGCGGGCCGGAACCCGCTGCCGGAGAGAAGGGAGGGAGCAGGAGTAACGGGGCACGCAGCCCGGCAGGCGGCGGGGAATGGGGCAGAGAAGGGGAGGGGCGACAGCGGCCTCTGCGAGCTCAGCCCGCGACTCACCAGCTACCTAGAGGCCAGCCGCTGCAGCTCGCCGTCCGCCGTCCGCCGGGCCCAGCCGCCGCGAGCGCCGCGGGACGCGGAAAGCTCGGCTGCAGGAGACTCGGCGGCTAGCCGGCACCGAGGACCGCCTGGGGAAGCGCGGGAGGCGGGCGCGGGGCGGGGCCTCCGGGTCACGTGACCAGCCGACCTCACGTGACGCTGACGCCGCGCGCGCTGGCCAAGCCCTCTGGCGGAGCTGCCACTCTTGGCTCGCAAGCACTTTGCCTGTGGGCTCACAGGCCCACAGCGTCTGTGGAAGCCGGGAGGTTAGGCGCCGCCCCCTCCGGCTCTGCGGCGGGGGGGTCGCGGTGGAGCTTGGTGGCCGCGGAGCTCACAGCCTTTTGTCCGGCAGGGAACCAAGGACACGCGAGGGGCGGACTCCTGCTGTCCTCCCGGCTGGCTTGGCCCGGGGTGGGCCAGCCAGCCACCCCTAGAGACTAGGGCATAAAAGCGACTGGTAACTTCTCTCCACGTGGTGCTGCCTGGGATGAAAGACCTCAGGAGGAGAGCTTATTTACTCCAGTGACGTGCCCCCTAGAATGCCTGCACACTTCCCTGAAAAGCACCTGAGTAAGAATGGAAGGAGGATGGAGAAGGTGACAACTGCACCAAGACTGGAAGGGAGCGGAGCGCAGGGCCCAGGTAATGGAAGAACTCAAGGAACCTGGCTGTCCAAGTTGGAAGAGACCTAAGACGGCAAATGACCCAAGTCTTTTCTTAGTGTAAATGAGTAAGGCCAAGAAAAGGGATGCTTCTTGCCGTTCCAGCCTATTATCTGTGGAGACCAAAGCACCTTCATAAAAAAAGTTATTTCAGAAAAGTCCCAGTGGGTTCCACGGGATAAAGTTCAAACCTCTGGGCATAACTTTCCAGTAATCTTGTTCAAACTTAGTTTTCTCCTTTGTGCTACCATGAATAAACAGAAAAACACTTCATTTTCTAATTATCACCCAACAGTTCCACTAGTCGACTGAAAGAAGCCTCCTTTTCCTCATCTTCTGGCACTTCAACAGTAGTCTAGAGGCTCTGGCCTTAGAGAACGCCTCTTTTCCTCGACTACTCAGCTTTCTTTGGATTACTACTTACTTTTTCCCTAATTAGCCTGACTTCTTTTTGCATCTGGTGATTCTTTTGCCTCAGTCTGAAATGCCTGGAATCATTACCCTCTCCCTCGAAGAAAACTAGAGCCTAACAATTGTTAAAACTGTAAAAACATTTTCTCAGAAACTATTGCAATAGGACAATTGAGTCCAGTTCTATACTGAGGGTTCTCTTCCCCTAAGTTTCTGAATAAAATCTGTTGTTACCTCCAGAGTTGGGGGAGGACTACTCTTTATGTTCATGCTAATAGATGACTATGTTAGTAAAAAGTATCTGCCAAGCACATAATGAAATACAATTTTTACAGCTGCTGGTTATCTTTAACATTACCCCAAGGTGTACATCAGTCTCCTATTCATCGTTAAGAATCCAGGTCTACCTTGGCCGGCAGACTGAAGGGTCCTCTGTTCAGTTCCAGTCAAGGGCGCATGCCCAGATTTTGGCTAGATCCCCAGGGGGCATGCAGGAGGCAACCAATCAATGATTCTCTCTCATCCTTGACATTTCTATCTCTCCTCCCTTTTTCTCTGAAAGCAATAGAAATATTTTTTTTAAAGTCCAGGTCTAATACCACTTTTGTCTTCCCTGCATCTTCCCTGATTCAACAGCATTATCAATTGAGGTTCACTCAACACTGTCAACTGTAACTTCTTCCCTGATTTGTAGGATACTATACATAGTCTGATGCATAAATCTCACATTGCCCAAAAATGTACTGTGCGTTTCCTGTAAGAGGTAAATTACTTATCACTGGTTTCTTCCTTGGATTATAAATTCTATGAAACAGAATGTCTGGGCTTAGTGCCGTGCCTTCAACATCTACTAAATGAAGTGGCTTAACCAAAATCATAGCAGTTCAGTGAAATTACAAAAAAAAAAAAAAAAGAGGTCTACTTTGCTCAAAGAAACTGAAGTCAATTTCTTTAGGCTATAACCTGATCAATAGAACTTCCATATGACAAAAAAAAAATGAGAATCTGGGTTTGAGTAATCAAGTTTTTGATAGAGGACAAGTAATAGGTAGATTAGGAAGGGAGGAGAAGGCCTTCCAGAAAAGAGAGCAGTGTGTTCAAAGGTAGGGAGGCATGAATCATTGTTATTTATTTAGGACTAGTGGCCCGGTGCATGAAATTCATGCACATTAAAAAGGGAGTAATTAGAGGAAATAATTTAATATTGCTATTTGTCCTTTCTCTATAATAGAAGTGTTAGAGATGAAAGAAAAGCAGTAAAATGTATATTAAGACCTTCCTCCTATCAGAATCTAGGGCTCACCCTGGGACCCAGAGTCAAGTTTGCATCTACCCACATGCGCCTCAAAATCGCGTGAGATCCTGACCTGGCCAGCCCTCCAGCGCCCCCTCCCTCATTCAACTATATACAGACCCGGCCAGTCCCACCTTTGTCAAGTCCCTCAGGCAGGGAGCGTAGCCTCAGGTCCCCTGGCCTGGCGCCACAATTGGGGGCATGGCCTGAGGTCCCCCATCAAGCCCTGCCATAGGTGGGGCACAGCCTCAAGTATCCTGGCCCAGCACTGGGAGAGGGGCACAGTCTCAGGTCCCCCATCAACCCCATCAGCAGGTGGTGCAGCCTAAGGTCTCCTGTCAAGCCCTGCTGAGTGGGGGACACAGCCTGAGGTCCCCTATCTAGCCCTACTGGGTGGGGGGCACAGCCTGAGGTTTGTCAAGCCCCTCTGGTGAAGGTATGGTCTGAGGTACCTTGACCCAGTACTGGGGCTAGGGGCGCAGCCTGAGGTCCCCTGTCAAGCCCCACCTGATGAGGGGTATGGACTGAGGTCCCCTGCCTGGTGCTGGGATTGTGGGGAGCAGCCTGAGGTCCCCTAGTCCTGCATCAGGATGGGAAGTACACCTTGCGGTCCCTGGTCAAGCCCTGCTGGGTGGGGGACGGGGCCTGAGATCCCCTGTCAAGCCCTGCCAGATGGGGGACACAGCCTGAGGTCCCCTGTCAAGCCCCACAGGGGCTGGGGAGGGCCAGCCTCAGGTCCCTGCTGATTGCTCATTAAGGCTCCTTATGGGAACTTGGCCTCAGCTGTAGGTGCAGCCATCTTTGTGATGAAATGATGGCCAATTAGCATATTCCCTCTTTATTAGATATGATAAGAAAGTAACACTATATGGCTGAATTTTGTAACCTTGTTTACCTCTGGGACAATGAAAGCCTACTTACTTAATGTTGATTTACTTGAAAGAATGGCATATCAATCAGTATTAGTATTATTTATTGGACTGAGTAACTTTCCAAGAGACAAATTATAAGTCTTCACCTAAAATTGTTCTTGGACCCATGTTGGGTGGTTTGTTTGTTTTTTTACCTTTTTTTCCCCTTTAGTTACAAAAGCTCTCCGAATTTCTTACATAAAAAACAAAACAAAACAAGAAAACCAAGATAGTGGCATAGGTGAACATCTAAACTGCTGCCTCGCACAACAATTTCAAAACTACAACTAAAAGACAGAACGAACATCATCCAGAACAACAGGAAATCTGGCTGAGTGGAAATTCTACAACTAGAAGAAAAAAGAGGAGCTCACAGAGACTCAGAGGAGTTGCAGAAAGCTGAGGTACGGAGACAAGCATGTAGGAAGGACAGGCGGTGGAGTGCCTGGCTGGCTTCCTCTAGTGCAGTGGTTCTCAACCTTCCTAAGGCTGCGACCCTTGCATACAGTTCCTCACATGGTGGTGACCCCCAACCATGAAATTTTGCTACTGTTATGCATCGTGATGTAAATATCTTAGGCGATCCCTGTGAAAGGGTCATTCGACCCCCAAAGGGGTTGCGACCCACAGGTTGAGAACTGCTGCTCTAGTGGGAGGGAGATGGAAACTCCCAACTGCACGGAACCCCAGTTCCGACTGCACTGAACTCCATTCCAGGCAAGACTCATATCACCGAAGGTGGGGAATGTCCAGCCCAGCCCACAAAATCATTTGGTTTGGCCCTGCCAAGGCAACTGCAGGTAGGACTTGCAATTCAATAAATCTAGGAGCTTTTTTCATAGCAACATAAATTTATATTAAGTGAATTATATTAAGTGAATGATGTTATAAATATCCAAATGGGCGTTGGCAGAAAAAAAGGTTCCCCACCCCTGAGTCTCTGATTGAATGCACCTCTTACACAATATTCTTTGCTAAGAAAATCTAAAGGTCCCTTATGTGAACAGTTGTTTTGCATAGGCCACTGCAAAGTTCTTATTATTGGGCAAGCAAAAGTAAAACAGATTTCAGTTACTTCTTCAAAGACTTGAATATTATTTCTTCTGAGAGAAATAACTGGGAGCACCCAGATTATCTTCATTTTCTCTGCTCCTTCCCTCCTCTTGAGGTTGGTCAAGATTAAGAGAAATAGCCTTGGCCCGTTTTCACAGTGGTTAGAGTGTAAGAAGGGTCAGGGGTTTGATTCTGGGTCAAGGGCTGTGTGGGAGGCATCCAATCGATATGTTTCTCCTGTAAATGTTTCTCTCTCAGTCTCCCTTTCTACTCCCTCCCTTCCATTCTCTCTACAAATCAATGGGGAAAAATATCCTCAGGTGAATATTTAAAAAAAAGATTAAGAGAAATAAGCTGGAGAACCACCAACAATGGCTAAATTAGGAAACATTTAGATCACTTTTTAAGATTGCTTACCTGTTTTTGTAACACACAGGAAATATGTTCTGATAGTCTCAAAGATAATTTATTTTAAGAATTGAGGATGATATAACTGCTTTAGAATTTTGCAAATGTAATAAAATATAGAATCTATCTAGAGGGAGATTCCTTATTTTTAATTAGCTAAACAAGGTAAACATGCTTAGTCACAATAAATTTTACAACTTTAATCATTATGGATCAAACTCCTTTGGGGATAAGGGAAGGGAAGGTGGGAAGATAACCCATGCACACAGACAGTAGTGTGGTGAAGTCCTGGGGAGAGGAAGGGAAGGGGTCAATGAGGGAAGAAAAGGGGACATCTGTAATACTTTCAACAATAAAAATGTAAAACTCTACTTTGGGGATAATTTCTGCTCTTATAGTGGGACTAGAGGCCTGGCTCATGAAATTTGTGCACAGGTACAGTCCCTAGGCCTGGCCTGTGATCAGGGCCATCTTCCCCAGCTATCCAAAGCTGGCCCCACCCCTGCCCCACCACCCCCACTGCCACCCACCCCTCCTGGTTCCCCATTCATCATTGGGTGGTTGGCACCTCAGCAGGAGAAGGGACTGAGAGGTTGGCTGTTCCTGCCCGCTTGTTGGTGGTTTGCAGGCTGGCCCTGCCCCCAATCGGGGTAAGGGTTTCCCCACTGTGGGGCAGGGAGGCCTGGGCGAGGGGATGGGGTGATTTGCAGCTGGCCAACCCCCCAACTTTGTCAGGAAGGACCTCAGGATGATGTCCAGTCTAATTAGCATATTACCCTTTTATTAATATAGATAAATAAACATAGTATAAAATGTGGAAAAAAATAATGAAAGAATGCCAAGACCGATGTGGTTCCATGGATAGAGCATCGGCCTGCGGACTGAAAGGTCCCGGGTTTGATTCTGGTGAAGGGCATGTATCCTGGTTGCGGACACATCCCCAGTAGGGGGCGTGCAGGAGGCGGCTGCTCGATGTCTCTCTCTCATCGATATTTCTAACTCGCTAGCCCTCTCCCTTCCTCTCTGTAAAAAAATCAATAAAATATATATTTAAAAATAAATAATGAAATAAGTGGTAATGGAAAATTGAAAAATAAATTTTATTTTAATTCCTTTTTCCTTCACCCCAAGAACAAGATGAATTTTCCATTTTCTCACCGTGCAAATATTTTATTTTTTTCTGATTCTAGAATTTTCATTTAAAATTATGCTAAAATTATTTTAATTTTTACCTGAGGATATGTTTTTATTGATTTTTTAAATTAAATCTTTATTATTCAGATTATTACATTTGTTTCTCTTTTTTCCCCTCCATAGCATCCCTCCACCCAGCTCCCACCCCTCCCTCTGCCCTTAGCTCCCTCCCATTGATCTCATCCATAGGTGTATGATTTTTGTCCAGTCTCTCCCTGTATACCCCTCACCCCTTCCCCACTGAGAATTATCAGTCCACTCCCTTTCTGTGCTCCTGATTCTATTATATTTGCCAGTTTATTCTGTTGATCAAATTTTTAATTCACTTAATTTTTAGATTCACTTGTTGATAGATATGTATTTGTTGTTCATAATTTTTTGGCTTTTACCTTTTTCTTCTTCCTCTTCTAAAAGAGTACCTTTCAGCATTTCATATAATACTGGTTTAGAGTTGATGAACTCCTTTAGCTTTTTTTTATCTGTGAAACTCTTTATCTGCTCTGCAATTCTGAATGTTAGCTTTGCTGGATAGATTATTCTTGGTTGTAGGTTCTTGCTATTCATCACGTTGAATATTTCTTGCCACTCCTGTCTGGCCTGCATCGTTTCTGTTGAGAAATCAGCTGACAGTCGTATGGGTGCTCCCTTGTAGGTAATAACTGTTTTTCTCTTGCTGCTTTTAATATTCTCTCTTTGTCTTTTGCTCTTGGTATTTTAATTATGATGTGTCTTGGTGT
>JAAGEH010000012.1:16091744-16106418 GCA_011751065.1 Lasiurus cinereus | reverse complement strand
AGAGTCTCCTTACATTATGTTCACATTTTTGGATTCTTTTCTCTTCTTGCTTTTCCAGTTGAATGTTGTCTGCTTCTTTATATTTCAAATTTTTTACTTGATTCTTGCCTTTCTCTAGTCTGCTGTTAGGACTCTGTATAATATTTTTTTATTTCAGTCAGTGTATGTTTAATTTCTCTTTGGTCCTTTTTCATCTCCTCTTGGGTCTCACTAAATTTATCCATCTTTTCTAGCATATTCTTGAAAAACCTTATAAGCGTGGTTTTGAACTCTATATCCAGTCGTTTCTTTTTCCTCCATTTCTTTTGTTTGTGATCCCTTCTCTTGTCTCGGCATTTTCCCTATGCCTGGGAAACTTCTGTGTTGGATTCAGCCTTATGATAGCAGACACAAAGCCGCAGAAGCCTCTGTTGAGCTTGGGAGGGGTGGAGTCTCAGGGCTTAAGGGACCGCCTTGCCTTCCAGTCGGCCCCGCCCTCCATGGCCCCTGAGTCTCACGTGACTGGGTAATGGCTGGAGCGGTCCTTGTGCGCGCACCCGCGGTGCTTCTAACCGCTGCCTTTCCAGCTCCCCTGCGCACCAGGACCACAGGAGTCTAGGTCCCCAGGGTTTTGCCTGAAACAGGGGCCCAGTGGACTCAGAAGTGGCACAGTTGGGAGGGTCTGTCTCCGCCCAGTCGCGAAAGCCAGCGGCACAATCAGCAGTCTGTCCTCCGCACAGCACCGTGCATGTGCGAGACCGGACCTGATCTTCTGTGACTCCCCTAAATTTCCGTGCACCTCTCCCTTTTCACAGTCCAAACTCCCCCCGTATGAGTTTCGGCTGGATCTGGGGTTTAGTGTCGTAGGATAAGGGGTTCAATGCCGTTGGGAGTCTCCATTTCCCTCCCGCCAGAGAAAGCCAGCCCGGTACTCCGGCACCTGCTCTCTCAGAGCGTGTGTCTCCGTACCTCAGCTTTTTGCAGCTCCTCTGGGTCTCTATGAGCCCCTTTCTTTCCTTCTAGTTGTAGAACTTCCACTCAGCCAGCTTTCCTGTGGTTCTGGATGATATCCGTTCTGTCTTTTAGTTGTAGTTTTGAAATTGTTGTGCGAATCAGCAGTGTAGGTGTTTACCTATGCCGCCATCTTGGATTCCTCGATTTTTTTTTTTTTTTACCATGCAAACACTTTAAATAAACAAACAAGAATCTTAGCCCTGGGTGAAGTAGATTTCTCTGCTGAGTCATATCTTCACCTGCAGATGCTGTGCTGAACAAATGGCATAAAGAATCAAACCCACCCTGCTACCTAGACCAGGCTCTCATGAGTGTCTATATCACTCTCATATAAGTTCACCTGTATGCGTAGCAGTGATACAATACACTCTGTTTAGAATTGCTTCCTTGTCCTCTGACGGATGAAAGAGCTTATTAAATATAGAATTCCTACACTTCCATGTGAACTGACAGTGACCTATTTATTTTATTCATCAGCGGTGGTCCTACTTTCATCTTCTTTTAAATATAGTAGCACTACTAAAGCAACATCCTATATAATAAAAAGGTAATATGCAAATAGACCAAAAGGCAGAACAACCAAATAACCAATCAAAGCATAATATGCTACTGATATGCTAAGGTTGCTCAACTGCTTGCTATGACATGCACTGACCATAGGGGGCAGGTGCTCTGACCAGTAGGTTAGCTTGCTGCTGGGGTCTGGTGGATCAGAACTGAGCAAGATGGGCCAGACACACCCTGGAGCCCTTCCGTGGTCCCTCCCTAGCCCAATTGTGAACTGGTGGGGTCTCTCAGCCTGGCCTGTGCCCTCTCACAATCCGAAACCTTTCAGGGGATGTTGGAGAGCCAGTTTCAGCCCAATCCTGCAGGCCACTCCTGATCCGAACTGAGTGGGCACGTCCATGGTAGGCACAGTGGGACCATGATGAGCAGGAGCAGCAGGTAGGAGCTGCAGGTAGCATTGGACTGTGTGTTTCAGCCTGATCCCTGCAGGCCACCCAGAGGGAATCCACCCATGCATGAATTTGTGCACTGGGCCTCTAGTTGTTCATTAAGAAGCCACCAGCTTCTAGGAGGAATTATGAGGTCTTTGGTCCTCCAGGTAGCAAGGACTCCGACTGCAATTGACTATTAGTCAGGATGCTCTTCTGAATGTTAGTAGGAGTTTTTTTTCATAGCAACATAAATTTATATTAAGTGAAGATTTATGGAATGATAGAGGTGTCAGGGTAGTGATGAGGGTAGTAAGAATATTTCCAGAAGGGGGTTTCCTCATTGGTTTGAAATAGTAAAAGTGATGTTACCTGGGAGAAATGAAATGACACTATGAGGAAACAATTAGATAAATCCAGAATGGAAGACAAGAGCCCTCCTAGTCTTTGTCTCTTTAAACAGTTATCTATGGGGGACTATAAAGGGATGAAGGTAAATGTTCTAGCTTAAAAAAGACTAAAGAAACATGATATTCAAATGTAATACATGAACCTTGGATGGATCATGTTTCTAAAAAGTTTTCAAAGCTATTAAAGATGTTTTGTGGAGATTCATAAAAATGGAATAGAGACTGAATATTAGATATTAGAGAATTACTGGTTTGTTTGTTTTTCTTTTTAAGATGTCGCCCTGGACGATGTTGCAAAGTTGGTTGGTGCATTGTTCTGTGCACCGGAAGGACACGGTTTTTGTTCCTGGTCAGGGCACATACCTAGGTTAGAGGTTCAATCCCTGGTTGGAGTACATAGAGCAATGTTTCTCACATCAATGTTTTTTTTCCTTCTCTCTCTCCCATCCTCTCTCTCTAAAATAAATTTTTTAAAAAGATGTGATAGTAGTAATATTGAGAACATCCTTACTTTTAGGAGGTTCATACCAGAATATTTAAAGATAGGATATCATGAGGTCTGCAGATGGTTCAGAAAAATATAATAATACTACACACACACATATTCATAAAGAGAGAAAATAAATATGGCAAAGTGTTGAATCTAGAAAGTATTATTTATACTCTTCTTTTTAATTTTTAATTTTTATCCTTCATTGATTTTTAGAGAGAGAGAGAGAGAGAGAGAGAGAGAGAAAGAGAGAGAGAGAAGGCAGCGATAAAAAAAAACATCATCCATTGGCTGCCTCTTGCATGCCCCCTACTGGGATTGGAGCCCAGAACCCAGGCATGTACTCTGACCAAGAATCAAACTGAACAGGTGACCTCTAGGCTCCTGGGTCAACGATCAACCACAGAGCCACACAAGCTGAGCACACTCTTCTTTTTTATGGTAAAATGTTGAAGGGTGGAATAACATGTGACCTTTATACTCCAAACTAATAAAGCAGGACATTTTAGTAATTTGTCTATTTCAAATAGGATTTTTGAAGGCCTACCATGTGCTAAGCACTATTCTTAAGCTTGGACATTTATATTGGTGAATAAAATAGTAACTGTCACTTCCATGGGTGCTATACTGGACCACACTATCTCTCCTTTAGGACTGAAGGAATCAGCTTCTGGGCCAGCCCTCATTAGTATTTATCTTAGCTAAAGAAAGTTACCTTGCCCAAAGTCATGCCCCTCGTAAGGCCTGCCTGCAGCAAAAGACTACTTGATGTGGCATTATCAAGACCTGACTCTCACCTCAACAAGGGACAACTCTAAGGAGTCATCCAGCTTCAGAACTCCCTACAAGGTGGGCTGATGCCTGTCTGTGATTGTACTGCAGCCAACTTTGTCTTCATGCCCAATCTTGCTCCCATCTCTTCCCTCCACAGATCCTGAGACCATCTACCTTTGAAGAGGCATTACACACCCAAGTAGAATGACTCAGCCAGTTAGTATCATTCAGCTTTTTCATCTGCCACCCCAGTACTGAGTGGATTCACAAACAGAAAATACATGATAACAAGGAGGAAAGCTATACATGGGCCCAACATCATTAACTCCCACTCACCAAGATTAATCTAACTAATGCTATGGCCAAATGACCAACCTGCCAACAACAAAAACCATTGCTGAGACCCATCACCACATTCTCCATCAAAGGCACCAAACAGCCACTTGATGGAAAGGTGACCATATTGGACTCCTTCTTCCCTGGATGGGGTGGTCATTAATTTTACTATGAATAGATACATATTCTGTGGGTTTGTCTTTCCTGCCATTGTAGAGTTTCAACTATGATGACTATCCAAAGGCTTATATTATATTTGATACACCAGCATGATACCCCACATATTGCCTTCAACCAAGGATCCCACTTCATAGAAAAAAAGATGTAGTAGTGGGAGCATGACCATGGAATCCATTGGACCTATTGCATAGCATAATACCCAGCAACTGGCTTAAGAAATGGAGCGGTGTGTTGAAAGCTTGGATAAAGTGACAGTTTGAAGATGATACCCTCTGAGGACCAAGGGCTTCCCCCCAAGATACAGTAATGCTCTATATCAATCACTATTATATAGTGTTGTATCCCCAAAAGGAGAATACAAGGTGTGGAAGCAGGAGTGTCCCTATTTACCATCTGCCCCACTGAGAAATTTAGGCTTTTCATCCTCACAACTGTAATCCAAATTTAAAGGCCTTGATTCCCAAAGAGCTAACATTTCTACTCAGGAACACAGCAAGAGTCTTCATTGAACTTTAAGCTACACTACCATGCAATGCTTTTTGGCCCCTTCTGCCAATGATCAACAGGCAAGAAAAAGATCTTGATGGGGCTAATTAACTCTTATCATCAAGAGGCAGTCGAGCTGAAACCGGTTTGGCTCAGTGGATAGAGTGTCGGCCTGCGGACTGAAGGGTCCCGGGTTCAATTTCAGCCAAGGGCATGTGTCCTGGTTGCAGGCGCATCCCCAGTGGAGGGCGTGCAGGAGGCAGCTGATTGATATCTCTCTCTCATCGATGTTTCTGATTTTCTATCCCTCCCCCTTCCTCTCTGTAAAAAATCAATAAAATATACTAAAAAAAAAAAAAAGAGGCAGTCAAGCTATTGTTAGACAATGGAGACACGGAGACATGTTTTGCACCTAGATATCCAACTTAGACAGCTTTTAGTACGGTCTTGTACAATTCTGATGGCTACTGGGCAAGAGAAGCAGATGCAGCCTGAGAGATTTGAGAGTCTGATTTAATCCACTAGATAAGTCAGCTAAACTTTTATAAACCTTTAAAGGCATTGTCAGTGAAGAGAATATAGAATGGACAACAGAGGAGGGCAAGGATGGCTATAAGTTACAGTCTCAAGAACAGCAGCAGCAGCAGTAGGGTGCTGTAGTTCACTTTACTAACAAGTTTTCCCCAAGAAAAGTAGTGTCCTGAAGGAACTACTTCCAGGACTCATGAAGAACTAGACCTGAGGGTACAAGACATGGACCATCCTGAATGCTAACCAGTCCTGCTTAGATCATAGTTATCAGCCCTCTTAGGAATTGCTTCAACTAAAGAGAATTGCTTTGTTCAAAGTCAGGTCCCTTTTGGGAAGCCAGTGTTCACTGACTAACAGATGCCCAGTCCTCCTTTCATTTGCTTAACAGGTATTGATTGGAGTACTTTCTAATAAAGTTCCTACGCTAATGTCCACTTCAGACTCTGCATCTCAGGAAATCTTATCTGTGACATTCTCTCTAGTGTAGAAGACAATTTGGGGAAGAAATACCATACAAGTAAAATAAATTTGTATTTGTACTCTGAAGGAAATGAACAAAATGCAGTGATAGCAAATAACCAGGAAAATATATTTATAGAGGTGACATTTAAGCCAAGAATTTTATAATAGATATAAGTCATATGAACAGTAAGAAGAAGAGTATGTTTCAGAAAGAGAAAAATCTTGGATACAAAATCTTCCCACAGAACTTTAGATGTTGAAGTATCACCCAGAGTTTTGTAGCCTTTTAACAGTTTTATTTCAAATTGGAGGCTCAGTGCATGAAATCCAAACATGGGTAGGGTCCCTAGGCCTAGCTGGCAATCAGGGCTGACCATGACCTTCCAGTTCCTGCCAAGGCCTTCCTTCCTTTCAGCACTGCCCCCTGGTGGTCAGCACATATTATAGCGAGTGATGAAACTCCCTGGCTACCGGTTGAACTCCCGAGGGGACACTTTGCATATCGATTGAACAGGACATCTTTATAGCTTTTGAGCATGAGAATAAAATGCTATTATTTGCACTTTTTTGTTTGTTAATCCTCGCCCAAGGATATTTTTCCATTGACTTTTTAGAGAGAGTGGAAGGAGGGGGAGAGACAGAGAAACAACAATGTGAGAGACACATATTGATTGGTTGCCTTTTGCATGTGCCCAAGCCCGGTCTGGGTTGCAATTGAGGTACATGCCCTTGACCAGAATTGAACCTCGGTCCCTTCAATCCACAGGCTGAAGCTCTAGCCACTGAGCCAAAATGGATAGGGCTGTGATTTGCATTTTAAAAAACTCTCTGATATAGTGTGAACCTATTTGAGGTTATTGCAACATCAAAAAGCCACTCAAAATTAACCCATTCCCTCCAAATTACATCCCACGTGTCTGGAACTCGGGGCTTCCCAGGTCACTTTCAGGACCTGTGTTGGCCTCTTCCCTATGTCCATCTCCCCAATAACAGACTACGTACCTTAGAGCCATGGTGGGGCCAGGAGTGGCTGTTTGTGGGGCTTAGAAGTGTAGTGTATACAATACATGTGTGAAGCCCCTTCCAGTGTTTGATGAAGCCAGGATTGGAAAAAGAAAGGAAGATGTGCTATAGGGCAGGGGCCCAGATGGTTAAGTTCTCCCTACCCTGCCAAGTTCCAATATAGAGGAATTGATTCCAAGAATCCTAAGTTTAAGAATCCTAAGTTTAAGAATCCTAAGTTCAAGGCTTAGCCATCCAGGTCTTTGAAAAGCTACATTTAAATTATAGTTATAAAGATTAAAGAATAAGACCTATTATTTAACTAATTATTGGCTTGAAGTTTAACTTATACATTTTTAGACAAATGGTATATGGACTTCCATTTGTAATTTTAACCAGGTTCCACAAACGTTAAAATAACATTACCTACTGAGAAATAATATATAGACAAAGCTGGCTTCTTATTACAAACAGTAGCTGTTAGAGGGGCATGGAATAATATCTTCAAATGATAGGAATACTAGTACCTATTAATCTAGAATTCTCTATTCAATCAAACTAGCATTCAAAGGTAAAGATAAAATAAAGACATTAAAAATTATTTTCTGCCACAGCTTATTTGGCTCAGTGGATAGAGTGTCAGCCTGCAGATTGAAGGGTTCTGGGTTCAATTCTGGTCCAGAGCACAGGCCTTGGTTGTGGGCTCGATTCCCAGTAAGGAATGTGCAGGACGCAGCTGCTCAATTATTCTCTCTTATTATAGATGTTTCTTTCTCTCTCCCTTCCTCTCTGAAATAGAAAAACATATTTCAAATAAATAAATAAATAATAAATCAATTTTTCTAATAAGACTAAATTTATTCAATAGCCTCTCAAAAGTTTTGATTATAAGTACCCAATAGTATAAAACATATAAAACAGATTTGTAAATTTCTAATAAAGTAATACAAATTGCATGACCACAGACAAAGAGAGGTGGAAGGAGAAAAAGAAGACTGTGGTGGAGGTCTAGTAATAAATAAATATAGAAATACAGATGATCCATGTTTTAGTTCTGCCAATAATTATATTCTACCAATACTGCAGCCAAAATGTACAAAAATAAAAAGGAACCATTTCAAAATAACTCAGGAGGAAAATGATAATGTCTGGGACTCTTGAATATACGTTAAAGGCTGTGGAGAGCCAACCCAACTCATTGTCGAGCACATGCCTAGGAATGGCTTGTTTCTTCCAAAGGCGTATAAAATTTTAAGTTTAGATTAAGACCTACAAACTATAGGGTGCCCATAAAAACTGGTTCACTCCTTATTGTTATTTATACTATACAATTTTTAAGTCCATCTTTAAACCTAAGAACTGAGTCTTTTATTATAAGAATGGCAAATGTTTCTCTTTCATTATGAAAAGTCTGAACTGGTAATATTTTTTGTGAACTTTTAGAAGAGATGTAATTAGTACTTTGGCTTTGGTTCAAGCAATAGGCTTTTCATAAAAATTTTAGAAATGAAGGGCTCCATGTTCTAGATTTATCATGTAATATTTTAATCTTCAGAAAGCCTGTCTGAAAGAATCTAACCCCCTCAGCATTAGCACACCTCTTTTCTTTTATTAGAATTTTACTTTAATATAGTGAAAAAATAACCCCCAGAACACTAATAGGTTAAAGCAAGTCAAATAACCACTCTACATATAAAGCCTTTACAAAGGTCAGCTGAAGGGAATCCAAGATGGCAGCATAGGTAAACACCTACACTGCTGCCTCGCACAATAATTTCAAAACTACAACTAAAAGACAGAACGAACATCATCCAGAACCACAGGAAAGCTGGCTGAGTGGAAGTTCTACAACTGGAGGGAAGGAGAGGGGCTCAGGGAGACCCAGAGGAGCTGCAAAAAGTTGAGGTACTGAGATGTGTGCATGGAGAGAGCAGGTGCCAGAGTACCTGGCTGGTTGTCTCTGGCAGGAGGGAAACGAAGACTCTCAAAGGCATTGAACCCCTATCTTACGACATTAAACCCCAGATCCAGCTGAAACTCATACGGGGGGAGTTTGGACTGTGAAAAGGGAGAGGTGCACAAAATTTAGGGGAGTCGCAAAAGATCAGAGGGCTGGTGGCGCGCACGGCACTGTGCAGAGGACAGACTGCTGATTGTGCCACTGGCTTTCGCAAGTGGGCGGGAGACAGACCCTCCCAACTGTGCCACTTCTGACTCCACTAAGCCCCTGTTTCGGGTAAAACCCTGGGGACCTAGACTCCTGTGGTCCTGGAGCACAGGGGAGCTGGAAAGGCAGCAGTCTAGAGACACTGCGGGCGCACGCGCACAAGGACCGCTCCAGTGATTACCCAGTCACGTGAGACTCAGGGGCCGTGGAGGGCGGGGCCGACTGGAAGGCAAGGTGGTCCCTTAAGCCCTGAGACTATACCCATCCCAAGCTCAACAGAGGCTTCTGCGGCTTTGCACGTCTGGTATCATCAGGCTGAATCCAACACAGAAGTTTCCCCGGCATAGTAAAAATGCCGAGACAAGGGAAGGGATCACAAACAAAAGAAATGGAGGAAAAGAAATGACTGGATATAGAGTTCAAAACCACACTTATAAGGTTTTTCAAGAATATGCTAGAAAAGTTGGATAAAATTAGCAAGAGCCTAGAGGAGATGAAAAAGGACCAACTAGAGACAATGACTGAAATAAAAACTATTATACAGAGTCCTAAGAGCAGACTACAGGAAGGCAAGAATCAAGTCAAAAATTTGAAATATAAAGAAGCAGACAACATTCAACTGGAAAAGCAAGAAGAGAAAAGATTCCAAAAATGTGAAGATAATGTAAGGAGCCCCTGGGACAGCTTCAAAAATACCAACATCAGAATTGTGGGGGTGCCAGAAGAAGAGAGAGAGCAAGATACTGAAAACCTATTTAAAGAAATAATGACTGTAAACTTCCCACATCTGGTAAAAGAAATAGACTTACAAGTCCAGGAAGCACACAGAACCCCTTATAAAAGGAATCCAAAGAGGACTACACCAAGACACATCATAATTAAAATACCAAGAGCAAAAGACAAAGAGAGAATATTAAAAGCAGCAAGAGAAAAACAGTTATTACCTACAAGGGAGCACCCATACGACTGTCAGCTGATTTCTCAACAGAAACGATGCAGGCCAGACAGGAGTGGCAAGAAATATTCAACGTGATGAATAGCAAGAACCTCCAACCAAGAATAATCTATCCAGCAATGCTATCATTTAGAATTGCAGGGCAGATAAAGAGCTTCACAGAAAAGAAAAAGCTAAAGGAGTTCATCAACTCCAAACCAGTATTATATGAAATGCTGAAAGGTACTCTTTTAGAAGAGGAAGAAGAAAAAGGTAAAAGCCAAAATATTATGAACAACAAATACACTTCTATCAACAAGTGAATCTAAAACTTAAGTGAATTAAAAATTTGATCAACAGAATAAACTGGTGAATATAATAGAATCAGGAGCACAGAAAGGGAGTGGACTGATAATTCTCAGAGGGAAAGGGGTGATGGGTGTACAGGGAGAGACTGGACAAAAATACACCTATGGATGAGGTCAATGGGAGGGAGGTAAGGGCAGAGGGAAAGGTGGGAGTTGGGTGGAGGGGTGCTATGGAGGGGAAAAAAGAGAAACAAATGTAATAATCTGAATAATAAAAATTTAATTAAAAATAAAAAAGGTCAGCTGAAGTAATCCACAGCTAGAACTGAATTGTGCAGATTTGCAATGCTGTCACTGATTATGTAACACAAACAGAAAGTCAATTATTTACACACTCTGCAAGCCCTCTGAGATATGTGCCCCACAAAGCATTAACCTTTGATTTTTTTATGCCATCCTGAAGGCTTGCACATTTTACTTTCAGGTAATTTACCATTTTTAATAGAGTATGTTCTTTACTGTGTGGTAAAATTGGTACTATTCATGCAAGATTACGTATTGTAAGGACTTGATGTTTCCACAGAGGAACTTTGATTCAGTTTTAAAAGTTTCATATAAATTAATATCTTTATTAAATACCAATGTGAGGAAAGTGATACAGAATACAACATATACAGTCCAGTTACCTCTTTTTATATTTAGAAATTACTTCTTCAAGGTATTTGCACCAGTGAGTTTAGACTGTCCTGCTTAATATTCAGGTTTTAGACATTAGAACTTTGGCAAGACCATAATATTTCAAAATTATTAACAAGTACCGGAAGGGGCAAATCCATGTTAGGGAGTAATGACAAATTTATTATTGTGAAGGAAAACAAGTATAGCCAGCTCTCTTTTAAAATGCCCCAACCACTGCTTTTCAATACAGAAAGACTACAACTACATAGGTTTGATAAACAACAAAACCAATCTCTGTCATCTGAAGTTCCCCTAGTTTCATTCATTAGAAAGGGATTTAAAAAGACTTAATGAGCACTTTACAGCAGCATTCAGTTTTTTTATGAAATACTCAGCATATTAAATATTATGCACACTTTTTGTTTTCTTTTAGTGAGCTAGATACTGGCTTCTGAGTTTGTGGAACTTGTGGCACTGAAAGAAAATTATACATTCAAAACAATTCTAGAAATTGTCTTTTGGCAGAATTGTCTTTTGGTATCCAAGTTAGAAAATAGAAGGGTCATTTTGTTGCTGTTTTTTTCCCTCTAAAATTTAAATCATTTTTTGTTCCTCTTCCACGTAAACTTCAGCCATCACTCCGGAGTGGAGATGGGCAAAGGCTCTGGCCCCCGTTCCTCCAGTTTCTTAACAGTTGCTTTCTTATTGCTGTAACCAGGCTTCAATAGATGTGTGTCAATGCAAACTTCCCCAAAACGGCCTTTATAGGTAATCCCTCAACATATTTTCTCTCTGTGAGATCTAAAAAGAAAAAGAAAAGAAAAAAGAAAGAAAAACCTGGCATTCTGTTAGAGCCAGAAGCCATCTCTGTATCTGAACCATCTGACTAGTTGTATTAACGAGGAGATTGAGCTGGGAGGCACTTGAAGTGGTATTGAGAGCAGTGAAATTGTGACCTTTAAATTACTTCTGCAGTTTGCTGATCTGATTGCTTTTTTATGCTGTTTCCAGATAGTTCCCCTTTCTTTGGTTTCAATGTAGTCTTAAAAAAAAAACGTTTTTAATGATTGATTTTATTTTTTCCTAATAGGGTACAGTTTTATTTTTTTAATAAATTTTTTTCTTTATTAAGGTATTTCGTATGTGTCCTTATTACCCCATTACCTCCCTCACCCCCCCACTCATGCCCTCACCCCCTTGTTGTTTGTGTCCATTGGTTAGGCTTATATGTACGCAAAGAAGTCCTTTGGTTGATCTCTTCCCCTTACTCCTATCCTCCCCTACCTTCCTTCTGAGGTTTGATGGTCTGATAGATGCTTCTCTGTTTCTGGATCTGTTTTTGTTCATCAGTTTATGTTGTTCATTATATCCATAAATGATTGAGATCATGTGATACTTATCTTTCTCGGACTGGCTTATTTCACTTAGCATAATGCTCAGTTCCATCCATGCTATTGCAAATGCTAAGAATTTCTTCTTTTTTACTGCAGTGTAGTATTCCATTGTGTAGATGCACCACAATTTTTTAATCTACTCATCTGCTGATGGGCATTTAGGCTATTTCCAAATCTTAGCTATGGTAAATTGTGCTGCTATGAACATAGGGGTGCATATATCATTTCTGATTGGTGTTTCTAGTTTCTTTGGATATATTCCTAGAAGTGGGATTAATGGGTCAAATGAGAGTTTCATTTTTATTTATCTTTTTCGGGAAACTCCACTGTTTCTACAGTGGCTGCACTCAGTCTGCATTCCCACCAGCAGTGCAAGAGAGTTCCTTTTTCTCCACATCCTCACCAGCACTTATCCTCTGTTGATTTGTTGATGATAACCATTCTGACAAGTGTGAGATGGTACCTCATTGTTGTTTTGATTTGCATCTCTCAAGTGATTAGTGACTTTGAGCATGCTTTTATCCGTCTCTTTCTTCCTTATGTCTTCTTTCTAAAAGTATCTATTAAGATCCGTTACCCATTTTTTTGATTGGGTTGTTTATCTTCCTTTTGTTAAGTTATATGAGTTCCCTGTAGATGTTGGAGATTAAACCCTTATCAGTGACAACATTGGCAAGTATGTTCTCCCATGCAGAGAGAACATTGTTGTTTCGTTGATAATTTCTTTTGCTGTACAAAAGCTTTTTATTTTGATGTAGTCCCATTTGTTTATTTTCTCTTTAGATTCCATTACCCTATCGGTGTAGAAATTGCTTCAGCATATGTCTGAGATTTTGCTGCCTCTGGATTCCTCTAGTATTTTTATGGTTTCCCATCTTATGTTTAAGTCCTTTATCCATTTTGAGTTTATTTTTGTGTATGGTGTAAGTTGATGGTCTAGTGTCTTTTCTTTCTTTCTTTCTTTCTTTCTTTCTTTATTTCTTTCTTTCTTTCTTTCTTTCTTTCTTTCTTTCTTTCTTTCTTTCCATGTATCTGTCCAATTTCCCCAGAGCCATTTTAAAAAAATACACTTTATTAATTTTTTATAGAGAGCAAGGGAGAGGGTTAGAGAGTTAGAGGCATCGATGAGAGAGAAACATTGAGCAGCTGCTTCCTGCACACTCCCAATGGATATGTGCCCCACTTTCTCTCCCCCTTATCTTGCTGGTTGGAGTTGCCTTTGATCTCCCAGTGCTCAGGCCAAAGATACCTCTGTCCTTGGTTTGACTGTTTTAATTGCTCAGGCTAGAAATGTTTCCATCTGCCTGAACCCCCTCTGCCTGTGACATTTCTCTATCCTCTGTACAAGTAAGATAAGCATTTTGGCATCTTCAAGTCCCCATCTATGCATTCCTCTCCCATGGACCCTCTTTAGGTAAGACATCCTAAACCTGCCTGTTTTGTCTCTAAAATTCTTTTCAATTATATTAATAACACCTATTTTATTAAGCAGTATTGTGTCGGTTATTATACTAAGTGCCTTACATGCTATTTTAGTTAATGCTAGCTGCCATAACAGATAAACCCCAGAATCTCAGTGATTTAACAAAATAGAAGTTTATTTCTTCCTCATATAAAGTCTGAAACAAGTGTTCCTAATAGGCATAAAACTCTTCACTAAGCCATGATTTGGAGATCACAGTTCTTTTCATTCTGTGGTTTTGCTATCTTTAACAAGTGGCTTTCCAGGGGAAACTTGCAGAAGGAAGAACACAAAGAGAATCACAATGGGCGGTTTATGAGAGCTGAGCCTAGAATTAGAATGCTTCTCTTCCTCTCACATTGGCCAGAATTCAGTCATATGGCGAACTAATTACAAGTGAGGATGAAAAATGTGATTTAGCTGTTTCCTCTTGAAAAAAAAAAAAAGAAGAAGAAGTAGTTTGGTGAGCAATTGGCCAGTTGGTCACACATTTTTTCCCTTTTAATTCTAACAACCCCATAAGACATATCCTATAATTTGTACTACTTTGCATATAAGGAAACTAACATTTTGATAAGCTAAATCCCTTACCTAATATCTCAGTTAATAAATGGCAGAATTCAAACACAAACCTAGGCAATATAATTTAAAAACCATATTACTAAGTTAACTGCAATATGCCTGAAGTTCATTACTGAAGAAGAATATTTAGGCTTTTTTTTTTTAGTTATAAAAGAGATGTGATGATTTTAGAATTGAAAGTAATGCAACCTCGTCCTTTTATTAATAAAGAAATTGAGATCTAGAAGTAGAATGTCCTATTGAAGACCAAATTCTTGCTGCTCAGGTACCATAAAATGTGAAGAACAATTTTGTAAGAAATTATAATCTTGAAAAACTAATAAGTTATGTCATCTTTTCTAAAAGTTAAGTCCCTCAAAGATGTGGTTTAATGCAGTTAAATCCAAGCATTAAGATTTATTTCTTAATTAAGTTTGTTTCCTCCCCACTTTTTATTTTTATTATTTTCATTTTTTGGTCTTCAAAAGGAAGCACAACACAGAGTAAGCCTGCCACCATGTGGCCTGGGCCAATATTGATATTTTAGTCCCATTTATTTTGTTGTTTTTTT
>JAAGEH010000012.1:16000881-16076744 GCA_011751065.1 Lasiurus cinereus | reverse complement strand
ACAATGCGATACCATCTTACACCTGTCAGAATGGCAATCATCAACAAATCAACAAACGACAAGTGTTGACGAGGATGCGGAGAAAAAGGAACCCTTGTGCACTGTTGGTGGGAATGCAGACTGGTGCAGCCACTGTGGAGAACAGTATGGAGTTTCCTCAAAAAACTAAAAATGGATCTCCCATTTGACCCTGTAATACCACTCTTAGGAATTTATCCTAAGAAATTACAAACACCAATCAGAAAGGATTTATGCACCCCTATGTTCATAGCAGCACAATTTACAATAGCTACAATTTGGAAACACCCTAGGTGCCCGTCAGCAGATGAGTGGATCAGAAAACTGTGGTACATCTACACAATGGAATTTTATGCTGCCATTAAAAAGAAGGAATTCTTACCATTTGCAGCAACCTGGTTGGAACTGGAGAGCCTTATGCTTAGTGAAATAAGCCAGTCAATGAAGGAGAAGCATCACATGATCGCACTCATTGGGGGATAATAAAGAACATTATAAACTGATGAACAAAAGGATAGATACAGAGACAGTAAAGCTTCAAACAGACTGTGAAATTACAGCAGGAAGATTAAAGTTAGGTGAGGTAGATAAGAGATCAATCAAAGGACTTGTATGCATGCATATAAGCATAACCAATGAACATAGACACTGGGGGGTTGGGGTATGCCTGGGAGGGATGGGGGGCAATGGGGAGATATGTATAAAAATTAATAAAAAATATATATATTAAAAAAATGGGCAAAGAATCTAAATAGACAATTCTCCAAAGTGGACATTCAAATGACCAAGAAACATGGAAAAATGCTCAAAGTCACTGATTAACAGAGATTTGCAAATTAAAACAACAATGAGGTATCACTTCATACCTCTCAGAATGATTACCATAAACAAATGACAAGTGCTGGCAAGGATGTAGAGAAAAGGACACTGCTGGTAGGAATGCACACTGGTGCAGCCACTATGGAAAACAGTGTGGAGTTTTCTCAAAAAATTAAATATAGAACTGTCATTTGATCCAATAATCCCACTTCCAGGAATATACCCTAAAGAACCCATAAAACCAATCGAAAAGAATGTATGCACCCCTATGTTCAAAGAAGCATAATTTTCAAAAGCTTAGATTTAGAAACAGCCCAAGAACCCAGCAGTAGATAAGCAGATAGAAAAGCTATGGTACATTTATTTATATACATGCAGCAGTGAAAAAGAAGGATTTCTTACCCTTTGAGTCAGCATGAAGGGACCTGGAGAGTATTATGTTAAGCAAAATAAGCCAGTCAGAGAAGGACAAGTATCACATGGTCTCACTCATATGTGGAATCTAATGAACAAAATAAACTGATGAACAAAAAGACTCAGAATCATAGAAGCAAGAACAGACTGTGGAGTCTCAGGTGGAAGGCAGAGGAGGGTGGATGGGTGGGAAGAGATCAACCAAAGAACTTGTATGCATATACAGTGGTACCTCGAGATACGAGTTTAATTCATTCCGTAACCTTGAGGTGTGGGAAACTATGAGACGCTTGAGTCGCGGTAAACTGGTGGGTCGTGTGCAGCTGGCCGATCCGCCCGATTACTCCTATCTCAAATGTTACTCGTATTTCAAAGCAAAAATCACTCGCTCGAAGGCTTGTATCTCAAAAATCTCGTATCTCGAGATACTACTGTATGTATAACCCATGGACACAGACAATAAGGTGGTGAAGTCCTGAGGTGTATATGGGAGGGGAACAAGAAGGGCTAGAAGAGATCAGTGGTGGGGAAAAAGGGACATATGTAATACTTTCAACAATAGAGATTTAATGAAAAAATATCAGCATAAACAATGTTCTTATTGATCATTGGGGATGGGGCAATACTGTAACCATGGGATATGAATTGCAGCCACATTTTCTCAAAAAGGGGAGGGCAGGTAAATGGATCATTTCTATCCTGTGAACTATCATGATCTGAGTTTTGCCACTGTCTTGTTTTTCATATTTGGTATCTAATATAACATATGAAAAAGATCTTGCACATTATTTTATGTATTTTCTTTAGCTTGGCAAATCAAGTTCCAAATGACCGTCCCCCTTTTAAAATAAGGACAGTCATATTTAATATCTTTAAGAATTGGATTGACACCTAAATTACATCATGGGTTGATCCATTTATGTAAATCCTTTTTTTTTTTTTGAAGCTTTAAGAGACCAAGTAAATGTGCTTTCCATTCTTTCTGCCTAGTTTCATAGCCGGCTTTTTCTAATAATGAGTGCAAAGGATTAAAAGTATAACAGGACCCTTATCTTGGCTGTCATAGTTACATAAACAGGAGGCTGACTGTTGTGGGCTTATTGGCCTCAGAGACATGACTTCCCCTGTTAATGCTGAGATCTGTGAAGTCTTAAGAAACTTCTAGGGAAAAGTAGCCCTTACCTTCAGGTCTCTGGAGGAGGTAAATGCAGTGAATATCCCTGGAGGACTGCTCTACACCCTGGAGGAATTTTTCCTCAGGTAACTCCACAGAGACTCTTAGTTACCTAAGAATACCCAGACAAGGCCAGCAAAAGCTCACTTGATCTCTGGGACCTGTGACTCTTTCCAGGCACTGGGCGCCTCATTGGGATGAGCCTATTTTGGGGCACCTGCCCTTCCTGTTGGGGCTCCACCAGAACCAGCTGCGCTACTGCACTGGACGATTCTGTGCACCCATCTCTGTCACTCTGATTTTGGATGTCTGAACAACTGTTGTCACCCCACAGACTATTTGAGTTGAGGAAGCAAGTCTCTTTTCTTTTTTGGAGCTAAAGAAAGTTAAGTCTCTCATTTCAAGGGCAAATAATTTGTTCATATTCTCAGTAAGCAATCCAATTAAAAAGCCGAGATTAAAAAATAAGTAAAAAAAAATTTCTAGATGTAATTTGCTTACAGGATACTTTTCCTTACATAATATTACTGTACTATCACCCCCCCTTTTTTTTACGTGGGAGCCCCTTTTCACGTCCCGCATGGTTTAGGGTTCCCGGTTCAGGGTTTGGGTTCTGAAGGAGGCCGCACGCAAACGAAAAGAGAGACTAGAGAATATTAATTTGGCGATATTGGGGGGCCAGGCGGGAGCCTTCCTCTAGTACAGCGGTTCTCAACCTGTGGGTCGCGACTCTTTGGGGGTCGAACGACCCTTTCACAGGGGTCACCTAAGACTATTGGAAAACACCTATTTCCCATGGTCTTAGGAACCAATACACCACTCCTCGGTGTAGCAAAATGTAGCAATGTAGTTTACTGTTGTCATATGAAGACTGTTACCCATGCTACACCACGATTCAAGACAAAATTTAATTTATTTGTAATTAGAAATAAATATTTCACAATATATAATTACACATTGTTTTTGTGATTAATCACTATGTTTTAATTATGTTCAATTTGTTACAACAAAAATACATCCTGCATATCAGATATTTACATTACAGTTCATAACAGTAGCAAAATTACAGCTATGAAGTAGCAATGAAAATAATTTTATGGTTGGGGGTCACCACAACATGAGGAGCTGTTTTAAAAGGTCGTGGCATTAGGAAGGTTGAGAACCACTGCTCTAGTGGAAAGGACTACCACTTGCTCTGGCCTTTTTCCTCCCTTTTATTAAGGCTTTTGGACATACCCCTAGCCTTTAGGCAGGAAATAACAAAACAGAAATTAACATGAAACAAACAGGTAGAGGCTGCTTCAGCTAACAATGTTTTCAACTAAACGGTGAGTAATTAGCTCTGACCTTTCAGAGCAATTAAGGTTGACCAGCCTTCTGGTTTCCTGTTTACATCCATTTAGTGAGAACAATATTTGGTTTCCAGCAAGCAGGGTGGTAAATGGTGATGGAAGGAGAGTCAACTTGGGGTGGTGAATACATAATACAATATACAGTTGATGTGTTATAGACCATACACCTGAAACCTATCTAATTTTATTACCCGATGTCACACCAATAAATTCAATTTAAAAAAAATTGGAAAAACAAAATAAAAGCAGTAAACCATTTTTTTTCCTTTCCCTGGGTTAACTCAACCCTTATTCAGCTCAAGGATTTTGTAAGAACAGCTCAGATAAAGTCATGGCCTGCTACTTGAAGCAAGGAAGCCCAGAATACTGAGAGAAACTAACTCAAGTTCACCTGACGCAAAGCAGAGAGCTAGTGAGACACAATGGGCCCTTGCTTATACCTAGCACCACTGGGTCTGGAACCGTAGGGTAGTCCTGGGTGGACTTTTTTAGAATCCTAGCATTTTGTGTCAAGTAAATGTCAACATTAAAATTCTAAACTGCTGCCCTGTCCAGTTGCTCAGTGGTTAGAGCATCTGTTCATGTACCAAAGGGTCACCAGTTTGATTCCCAGTCAAAGGCATGTACCTGGGTTGCAGGTTCAATCCAAGCCCTGGTGGGGACATGTGCGGGAGGCAACCAATAGATGTGCCCCTTTTGCATTAATATTTCTCTCTCTCCTTCCACCTCCCTTACTTCATTCCACTCTCTCTAAAAAATAATCAATGGCCTGGCCAGTCAGTGTGGCTCAGTGGTTAAGTGTCCACCTATGAACCAGGCAGTTTGATTCCCAGTTAGGGAACATGCCTGGATTGTGGGCTTGATCCTCAGAAGGGGGTATGCAGGAGGCAGGTGATCAATGATTCTCTCTCATCATTGATTTTCTATCTCTCTCTCCCTCTCCCTTTCTCTCTGAAATCAATTTAAATTTTTTTTAATCAATGGAAAAAATATCCTGAGGTGAGGATTAACAACAACAAAAAATGTCCAAGCCTGTAGGAAATTTTGTAAGAGTTTACTTGAGCCAAACTGATGACATATGGCAGGAAGCAAGATCGCAAATGCTCCCGAGTACTTTATTTCAAGAGAGAGTGGAAGAGAGGGAGGAACATCGTTGCGAGAGAGACACATTGACTGGTTGCCTCTTGCTTCTGCTCTGAAGGGGATTGGGGAGTAAACCTGCAAGCCAGGTACATGCCCTTGACCAGGAATCGAACCCATGACCTCTTGGTCTGCTGGCTCTAACCACTGAGAACACAGGCCAGAGCTCAAGATACATGCCTTTATCCAATTCTAAAATTATCCCAATTTTTCTGAACCTGCTGATACTGTTGTAAATAACTAAGTTTTTAAAAATATATATTTGTTTCATTTCAGAGAGGAAGGGAGAGGCAGAGAGGAATAGAAACATCAGTGATCGCCGAAACTGGTTTGGCTCAATGGATAGAGCATTGGTCTGTGGACTGAAAGGTCCCAGGTTCAATTCCGGTCAAAGGCATGTACCTTGGTTATGGGCACATCCCCAGTAGGGGGTGTGCAAGAGGCAGCTGATCAATGTCTTTCTCATTGATGTTTCTCTCTATCCCTCTCCCTTCCTCTCTGTAAAAAATCAATAAAATATATTTTAAAAAAAAGAAAGAAATGTCAATGATGAGAGAGAATCATTGATTGGCTGCCTCCTGCATGCCCCCTATTGGGGATTGAGCTAGAAGTTCAGGCATGTGCCCTTGGCTGGTCAGGGCCAAATAGCCCAGTTATTAATAACTGGAAAGTAGTAAAGGAAAGGCCAAAAAACATAGGCTTTCATTTGTGCAGCTTTGACATTGCCCAGTTGATCTGTGGGAAGGCACTGGACAGGGGAAGAATAGATGCATGACCTGTAAAGTCTGGGTGACATGGGGAAGGTACTTGCCTGTCAGTCACACCTGGGAACAGGTCATTGACCAGAATAGGTGTGGCCACTGCAAGCCAGGGAAGATTTCAGACACTTGATATCCTAAACAAAGAAGTTCTCTCTCTTGCATTCCTGGGACTTTTGTTGCAGGTGGTATGCTCTTGGCTCCCCTGCATTTGCCCACATGGTCCACAGCCATATGGTTTCCACATACAATGGACTGCAACTAGTCTAATGCTAAAGTAGACACAGCTCACCATAGATTGGAAACTTTGAACACTACCTTTGCTTCTAGCTCTACTGAATTCCCAGCTACACCTCTTCCAGTACTGAATTAAGGGAAATGGGACTTTAAAAAACCACTTCCATTAGTAAATACTTCACTTTCACCAATAACACTGCTACTGGGTAACCAACTTTCAAGATGTAGCTGAGGGACATTCACAAGAGCACCACTTCAGCACTTCATAAACAAGAAAAAACAAAAATCAGCAATTATTAGGACTAATCTCAGCCCACTCAGAAGCTAATCAATGTGCCAGCTAGAAGGCAGATTCCCAGTCATACAATAGGTGTATGAAGGACTGTTCAAATATGAATAAACATCCAAATAATTGGGGACAGCACATTGACAACTCATATTCTGATATAGTTTTTAAATGTCCCTCCCTTCCTTTGGCCCTATTCCTACTTCTTTCTTTCTCTACCACTACAAAATCTGAAATATTCATGTTACATAAAACTCACCTGAAGTCATTGGGGAAAGCAATTAAAGGGAAAGAAGTTTTTAAATGTTTGAGGGTGAAAAAAACTCTACATAATCCTTTCTTTTTTGTTGTTGTTGTTGTTGACAGTATAATAGATGTCTCCCATTTTTCCCTTTTTGCCCTCCTCCATACAACCCCTGCCCTACCCCAGGTCTTCCCCATGCTAGTGTTCTTTAATTAACCTCTTCCTGTCACCCCTCCTCTGCCCTATACACTGAAATCTGTTATTCTGTTCCATGTATCCATACCTCTAGCTCCATTTTGGGAGGTTCATGAGGATAGGCCCACACACTGGTATGTAAACTTGTTATTCCCACTTAATGATTTAGTTAATTGAGATGGGAACATTAAAATAATCCAGTGATTGAATGTCAATATGTTTAGGAAAAAAGGGAGTACCAATGGATATCCAGAGCTCCAGATTTCTCCTCTCTTTCTTACCTCCCCAGCCTCCACATTTTCCCCCCAAGCATCGGTATGTACCACATCAAGAACACTACTTGAGCAGTTTTCCAGTGGCTGAACATACATGAATAATCCCAGATTGTGTAAACACCCATTCTTTGGAGGAATGCTCTGCCTTCCCTCTAGAGTAGCCATTGGTTTCCCTTCTTATCACTACCCATGCAGCCAGGGAAGATTGGTCCAGAGAAGGATGCATCACTCTCTGTCTTCGCAAGTTCTCCTGCACAGGGCTCAGATCAGCTCGGTTCCAACAATTGGAGCATATGTTCTGGTCTTGTCCATTCTTCTTTTTGGCCCATAAGCTCCAGACCGGTCTTATCACTGAAATGATAAATGTGGACTTAGAACAGTGGCTACTTACTTTTGCTTAAAGAGTTCACTATGTGCCAAGCCAGGTGGCTCTGTTGGTTGGAGCATCATTCTATACACCAAAGAGGTTTTGGGTTCAATTTCCAGTCAGGGGACATATACCTGGGTTGTGGGCTCAATCCCCGGTCTGAGTTTGTATGGGAGGCAACCGATTAATGTTTCTCTCTCATGTTGATGTTTCTCTTTCTCCCTCTAAGCTGCCCAGCTGGTATGGCTTAGTGATTGAGCACTGACCTATGAACCAGGAGTTCACGGTTTAATTCCCAGTTAGTGAAGGAGGCAGCCGATCAATTATTATCTCTCATCATTGATGTTTCTAGCTCTCTCTGTCCCTTGCTCTCTGAAGTCAATAAAAATATATTCTAAAAAATTAAAAAATATATCCTCTGGTAAGGATTTAAAAAAGAGAGAGATCATTGAAGTAACCACTTTGTTCATTGCTGCCCACGAAGACAGACAGTAACTCTTCTGGAAAATGTAGAAAAGTACTGATTTCAGTTCCTAACTACTAAGTGACCTTCCAACCTTCTTCCTAATCAAGTTTTATATTCTTGCCAACTAAAAATACACTATCCACCGAAACCGTTTGCTCAGTGGGTAAAACATTGGCCTGAGGACTGAAAGGTCCCAAGTTCGATTTCGGTCAAGGGCATGTATCTTGGTTGCAGGCACATCCCCAGTAGGGGGTGTGTAGGAGGCGACTGATGGATGTCTCTCTCTCATCAATATTTCTAACTCTTTATCCCTCTTCCTTTCTCTCTGTGAAAATCAATAAACTATATATATATATATATATATATATATATATATATAATAATATAAAATACACTATCCAGTTCTGCAAATGTGTTGATTGAATAGCAGCTGTGGCAGAGAACCTACTTTGCATATATAGAAACAACTATGGAAGAAAAACAGCACAGTTCACTCTCAACAGCTCCTGTTTTGAGCCACGGCTGGCATTCATATCATGTTTGCAGGAAACAGTCTCTGGCCACTGTTTCTCCCCCACCTTAATGTCAAAAAAGTATCTGCAAATACCTTAAAAGCAGAAGTTGAAGCTGCTTCAGTGCAAAGCAAACATCCTCCAGATCTTTCTTAAACTGCTTCAGAAAGCAGATCATCCACTGCTGTTTCCTTTTCCTGCTTTTTTTTTTTTAACAGACAAAGAGATATGCTGCCAAGATATTATTTCTGTTCAGAGGAAGAGAGAGCAAAAAGAGACAGGCACAGAAATTTTCCCCAGCTTTGCCATGTTCCTCATTCAGTTATGAGGAAATGGCATCTTTAATAAAATGGAAACTGGAAATAACAGAAAAGTTCTGGAAGATAAACTGTGCCGTAAATGTAAAACACAAGTCACTTAAAGTGGTAATAATTCACTTTATCAGTAGAAAAGTACTGATTTCAGTTCCTAACTACTAAGAAACCTTCCAACCTTCTTCCCAATCAAGTTTTATATTCCTGCCATCTAAAAATACACTATCCGCCAAAACTGGTTAGTACAAAATAAAGACATTTTAAAAATCTGCAATATTATATTCTACCAGCGTAGTGGTTCTCAAACTTCCTAATGCCACAACCCTTTAATACAGTTCCTCATGTTGTGGTGACCCCCAAACATAAAATTATTTTTGTTGCTACTTCATAACTATAATTTTGCTACTGTTATGAATCGTAATGTAAATATCTGATATGAAGGATGTATTTTCACTGTTACAAGTTGAACATAATTAAAGCATAGTGACTAATCACAAAACAATATGTAATTATATATTGTGAAATATTTATTTCTAATTACAAATAAATGAAATTTTGTCTTGAAGCATGGTGTAGCATGGGTAAGAGTTTTAATATAACAACAGTAAACTACATTGTTACATTTTGTGACAGTATGTGTAAAAAGCCAATGTCAGTATGAAGGTTGAGATTGCTTCTTTTTCACCAGGTCAGAAATTCTCAGGGTAGTCTTTGCAAGAGCACAGCAAAGATCATCTTCCACAACAAGTCTACTTCTGTATTTAGACATGATAACCAACAAGCTGCAAAACCCTGTTCCACAAAGATATATTGTTGGAAACGGAGAAGAAGGCACAACCAGTCTCAAAGAGAACAGAATATGACTGCAAACACTTGATCCAGAACTTTGTAATTGGCATTGTAGAGAAATCAGTTTTCGCAGAGGAGCTCTACACTCCATCATGGAAAGGCCGGATTTTACTTGGGATGAGGTGAGATCTCTGGTTCAGCAGGACAGAGAAGCACATGCATTGAGGGAGCTGGAGGACTGGAGAAGTCTGTGCCTGGAGAGATCCATGTCTGTTGGGGCTGGCATGATCTGTGAATGTGGAAGGGGGTCCTCAGAGTTGCTAACAGAGGGGATCTCCAGAAAGGAACCCATTTTGATCTGATGCAGAGGCACAGCCTGGGAGTTTTAAAAGTGTGCCAGCTGCTTGGACACAAGAGGGAAGGAAAGTTCTTGCACTTGTGCTCTTTCCTCTTCAGATCTTTGCTTCTCATTGCTGAGCCCAATACATAGGATCACCCAGTTGAGGACACCCTACGAGACTGCAGGGGAAAGTTGTTTTTCTGGAACCTGGGATCAGAGCGGGGAATGACTAATGGAGAACCAGCTCAGGGGCAACCCACTCCCACAAACTGGTATTGAGTGCCACAGCAAAAGCAGAATATAAGCACAGGCTAGAGAGGACCTATAGTCTCAGAGGTCAATCCAGAAACACTGCCACCCAGGGGCTGAATCACAAATTGAGTCTTGTGTAACACAAATGAAAGAATTAAGAAATTAAGACACACCACCTCCTTAAAGATCAGGACTGGCTTACAACACTGAGGAGCAGTGGAATGCAGAGAACTGCAATACTGTCCTGACTAGGAAACAGGCACGCCAAACAGAACAATAGAGGAAGTGAATGACATTCACTACTGCACATTCTATTTTTCGTTTATTTTTTACTTTTTTCATCTTTTACTTAAGAAACTAATTTTTTCTTTTTTCCTCACTTGATTTTACCTTTTTAGTTATTACATTTTTATTTTCAATCAATATTATTACAACTACTATTTTACCTTTATGGGAAAAAGAAGTGTCATTTTATTTTCTCTTTATTTTACTTTGGGATTAGAATTCTACATTCTATTTTCATCTTTCCTTGAGCATCATTTTACTCCATCTCAACTCTACCTTTTTGCCATCACTCTGTTTCTAACTTTTCCCATTTTGTTGCCCTGTTTCTCTTACCCTTTTCCTACTTTAGATTTTCCCTATTCTTTCTTCTTACACCCTGTTAAAATTTCACCCTACTTATATATCTAATTTCCAATCCCTTGCTCTAAGTACATACACACTTCTCTCATCGCTGTCTTCACTATCCAAAAATTGTTTTCTCTCTGTCCCTTTGTTGTTGTTTGCTTGAATGTTAATTATATCAATATTTTATGCTTTTTTTGTGAGATTGTTTTGCTTATTATTTTGTTTTTGTTGTTGTTTGCTTTGTTTTTGTTTGTTTATTGCTTTTGTTTTCTTTCACATCACTTGATATTGTTTCTAGTTTGTATTAATCTCCAGGTACTTGTTGCTGGTATTTGTTGGGATTAGTGGGTGTTCTATTGGAGTTTTATCCCCATTTATATATATACTTTGTTCCCCTTCTCTTTCTTATTTTCTTTCTTTTCTCTCTTACTTTTTTCTCCCAATTTCATTTTGGCACTCCGTTGTTTCTTTCTTTATTCTTTTAAATTTTCTATTCTCTCTTCTTCTTTTTCTCCCTTCCCTTAATTTACCTTTCTCTGGTGGTCACTTTTATTTGTGGTTATTAATATAGTAAATACATTTCTGTTCAGTGCCTTGTGAATTGTACCTGGTTGTGTTGTATTTTGTGACTTTAAGTCAATGCAGGAGAAAGGGAACTACATAACCAGACACCCGGAGAAGAGAGACCATGGGGAGACAAAGAAACAGACCACATATGAAAGAAAAGCAGGCATAACCAAAAAGAAAGTAAATGAAATGGAGGCAAGCAACCTACCAGAGAAGTAATTCAGAGAAATGGTCATAAGATGGCAGAAAAGAATGGAAGACAAATTTGACAATATGAGTAAGAACCAAGAGGACATGAAGAAGAACCAAGGAAAAATGAAAATGACATCACTGCTGTAAAGAACTCAATAGAAAGCATCAAGAATATGCTAGAAGAAGCAGAGTACCACATCAGTGAGCTAGAAGACAAGGTAGAAAAAAATACCCAAGTGGAGTAGCTTCTAGGAAAAAAAAAATTAAAAAGCAGGAGTAGAGCCTAAGGGAACTTGGGAACAATACAAAACAAAACAACATCCACATAATAAGAGTTCCAGAAGGAGAGGAAACTGAGCAAGGAATAGAAAACTTGTTTGAAGAAATAATGACAGAGAAATTCCCTGATATAAGGAAGAAAAAACCCACATAAATCCAAGAAGCTCATAGATTCCCAAAATGAATCCCAAAAGACTGACACGAAGGCACATTATAATTAAATTGGCAAACACCAATGACAAAGTAAGAATCTTAAAAGTGGCCAGAGAGAGACAGAAAGTTACCTACAAAGGAACCTCCATCAGACTAGTGACTGATTTCTCAATAGAAACTCATCAGGCCAAAAGGGAATGGAATGAAATATACAAAGTCATGCAAATGAAGGGTCTGAATCCAAGAATACTGTACCCAACAAGGCTTTCAATCAAAATTGAAGGTGAAATCAGGAGCATCACAGATAAAAAAAGGACTAGGGAAATTTATTACCAGCAATGCAAGAAATGCTAAAGGGTCTGCTGTAAAAAAAAGAAATAGGAAGCGAAGAAGGATCACGTAGTAAAGAATAAAAATGGCAATAAATAAGTACCTATCAATAATAATTTTAAGTGTAAATGGATTAAGAAAAACCAATATGGTGGCATAAGGTATACACCACTACATGCTGCCTCTCACAATCACACCAAAGCTACAACTAAAAGACAAATAGAATATTATCCAGAACCACAGGAAAGCTGGCAGAGTGGAAATTTTACAACTAGAAGAAAAGAAAATGTGCATTGAGACCTGGTAGGACATGCAGAGACTTAGAAAGGCAGAAGTACAAAGATGTGCACAAATCAAATTGGCGTGCACTGTTTTTTTTTTTGTTTGTTTGTTTGTTTCCAATTGGGAAGGAATTACAAGTTCCAGACTGCTCTTAACTCCAGTTTCTGGCAAGATTCTGGGGACCCAAACTCATACAGGGAGAAACTGGACTTCGGCCATCAGGTCGGAAAGAGACAGTGTCTTTCTCGCAGAGGTGCACACAGGAATCATTGTTTACTGTGCGGGGGCATGGGACATGGGACACTGAACAGAAAATGAACCAAGAGGACATGAAGAAGAACCAAGGAAAAATGAAAATGACATCACTGCTGGAGACACAGAGAGAGCTGACTGGCAGCCATTGATGTTTGCCACGCCCTAGTCTAGTGATTCCTTGAGACCCTGCCCCACCCAATTTACAAACCTACCCAGCTGTGGGCACTGGATTTTGCATATGAATGGCTGGCCCTCTGGCAGCTTAACCTAACAAATTGCAACTGGGTCAAACAACTCTAAAACTTCCAAACTCCAAGCAAAGAGGTGAAATCTGCAGATCTCCCTTTAGCTCCTGCTGGATGGCCTCAGATATTAGCTGACTTGAACCTCCTTGGAGATCCAGGAACCAGTGTAATTAGAGGTCAGTGTGAGATGACACCAGATTTCAACTCTTCACATACATAAGTGACACACTTAAGAGGCAGACTCGGTGAGCACCGATGCCCCACTGAAGCAAGTCCTGCCCCAAGACACAGCTAATCCTCACAGTCAATTGGCCTGGAGGTCATTTCCTCCCAGTGTACCAATAAAGACTTAACTACAACAAGACTGTGTACCCAGCCCACAAAGGGGTGCACCAAGAGTGTCCACCTCAGGTGATTGGGGAGGGGGAGCTAGTGGGCCATAAAAAACAGCTAGCATACAAAGCCACTCCATCAACACAGGGAAGCAGCCAAAATGTGGAGGAAAAGAAACATCACAAATGAAAGAAATGGAGGAAAGCAAACTACTGGACATAGAGTTCAAAACCACATTTATAATGTTAAGAATCTTCTACAAACCACCAAGAAACTTAGTGAGATCTCTGAGAAACTTAGTGAGACCTCCAAGGATCTTAAGGAGAATCCCAAAACAATGGAAAAGAACCAGTTAGAAATTAAGGATGCACTGTCTGAAATAAAGAATAATATACAGAAATCCAACAGCAGACTAGAGGACCCCAAGAATCAAACCAAAGATTTGAAATATGATGAAGCAAAAAATACCCAACCAAAAAACGAAAACAAAAAGAGTGCAAAAATGTGAATATAGTGTAAGAAGCCTCTGGGACAACTTCAAGCATACCAACATCAGAATTATGGGGATGCCAGAAGAAGAGAGAGAGCAAGATACTGAAAACCTATTTGTAGAAATAATGCCAGAAAACTTTCCCCACTTGGTGGAGGAAATGGACTTACTAGTCCAAGAAGTGCAGAGAACCCCAAACAAAAGGAATCCAAAGAGGATTATACCAAGACACATCATAAGTAAAATGCCAAGGGCAAAAGACAAAGAGAGAATCTTGAAAGCATCAAGAGAAAAACAGTTATTTACCCTGAAGGAAGTACCCATATGACTGTCAGTTGATTTCTCAACAAAAACTATTCAGGCCAGAATGGAGTGGCAGGAAATATTCAAAGTGATGAATTCAAAGTGATGAATAGCAAGAACCTACAACCAATATTACTCTTCCCAGCAAAGCTATCATTCAGAATTGACAGGCAGATAAAGAGCTTCACAGGTAAGAAAATGCTAAAGGAGTTTATCACCACTAAACAAGGATTATATGAAATGCTGAAGGGTATTCTTTAAGAAGAGGAAGAAGAAAAAAAGGTAAAGATAAAAATTATGAACAACAAAGTGATAAGAAATACATATCTATCAACAAGTAAATCTAAAAATCAAGTGAATAAAAAATCTGATGAACAGAATAAACTGGTGAATATAATAGAATCAAGGGCATAGAAAGGGAATGGACTGAAAATTTTCAGGGGGAAGGAAGTGTGAGGGATGTGGGAAGAGACTAGTCAAAAATCTTACACCTATGGATGAGACAGTAGTGGGGGCAAAGGGCATGGGTGGGAGGTAGGGAATCAGATGGAGGGGAGCTATGGTGGGGAAAAAGAGGAACATCTGTAATAAACAGAATAGTAAATGAATTTAGAAAAAAATAAATGTAAATGGATTAAATGCCCCCATCAAAAGACATAAGGTAATGGATTGGATAAGAAAACACTACCCATATATTTGTGTCTACAAGAAACCCACCTCAGAAAAAAAGATGCACACAGACTGAAGGTGAAGGGTTAGAAAAAGTTTTTTTAGGCGAATGGAAATGAAAAAAAGGTGGGGTAGCAATACTTATATCTGACAAATTAGATCTCAAAGTAAAGGACATAATACTAAAGGGTAACAATCCAACAAGAAGAAATAACTCTTATAAACATATATGCACCCAATAAAGTAGCACCAAAACACATAAAAAAAACTCCTGGAGGATATCAAGGGAGATATTGACAGCAATACAATCATAGTAGGAGACTTTAATAACTCACTATCACCATTGGACAAATCCTCTAAACAAAAAATTAGCAAAGAAATATCAATGCTAAATGACTCACTAGACCAGATGGAATTAATTGACATCTTCAGAACATTTCATCCCAAAGCCACAGAATTTACATTCTTCTCAAGTGCACACAGGTCATTTTCAAAGATAGAACATATGTTGTGTCATAGGCAAAGTCTCTTCAAATTGAAGAAGATAGAAATTATATCAAGCATCTTTTCAGATCACAGTGGCATAAAATTGGAAATCAACTACAATAAAAACAATACAAAGAAATCAAACACATGGAGACTAAGCAGTATGCTATTAAACAATGACTAGTTTACGAGAGAGATCAAAGAAGAAATAAAAAACATTATGGCAACAAATGAGAATGAAAACACAACAATGCAAAATCCATGAGACACAGTGAAAGCAATCTTGAGAAGAAAGTTCATAGCTCTACAAACCCACTGCAAAAAACAAGAAACAATGGTAATAAATTACCAAACCCTACAACTCAAAGAGCTAGAATGAGAGCAACAAGAAAGGCTCACTGTAAGCAGAAGGAAGGAAATGTAAAGATCAGAGCGGAGATAAATGACATAGAGACTAAAGAAACAATACAAAATATCAACCAATCAAGAGCTGGTTCTTTGAAAGGATAAACAAGACTGATGAACTCTAGATAGGCTTACCAAGCTGCAAAGAGAGAGGATCAAAATATACAAAATCAGAAATTAAAGAGGTGAAATAACAACAGACCCTGTGGAAATACAAAGGATTGTTAAAAAATACTATGAACAACTCTATTCCAACAAACTGGACAACCTGAAAGAAATGGACATATTCCTAGAAAAATATAACCTTCCAAAACTCAATCAAGAAGAATCTAAACATCTCAATAGGCCAATAACCATGGATGAAATTGAAGCAGTCATCAAAAAGCTTGCAGCAAACAAAAGCCCGGGACCAGATGGTTACATAGGGGAGTTTCACCAAACATTTAAGGAAGAATTAAAACCTATCCTACTCAGACTATTCCAAAAAATTCAAAAGAAGGAACACTTCCAAGCTCCTTGTATGATGCCAGCATCAACCTGATACCAAAACCAGATAAAGACAACACAATGAAAGAGAATTACATGCCAATATCTCTCATGAACATAGATGCCAAAATCCTCAACAAAATTCTAGCAAATCAGATCCAGCAGTACATCAGAAAGATCATACACCATGACCAAGTAGGATTCTTCCCAGGAATGCAAGGATGGTACAATATCTGCAAATCAATAAACGTGATACATCACATAAACAAATTGAGAGATAAAAACACATAGTCGTATCAATTGATGCAGAAAAAGCATTTGACAAAATCCAACACCTTTCTTGATAAAAACTCTGAGCAAAGTGGGAATAGAAGGATCATACCTCTACATCATAAAAGCCATATACGATAAACCCACAGCTAACATTTTACTCAATGGGCAAAAACTAAAACCATTTCCCCTAAGAACAGGAACAAGACAGGGATGCCCATTCTCACCTCTCTTCTTTGACATAGTACTGGAAGTATTAGACATTGCTATTAGACAAGAATAAATAAAAGGCATCCAAATTGGAAAAGAAGAAGTAAAGCTGTCCTTATTTGCAGTTGACATGATATTGTATATAAAAAACCTGAAATACTCTATCAAAAAGCTAATGGACTTAATAATGAATTTGGCAATGTAGCAGGATACAAAATTAATGCCACGAAATCTATGGCATTTCTATACATCAATAGTGAACTTACAGAAAGAGAGACTAAAAAAGCAAACCCACTTACCATAGCACCAAAAAAATTAAGATACCTAGGAATAAAGTTAAAGACCTATATGCAAAAAACTACAGGGCACTGAAAAAGAGATAGAGGAAGACGTAAACAGATGGAAGAGCATACCATGCTCATGGATTGGGAGAATCAACATCATTAAAAGTCCATACTACCCAAAGCAATCTATAGATTCAATGCACTACCCATTAAAATACAAATGGCATATTTTACAGAGCTAGAAAGAACTCTCCAAAGATTCATCTGTAACAAAAAAAGACCCCGAATAGCCACAGCAATCCTGAGAAAGAAGAATAAAGTAGGTGGGATCTCAATACCAGATTTCAAACTGTATTACAAAGCCACTGTTCTCAAAATTGCCTCCTTCTGACCCAAGACCACACATATAGATCAATGGAATAGAATAGAGAATCTAGATATCAACCCAAACCACTATGCTCAATTAATATTTGACAAACGAGGCATGAACCTAAAATGGAGTCAAGACACTCTTTTCAATAAATGGTGTTGGGAAAATTGGACAAATACATGCAAAAAAATGAAACTAGACCAGCAACTTACACCATAAGCAAAATAAACTCAAAATGGATACAGGACTTAAAACGAAGATGGGAATCTTTAAAAATACTAGAGGAATCCACAGATAGCAAAATCTCAGACATGTGCTAAAAGAACGTCTTCACTGATTCTGCTCCTAGGGCAATGGAAGCTAAAGAGAAAATAATCAAAATAAAAAGCTTTTTCACAGCAAAAGAAACCATCAACAAAACAACAAGTAAGCCAACTGAATGGGAGAACATATTTGCAAATGTTATCACTGATAAAGGTTTAATCTCCAACATCTAATGGCAACTTATACAACTTAATAAAAGGAAGATAAATGATGCAATTAAAAAATGGGAAATGGACCTAAGTAGAATCTTTTAAAAAGAAGACAGAAGGAAGGCCAAGAGACACATGAAAACATGCTCAAAGTCACTAATCATCTGAGAAATGCAAATCAAAATGACAGTGTGATACCATCTCACCCCTGTCAGAATGGCAATCATCAACAAATCAACAAACGGCAAGTGTTGGCGAGGATGTGGAGAAAAAGGAACCCTTGTGCACTGTTGGTGGGAATGCAGACTGTTGCAGCCACTGTGGAGTTTCCTCAGAAAACTAAAAATAGAATTCCCATTTGACCCAGTAATCTCACTCCCAGGAATATATCCTAAGAAACTGGAATCACCAATCAGAAAGGATATATGCACCCCTATGTTCATAGCAGCACAATTTACAATAGCTACAATTTGGAAACAGCCTAGGTGCCCGTCAGCAGATGCCTGGATCAGAAATCCATGGTACATCTACACAATGCAATACTATGCTTCCATAAAGAGAAGGAATTTTTACCATTTGCAGCAACCTGGATGGAACTGAACAGCATTATGCTAAGTGAAATAAGCCAGTCAATGAAAGAAAATACCACATGGTCTCACTCATTTATGGATAATAAAGAACATTATAAACTAATGAACAAAAAGATAGATACAGAGGCAGTAAAGCATCAAACAGACTGTCAAATTACAGCAGGAAGTTTAGGGAAAGGTGGGGTAGATAAAAGATCAACCAAAGAACTTGTATGCATGCATATAAGCATAACCAATGGACGCAAGACACTGGAGGATGAGGGCATGAATGGGAGTGGGGTGGAGGAGAGATGGAAGATATGTACACATGTAATACATTAATTTAAAAAAGAAAATAAATAAAACTTTTTCTCTTGACAACCATCTCACGTCAGTGTGAAATAGCAGAGCATTATTCAGTGTATCCAACTTCTTGCACAATTGTGAAAACAGTGGACTGTTTAAAGTGCTCCCTTTACAAAATTGATAGAACTTATGATGCTTTTCATTACTTCTTATAACTCTTATGGCAGTGTCTTCATTGCTAATATTTGCCCATGAATCATACAGTGAGTTCTGATGACTTTTGGTGACTCATTCAATACCAAACATTGAAATCCAGATCTACATCCTAGCATAGCTGGAGCACCATCTGTGCAAACACCACAAACCTTTTCCCAAGAGATCTTATGGTCTTTCAGAAATGAACATCATGTGCAGTAGTTGTCATTTCAAGAGGTTTGCAAAAAAGAAACTCATCTTTAAAGTTGCCATCATTAATGTACCTCATGTAAACCAATAACTGTGAACAGTTTGCAACGTCTATAGATTCATCAAGATGGATACTAAATATTGGAAGTGGAACAGATTTAATTTCCTGGATTACCTGATCAAGAATATCAGCAGACATGTCACCTATTCTTCTGCAGACAGTGTCGTTAGATAAGGAAATTGCACTCAATTTCGTAACAAGTTCGTCTTCAATCGTAACTTGAACAATGTCTTTGACCACTGGCAACAGTAAGTCCTCAGGAATGGTGTGAGGTTTCATAGCTCTGGCGATTCTGAGTACCACCAAATATGAAGCTTCAACAGCTGCTACATTTTGTTGGTGGTACTTACCACCAGTGTCAAGTCTAACTTTCTTTCTTTTTTAAAAAATATATATTTTTATTGACTTTTTACAGAGAGGAAGGAAGAGTGATAGAAAGTCAGAAACATTGATGAGAGAGAGACATCAATCAGCCGCCTCCTGCACGCCCCACACTGGAGATGTGCCCGCAAGCAAGGTACATCCCCTTGTCTGGAATCGAACCTGGGACGTTTCAGTCCACAGGCCGACGCTCTATCCACTGAGCCAAACCGATCTCAGCAAGTCTAGCTTTCTTGAGTCCATCAGCTTTGCTTCTAAAATAGTTGGTATCCTTGCCGGCAAAGCTCGGATGCTTGCTATCAAAATGGCATTTGAATTTGTTCGGCTTCATAGATTTGGTTGATAAAACTTCACAACAAATAACACATTGCAGTTTCTCAATTCCTGCTGTAATTATTGAGGTAAAACCATACTGTAAAAGATCCTCACTATAATGTTCTTCTCTTAATGTTCTTCTTTAGATGATCCATTGTCATGGGATGGATTGCTAATGAAAATAATATATAACAATAACTTTAATAATACAAAAGGTGATACATGGCATAGTTCAATCAATACAGTTCATTAAAGTTTTCTATGATTTACCATTCTTTGGGGTTTTTTTTACATGCCTGTTATTATTACAAAGGGGCAGTATTCACATCAACCACAGCTGAATATAAAAAGATCGATCAGCATCCAGACTAAGTTCCCATGGTACAGATATTTTCTTTTTTGCAGTAGTTGATGATTTTACAGTACATGGTTTTATGTTTACCCAGTAATTTTAATTCATGAAGTGTCGTTTTACCTCCAATACTGCTGCTTTCAACACAGTAGCTACTTTTAACAGAGTAGCTGCTTTCAACACAGCAACTGCTTTCTACACAGTAGCTGCTCTCTATACATGTGTGACTGGTTTGCAAAATTACATTATGGCACCTACCCCGTCTTACACCTGTATTTGTATGGGGTGTATGTGATGGGGTTAACGTGATGATATCATCATGCCATGTACTCATATGTGGGCATATCTGCATGTGGGTGGACCTGGCTGGAGATGGATAGAGGAGCAGTGTCTTGGTTCCTAAGACCTTTGGAAATATGTGTTTTCTGTTGGTCTTAGGTGATCCCTGTAAAAAGGTCGTTTGACTCTAAAAGGGATTGTGACCCACAGGTTGAGAACTGCTGTACTAGAGGCCTGGTGCACAAATTCGTGCACAGATGGGGTCCTGCCAGCTGCTTGATCTGGCCAATAGGGCTGAGCTGGCCAGAGGGAGGGGACATGGAAGGTTTGCTGGCCTTCCTGATCCCACCCGCCTCAGTGTAGGGGGGCTGGGAGCAGGTCAGTGGTGTAGGAGGGGCTGCAGTGGTTGGCTGGCCCCGTTCCCCATCCAGGTGATGAACTTTAGCTTTTCCTTGTCTGTGAAGCTCTTTATCTGGTCTTCATACTAAATGAGCTTTGCTGAGTAGAGAAAGGTGTGGCAAGAAATAGTCAAAGTAACGAAGAGCAAGGACCTACAGGCAGGTCCTTCCTTTTGAAAGAACAAGGTTGCTCCGGGGGCTGAGGGTTCAGTCTCTGAAACCCGGGTCAATCTTTGCATCAGGCAAGTGGAATCACTGAGGCCTATTTGAGAGTCACCAAGGCTGGGAGCATGATCTCGAACAGTTAAAAACACGTTCATGAAGGGATGTTATGGGTGCTCTCTCATGAAGAAGCCCACGTGTGTCTGTGCTACACCAACAGGGTTGCTTTATCATTGAAGCCTCTATCCACATTCAAAAGGTGAATTCAAATTCAAGAAACATTCTTTCTTGTGCAGAATTATCCTGTAGTTGACTTTGTGCTCTCTGGGGAAAGCTTAACCAAAGACACATAACCCTGTAAACAGGCACCGTAAGCTGCACCTCTGGCAGCCATCCCAGCTTCAGGTATATAGTGGACCCTTGTACAATACAGATTTGAACTCTGAGGGTCTAGTATATGTAGATTTTTTTCAATAAATACTTTTAGTACTGTAAATGTATTTTGATTTTCTTAATAATATTTTTCTCTAGCTTACTTTATTGTATGAATATAGTATATAATACAGATAAAATACAAAATACATCTTAGCCCAGCCAGTATGGCTCAGTGGTTGAGCATTGACCTATGAACCAGGTGGTCCCCAGTTCAATTCTGTCAGGACACATGCCTGAGTTTCAGCCTGGATCCCCAGTGAGGGGCATGCAGGAGGCAGCCAATCAGTGATTCTTTCTCATCATTGATGTTTCTCTCTCTCCCTTTCCCTTTCTCTCTGAGATCAATAAAAACAAAACAAAATATATCTTAATCTACTGTTTATATTATCAATAAGTCTTCCAAATTTTGGGGAGTCAAAATTATCCGTAATTTTTTTACTGCATGGGAAGTCAGCACCCTTAAACCCACTGCTATTCAAGGATCAACTGTACTGCTTAGGGCTCCAGAGGTTGCCTAATAAATGACAGTGGTAGGTAGATGGAGTTAAACATCTCAGAGAATGTTAGACTTGAGCATGATTGGAGTGTTGATGCTCACCACAATACCTCCCAAAGACAGCCTGCACATTGCACGTGCTCCCTCTCATCACTCACTGTGAGGGTTTGGGGGGAGGTTGAAGGCTGCGGAAGTTGGGTAATCCCTGGGCTGCTGCCTGTAACTTCTTTTCCCTCCCAACGATCCTTGACAAAGCAGATGGCTGAGAAATTCTGATTGAAAGATCTACTAAAGTGATTAAATTCCTTCAAGTATGTTACCATTTGGGAGAAAAAAAGATGAACATGAAAAACTTGCTTACATATGCAGACCATCGCTGGGAAAATACCTACGAAATGGATGGTGTTGTTGTTTCCCAGGAAAGGGCCTGCATGGCTGGAGGACAAGCGTGCCAAGAACTCCCTTGACTCTATACCTTTTTGTACCTTTCGAATTTTTCAGGGATAATTTGAAATATAAATAACACCTGATTATTAATAGATACAGTCGTTGGAAATAAGTTATCAAGTTGATACTTATAGGCTAGAGATGAGGCCACAAAACGACTAATAGAAAGGCTGGGGGACTATGGAGCCCAGACAAAAGTGGGCCAGGAAGGAGGAATATGTCAGCATTTGCTAGCACTTTCCAGGGAACACAGTTCTGACTCTAGTCCTCTCTGCCCTAGGACCTATCTGTAAAAAGAAGAAAAGAAAGCGATCACCAGGCTTTGTTCCGTGATAAACAATCCTTTCAAACCACCAACTTTCATTGTTTCCAAAGAGTCGGTTTGCATGTATTTTCCACTGTTATTTTACTCAGTGTCCTGTGCACCCGCCACGAGGTGCTCCTTCTTCTGCTGCCTGCCCCTGGTGTGCCACACAGAACACTGGTTCCAGATCTTGGGCCTAAATGGATCTTCTTGGAAATGTGAAAAGTTACATTCTGGCTAATAAATTGTGTTGTGGTTTTTTTGTGAGTGAAATGAGTATGTCTTGATCCTCCAGACCTGACTACCTATATGAGAACTGGCAAAATATACTTATACACCCACAATCTGAACTACAGGGGCCCTCTTGGGAAGCCGAATTTCCTGGAGTTAGTAGAGATGGGATCCAAGACCCTGGTCTCTCCTGGAGCCAGTGAGTTTAGCAGAGCTACTCTTCTAGTAGCTGCAGTCACAGGTTAACAAAGGTGTTGTGTTCCTTATTAAACACAACTCTACTTTTTTTCTTTTTAATCTTCACCCGAGGATATGTTCATTGATTTTAGAGAGAGGGAGGCAGGGAAAATGGGAGAGAGAGAAAGGGAGGGAGGGAGGGAGGGAAGGGAGAGAGAGAGAGAGAGAGAGAGAGAGAGAGAGAGAGAGAGAGAGAGAATTGATCGTCTGTCTCCCATACGCACCCAACCAGGGATCAAACTCACAACCCAAGTATGTGCATCGAACCCACAGTCTTTTTGGTGTGTTGGATGATATTCCAACCACCTAGACCCAGCCAGGGCCACACCTCTTTACTTGTTTCATACTAGTAACCTGGGTCTAGGTGCCTGGATTAGGGCTAAATATTTGATGTGTCTTAATTTAGTTAACCCTTCCAATAACCCTCCAAGTTAGGTGCTATTATTAATATCATCATCTGAGGTACAGAGAAATTCAATAAATAAAGGGACAGGGTAACTTAAGCCACAGTGGCCTTTGGGTCGTATTCAAAGTAATTGTTGCTTTCCTGGCTCCCACTTTCTCCAGCTAATATAGGGCTTTAGCTCTCAGGAGAGGCTCCTCTATGTTTGGGAGAGCCTGAGTAGCCCTCACAGGTCCTCCCGCTGAATGCCTGTCTTGGCCCAGGAGGGCAGGGCCTCTCTAAGAGCCCATGGGTGTCACAAAGGAGCCTCCAGAGACCTGTATGCTGCCCATGTGACCCTAGGCATCCCTGGAATCCTTGGGGCAGGAGGATGAGTGAGTGTTCCTTAACTGTGTCACTGAGGGTCACTCAGCACCCAAACAGCCTGGTCTGGTGCTTCTGAGCCCCTCAAGCCAACAGCTTCTTCAGCTTCTGCCTGCCTCCTCTCCAGCCCTAGGTTCAGATATGGGGAAAGAGCCAGGGCAGCACCCCCTGGTTTCCTAGGCTCCAAGCACACTTCATCCTTAGCCTGCTGCATCCTTATCCTCTGCCAATCCTCCTGTAAATCACATCCTGGCAGGATTCCCACCGATTTACCATCGAGGCCTGGGTAGAACTGAGTCCCAATGTGGTCCAGTGCAGAAGGACAAGCCCTCCACCAGACAGTGCTTTTTTGCTTGAGGCTTTTTTGGGATAATGACAAAGATTTTCTGCTTAACCAAACTTTAGTCAAGCTCCTTAACCTTCTCTTAGGTCCATCGGTACACTTCCTTATAAAATCCAGTTTTGCAAGGATCCTGCTAGGTCAGTTTAACCAGATACCCTATCCTTCATATCTGACCACCCTCTATATTTGATCAGGTTCTTCTTCCCCCATCATTTCCCAGGTGATGTCTGGCCTGCCTTTAGCAAGAATCCTGTTATTCAGTTTAGCAAAACAAACAAACCAACGAAACAACAACAAAACCACCCACTATCCCTGATACTTCCTCTTAGTAATTTTGCATCCACTGACCCCATCCTGCTCCTTGGTGGTAAATCCCCACTTGCCCATGTTGTATTCAAATTTGAGCCCAGTTCTACAGTGAGGTGTGTTTCCCCCTATTGCAATAGTATTGAATTTAGGGCTTCAACTATTCTCCAACTCTGGCTTTTATTTGACAATAATTCCACCTACAGTTTCCCTTCTCTTACCACACACCCTGGTCCTTGCAAAAGAACTGTAGCCTACAACCAGGCACTCAGAAGAATAGAACAATAATAACATCAGGAACAGCAAAATACAGTGGTGTACACAACATACTCTGTTTCTGACTTTTCCTAATTGCTTCCTTCTGTTAAATACAGTAGCCTGACGATGACAATTACTATAGGGTGTTTGCTGTTTACAAAGCACTTGCTCAGTGAGTAGCTCATGCTCAAAGAGAAAGAGATGGCATAAGTCCCAGCAAGATCATGAGCAAATTGTTTACCTTGTCTGAAACTGTTTCTTCATTTGCAAAATGGGAGAATTATAACCCCAACTTGGTTCTTGACGGTTTAGAGAAATAATGTGTGGAAAGCAGAAAGCGCTACACAAATGTTACTGGTTACAAGAGCCAAATCACTGCAACTTGAGATCCAAATCAGATCACTACAGAATCAACAGCTTCCCATCGGAACAACCTTTTGAAAATTATATTTCCTGGGTGTATCATTTTTTAAATATATTTTTAATTGATTTCAAAGAGAAAGGGAGAGGAAGAGATAGAAACATCAGTGATGAGACCGAATCATTGATCAGCTGCCTCCTACTCACCTCACACTGGGAATGGAGCCCACAAACCAGGCATGTGCCCTGAATGGGAATCAAACCATGACCTTTTAGTTCATAGGTCGATGCTCAACTACTGAACCACACTAGCCAGGCTGAAGGAAAAACTCTGATTCTCGAATTTCTCCACAGAGAAGGTCACAGGATTATGAGAGGAAGAGCAAAAGAAAGTGGCTGGACTTGGGCACAGCTGTGACTGTGTCCCCTTTCTTCTGCAAGGAGTCCAAGCTGCCACAACATGGAGGTGGTGCTGGACCTCCCTCTATTAAGGGCTGAAGAGCTGGGCGTGTATTTGTGACACATCCCCATCGGGAGAACTGCTGGGAGCCCCAGAGCTGAGGGAGGGCTATGAAGCCCATCCCACCTCCTAACCACATGGGGAAAGGAAGCAGAAAAAGGAGAAACAGCAACTTCCCTCACATCTCGTTCTTGGGACATTACTCACTCTTGGGACATTACTGACAAGCAGCTGTTGGGGAGAAGACGCTGTGGGAGGAGCTGCAACCTCTGGCTCACTGCACCAAGGTAACCACAATTTTTACTCTTCTCCCTGGCATGAGGAATGAACAGGAGCTGTCTTATTTTCCTCCAGGGGCAGCTGAAATACATTTCTCGGGTGAGATGTCCCATCACTGTCCCAGCCTGGTGGGATCAGGTCTTAGTTCTAAAATTTTTGATTTTTGGAAAATGGGAGTTGTGAAAAACGGGAGGTAATTACCGTGGTAAGACAGTGGAGGGAACCACTCTGCCCTGACTGATAAGTTTGTCCCCAGCAACAGTATTGATAAATAGTCCCTGTGTCCCAGGACAGGGTGCTGGCCTGCGGGGACTTCCAAAGGCAGCAAAGTGGCCAGGAGCTGCTGTCCCCTTCACTTGGTGCACTGAGCCCAGAGCCGCTTCCCCTTTGGGGCTTAGGCTTACCAGGAGGAAAACAGAGGCTAGGAGCACAGACTAGCAAGACTTGCAGGCACCTTTCCCTTGTTTCTACTGAATCGGGTTTGTCTAACTGGAACTGGTTTTGCCTCCTGGCTTTAACTCCCGGGGTATGGGAGCCTGCCTTCCTTGTCTCCCAGAGCCCTGAGCTCTTCTCTGAAGGGGGCTGCCCAACTAGGGGCCTGCTGAGGGTGACTCATTCCCCCCCCCCCCCACTTCCTGGCCTTCAGAGCCCAGGCCTGAGTTTGAAACTGTCAAGACACTTCCTATTTTTGAAGTAGAAGCTCCTCTTCCATATGCCTGTGTGTTCCTTCAGAAAAGAATGGCTGATGTGTGCACCTGGCCTTTCTTCCCCAGGATTTGCCAGGGGCCACCATGGGCTCTGTGAACTCCAGAGGTCACAAGGCAGAAGCCCAGGTGGTGATGATGGGGCTGGACTCATCAGGCAAGACCACGCTTCTGTACAAACTGAAGGGCTACCAGTTGGTGGAGACCCTGCCCACCATTGGCTTCAATGTGGAGCCTCTTGAAGTCCCGGGGCATGTGTCTCTGACTCTTTGGGATATAGGGGGGCAGGCCCAGCTCAGGGCCAGCTGGAAAAACTACCTGGAAGGCATAGACATCCTTGTGTATGTGCTAGATAGCACCGACGAAGCCCGCTTGCCCGAGGCAGGGGCTGAGCTCATGGAAGTCTTGGACAGCCCCAGCATGGTCAGCGTCCCTTTCTTGGTGCTGGCCAACAAGCAGGAGGCGCCCGGTGCTCTGTCTCTGTTTGAGATCAAAGACAAGCTGGGCCTAGAGAGGTTCCAAGGCCGCTCCTGGGAGCTCCGGGCCTGCAGTGCCCTCACTGGAGAGGGGCTGCCGCAGGCCCTGCAGAGCCTGGGGAGCCTCCTGAAATCCCACAGCCATTGTGTCTCCTGGTGAGCACCACGAGGCAATGAGTGCAGAGAACAAGAAGTCTTGATTCAGAGCAGCTTATCTTTGTTCTTGGAAAATGGGAGAACCATCTTATCCTGAGAATTATAAGCTCAGTTTATCAAATAAGAAATCCTTCTATGCTTGGACAGGATTTTTTTTTCCCTTGGGACTTGGTGTCACTGTTGAAAATCAACTGTTTTTAAATAATGATATTCTAAAGAAAAAATATAATACCTTAATTTAATAACTCATTGCCACCCTGGACAGTGTGGCTCAGTGGCTGAACATCGTCCCATGTACTAAAAGGTTGCCAGTTAAACTCCTGGTCAGGGCACATGCCTGGTTGCAGGTTCAGTCCCCAGCCAGAGTCTGTGTTGGAGGCAAGTGATAGATCTCTCTCTTTTTCTCCCTCTCCTTTCCTCTCTAAAAAAATCAATAAATCATATTTTTTAAAAACTCATTACCAAGTGTGAACTGAGCAATTGTAATAACAGAGCAACAGAATTGTAATAATAGAGCATAATAATTAAGACCTAAATTCATGGGAAAAAGGAATTTCAAAATCAAATCATAATATCATCTAGACATGCTCAAGATCTTATGAGTGATTTCCCTAGTGTCTCCGGGTGTGTGCTATTATCACTCTCAGCAGCCAAGAAGAGCAGAAGTGAGCAGGTGAGTTGAATCTTGGGTTTAGAAGGGCATGGTGCTCAGCCCAGGGCAAGAGAGTTCCAGCCTTCCCAGCGTGATCCTCTTCTCTGACCCTGACTCACTTTTCTCTGCCTTTTTGTCACCCTGTGCTGGTCTTTTTCTAAACCCTTCATGTTTTTCCTTCTTTTTTTCTCCTTGTGGCACATATCTTTTCTAAAAATCAGATTGATCAATGATTTCATTTATTTATTTGTTTAATAAAAAAATATGTAGAGCCTGGAAATTTGTGGCAAAAAAAAAAATCATTGAGCTTTTAGCTATGAACGAAGCCCTCTAGATGGGAGATGTGTATTTTGTAGATCAGTTTGATAGCAATGAAACTCTCTCATTATTACTAGCAAATACTTCCTCTAATATAAGGTTGTTTTTTATGACATGCAACTTATATTTGGTACCAGAGAGGGCCAAGGAGAACAGGTATAGGGCCCAGCTTGTCTCTGATCTCTCCTATTAAACAGCTCTAAATGTTGGCAATGCCTTCCTATCCTGGCTCCTGGTGGTGGTTCTGCCCTCTCTGGAGTGATGCAGTATAGTCAGGGGCTCAATACCCCTCCAACATCTGATACCTGCCAGGACCCTCTACCCAAAATCTCCCCTTCTCGTATCAGGTTAACCATGCCTCGTTCTTTCACTACTTGTCAATTGACATGTTCCAAGATTTCCTGTGCGAGTCACCGAAAAGTGCAAAGATGAAAAGACAAATAAGACAAGGCCTCAGGCCTCATGGAGCTCTGGTTGGGGAAGCAGTGAAGACATGGCTTCCAAAAAAATGTGAAGATAGAGACTCAATTCAGCAACTGTTTATTGAGGACTTATTGGGGCCAGGTTCTCTGTTCAGTGCTTTGTGTAGATTATCTTTAATACTCCCAATTCTGCCAAATAGGTATCATTCCCACCTTACATGGTTAGAAACTGAGGATCAGAGAGGTTGTGACTTTTTCGAGCTATTAAGCGACATACCTGGGACTTGAAACCAGATGTGTCTAGCTATAATGAAACCTTCATTCTTTCACATTATGTAAAAGGTTTAAGCTAAGGTTCACTTTTAGTCAGCATATGTGATGAGGGGAGCAGTCTAGTCAGAAGGAGGAGACTGCTTGGAAGCATGAGGGAAAGGGTAGGAAGGATAATTAAGTCAGAATGGCTGAAATAGCAGGTTGGAGTGATTATATTATAACAGGGAACAAAACAGGAAAAAATGTTTAGTTCCAAGTTGGGGAAGGAATGGACTTTCATAATCAACTAAAGGTCCAGTGCACAAATTCATGCCTCAGTGGTGTCCCTTCACCTGGCCTGCGGAATTGGGCCAAAACCGACTCTCTGACATTCCCCAAGGGGTACTAGATTGTGAGAGGGTGCAGGCCAGGCAAAGGGACCAGTGCAGGATCACGGCTAGGGAGGGACATGGGAGGTTGGCCAGCTGGGAAGGGATCACAGGAGGGCTCCATGGCTGGACTCCAGCAGCAAGCTACCCTACTGGTTGGAGCATCTGCCCCATGGTGGTCAGTGTACATCATAGTGAGTGGTTGAGTGGCCTTACCATATCATTAGCATATTATGCTTTGATTGGTTGAGCAGCCAACCAGATGACTAGACACTTAGCATATTAGGCTTTTATTACATAGGATAATTTGGCCTTGGCCCTAGCCAGTTTGGCTCAGTGGATAGAGCATCGGCCTGCAGACTGAAGGGTCCTTCAATTCCAGTCAAGGGCACATGCTTAGGTTGTGGACTCAATCCCCAATAGGAGGCATGCAGGAGACAGCCAACCAATGATTCTCTCTCATCATTAATGTTTCAATCTCTTCCTCTCCCTTTCTGAAGTCAATAAAAATATATTAAAAAAAAAAAAAGAATTTAGCCCTAGCTGGTTTGGCTCAGTGGATAGAGTGTCAGCCTGTAGACTGAAGGGTCCCAGGTTCAGTTCTGATTAAGGGCACATGCCTGGATTGTAGATTTGGGGGCATACAGCAAGCAGCCAATCAATGATTCTCTCTCATCACTGTTGTTTCCATCTCTCTCTTTCTCTCTGAAATCAATAAAAATATATTTAAAATTTTTATTAAGAAAAAGAATTTGGCTTTGGCAAGTAAAATTATTGAACTTGGCATTTAGGAGAATAACTTAGTGTCAGTGTTGGGGTGGATTAAGGAGAAGAGGGGACAATGGGGAGGGAAGGCAGGGAAATCATCTAAATGGCCATCACAGTAACAGAGGAGAGGAAAAGAAGGTGGATAAAAACGCTGAGAACCATTTATAAGGGGAAAAGCTGAGAGAGGAAGAATTTGAAGACAGCTCAAGAATTTGATTCTACATGGCAGGAAGGATTGGAATGATGTAAAAAGGTGAATACAGGAAGAATAAATTGGGATTAGAACAAGGATCAGCACTACATATTCAGCTTTTGAAATTCTGGGTATGAATATGTGCATAGCTTCTTTCAGATGGTTCCATTGTCTGCAGTCCTTGAGGACCCACTCCCTGAGGCTCATTTCCTCAAATGAGTTGTCACTTTTTATTGTGAGCTCATTCTCAGTAGGATTTGTTTTTCCTATGTGACTTCCACGTGCTCTGGTTTGTGACAGTGTTTCTACACAGAGTGGTTACACATTACCTCCTAGGATCCTAGAGGCTTCAATTATTTAACCAAATATTATGTTAATTTCTCTGCTTGGGAGTTATAGGCCTCACAGATAGTATAAACCTGGACTCAGCACTCTTTCGGGCACAGGCCTTAGGAATTCAATTTCTGACAGGTGACCTTTTTCTTTTGCACCCTAACTAGCCACTTGCTTCCTCATACTCCCCTGAGCTGGTGGGAAGTGTTTTCTAATCCCCTTCTAAGGAAGGGGCATCTCTTTGATGCTTTTGTTTTTCTGCTAACCTCAGATTAAAAGCTTCTCTCCTCCAAGCAAGTGTAAGTGTTATAGTAATAATAATAAGGATAGAATACAAATATAAAACAAGAAATTGGGTGTGACATATTAGAGAGTGGAGTGTGAACGCCCTTAAAAGAGATGTGCATATAAGAGATATAAAAGTTTGTACCCCACATGTAAAGACCAGATACCAGAACACCTGGGACCCACTGATAAGACACACTGAAGACACACTGAAGATGTCTGCTTGAGCACATAAAAGAGAGCAAGCTCCGAAGGAGATTAGAGCCACTTGTCTGCTCCTCCACAGACGGTCGCTCTCTGCTCCCCTTCCTGCATCCTGCCTGAACTCTGAGCTCTGCCTGTGGACCCTGGGTCCGAACCGTGAGCCACAAGCTGAGGCCTCTACAAGACGCCGAGCTGCAGCTGCAACGTCCAACGTCCAGTGTGTGTGTCTGTCAGCGTGGATCTCCGGGTGGCCTACCGAGGTCTGGAAACCACCAGGACTCTGGTAAATAAACCGCGTGAGATTCGTATATTGCATGTCTGTCTCCTGTGTAATTTATGCTCGGCCAATATTTAATAAGTGCCTTGAGTCATCCGTATAAGTCCATTCTATTGGCAGAGGATACTCTTGGCCACCTGTGCTGACGTCCTTAGATAAATTCTGAGACAAACTGGCGTAGTCGGCAGGATTGAATTAAAATTGAAAATTAAGGGAAGAGTGTATCCAAATTTACCAAAAAGAAAATTTTCTCCGAGCACAGCGGAGAACTAATTGGCGTAAGAGAGAAAAGGGGAAGTTCTAGCCCAATCTGAAGTCAAGTGCTGAGCCTGCTGAAAGCAGATAAGCCGTTCACCTAAAACCAAAAGTAACTAGCTTGGAGAACCAATCCGTGTCACTTCCAAAAAACCCTGAGCTTGCTACAAACTAAAGGTCGTCCACCATGAGGGCACACCCAGGAGAGGCTGACTCCCGAAGGCAAGGCCGGAGGGTCCTAGCAGTTTCTCTGCCCAAGTGGAGCCAAGCAGGCGGATTATACCTACCGACTGTTTACGTAAGCAGGGGGCTGTGGAGGCAGCCAAGAGGAAGAAGGACACGCGAAAGGGGAAACTAGGCTTGAGAAATCGGTGGAGGGACCCGAGTTGGCGGATTATACCAACCGGCAGCTTATGTAGGCAGCACAACCATGGCATAAACGGGACGGAGGAGTTGCGGCTGGAAGGAATAACTCTCTTGTTTCAAATTAAAAAAGAAAGAGAAAAGAAAATAAGAAAAATATTTTATGAATGAATGGCAGAGCATAAATTGAAAAACGGGATCCTGAATGCTATAAGAAAGGCTCACACATATCTCTTTCTTTGCAATCTATACCTGACTGTAGTCCAGAGGGAACCCTACTCTTGTGCCATCTATCCCTTTGGGAGAGCAGGTCCTAAAATAAAAAATTGTCCATGAAAGGAAATGAACTCCCCTCCATCTTGTCCTATAGGGCTGGGACCCCTGCCTAAAACCCCTCCCTTTTCTGGGAGTGGCCACAGGTGTGCCAGCAATGACTTAACTTCCCCGACCCCCACCCAAATGGACCAATGAAGCTCCAGGGACACAGCTAAGGTCCTAATTAGGCTTAACCACAGAAAGACCCCAATTCAAGTGACCAATCTCTGTAACCCTCATCACTTTCCCAAGCCCCCTAATTATCCTACCCCATAAAACTCATTGTTCCTGCCCGGTTCTCTCTCTCGCCTCACTGCTGCGCCAGAAAGAGGCTGAGAGCCAAACCCGGGTTTGAATAAAGACTCTTTGCTTTTGCATTGGAAAAGGCTCCTTAGTGGTGGATTATTGGGGACCCCGAACTCTGGGCATAACAGTACTATGCTGAGAGCTGTACCTAGGAAAATGTCCTGAAGGCAGGAATATAAGCTAGAGGGTGAGCAGTCATCCTCCAGGTCACACAAACTTATGGAAGCCTCCCTACACCTCTGCTGTTCCTTAGGCTTAAAATGTTTTCCTGTTCAAATTCTGTCCACTATTACAGAACCTTCAGCTTTGCCCAGTGGCAGTATCATAGCTAACAAGGTTTATCTGAGGTGTGATTATTGCTATTAAAAATAAATAAATAAATAAATAACCTTCAGATCCCACCTCGCAGGAAGCTTGATCTGCACACTGCAGCCATGTTTATCCTCCCTCTGAACACTCATGCCTGAATTGGGACACTTCCACATGTTGGTAGGTGGTCTCCCCAGATATGCTGTAAATTCCAAGTAATGAGGTATCATTCTTACATCCTTTGGGCTCTCTGCAAAGCCTGGAACAAATATGTGATAAGAGTTGTTATGCCCAGAGTTCGGGGTCCTCAATAATCAACCACCAGGGAGCCTTTTTCTGATGCAAAAGCGAAGAGTCTTTATTCAAACTCCGGTTTGGCTCCCAGTCTCTTTCTGGTGCAGCAGCGAGATGAGAGAGCAAGCCCCGGAAGAACAGTGGGTTATATGGGGTTTGGTCATTTGGGTGGGCTTAGGGAGGTGATGAGGGTTACAGAGATTGGTCGCTGTGTTCCTGGAGCTTCATTGGTCCATTCGGGCAGTGGTCGCGGAAGTTAGGACATTGCTGGCACACCTGTGGCCACTCCCAGAAAAGGGAGGAGGTTTAGGCAGGGGGCCCAGCCCTATAGGACAAGATTTAGGAGAGTTCATTTCTGCTTTGTCCTTTCAGAGTTACTCATTAAATACTTGGGTGAATAATGAAAACTGATTAAACTATTGAACTGGATCTTGTGGCAGAGACTCCAGATCCTCTGAACTATCTAGAATAAAATTTTAAAAATGAGAACACCAAGAAGCTCATTGGATTGAGAGCCAAAATGGCAGCACAAAGGTATACTTCAGGCATCTTCTATAGTAAAAACAAAACAAAAAAGTCATATATTCTCTTCCTAGAAAATATCACACTTAGAACTACCTTTTAGTTTGTATAGAAGTGGAGGGGTGCTGCTAGGTGGGGACTGAGTGCCAAAGGGTTGGCACAGGTGGTAGAGTATGGTGGGGGCCCTTGGAAAGGTTGAGCCTCAAGAGAGGGCCAGGGGGAACAGGTACAGGGCCCAGAGCCAGTGCCCAGAGAGAGCTAAGGTGCTCTACTTAGCCAGGCGGTGGCCTGGTCTTATCTGCTCTAGGGCTCTTGTCCTTATTTCTACTTCCAACCTGACACTGATGGATCTGGAGGGAGGGTGGGATCTCATTCTTTTTTTCAGAATCTTTTCTGAAGACCACAGGAGAGCTTGCCCTCCAGTGAGCAAAAGTGAGAATAGATCAAAGCTGGTATTTTCTTTCTTTTTTTAAAAAATATTTTTATTAATTTTTAGAAAGAGAAACATCTATGAGAGAGGAACATCATTGATGGGCTGCCTCCTGCACGCCTCAGACTGGGGATGGAACCCAAAACCCTGGCATGTGCCCTGACCAGGAATCAAACCAGCGACCTCTTGGTTCCTGGGTTGACACTCAACCGCAGAGCCACACTGGCCGGGCAAAGCTAGCAGGTTCTACTGGTAATTCTACTTCCCTACCTGCTGCCAATTAAATAAAAGGGCAGTACATGAAGACAGCTCCAGTACTTGTTTCCCTAGTGAGTCAGGTCACAGCACTCCAGGAACATGGAAGTAGGAGGTGGGGGGCCAATGGAGTGGCTTCTGTCCTGCTCCTCTGCTCAGATACACATTTATGTGTACATACATACTAGTATGTATATTTGAGAGAAACAGCACAGGGAACCTTAGAAAAAAATAAGTGGTGATTTCTGCTTTGTTTTCCAAATGGTGCTCTCCTTTGTAAATACTGTGCAGAGTAAGAATTGTTCTACTTTGGAGAGCACTTCAATTCTTCAAATAAAAGGAGGCATCCTGAATATAAATTATCTCTGCATTATGACCATAACACCATATCATTCTGCAATTTTTTTATTGGTGCCAGTGAGAGTTTTATATGTATGTGCATGTGTGAGTCAGCTTAGCCCTTTATATACATAGAATAAACTTTTTTTTCTTCATTCATTCAAATATTTATTGAGCAGCTAGGGAGATACAAAGGTGTTTAAAACATGGTCAAAGAGGCGAGATAAATGAACAAGTCAAGAAAAGTTCACTAACTCACAGCAAAAGAAAGGTGCATTAGGAGACTAAGGGAGATTGCTTCCAGCCTGGGAAGGGGACTGGGTGAGTGATAAACCAGGAAAGGGCATTGAGATTAAAATAGAAGACTTCAGTCTGGATTGTTGATGAGACTCAGTATGGACTATGTTTGTCACTCCTTTTCCTCTTTCCCCATCTTTGGGCTAATTTACCAGTAGTGCCCAGGATTGTTCAATGCACCTTTTCTATACTTGCTTGCATTTTTGCTTTAATGTCTTCTACAGAACTAGGTCCTTTCAGTGTTTTAGGAGTTTTTTCCTGTTTTTTGAAGGACTCTTGACCTTTTGATCTTGGTGTTGATCGTTTTGAGTCTTTTCCATTTTGATTTGATGTTTGTGCATTTTTGGCTGGAGTATCTCACATGGATTTCTTTACTGGAGCCTTCTCTTCTGCTTCTTCATCATCAAAATCATCATCATCATCATCTTCATCCTTCTCCTCCTCATCTTTATCATCCTCCTCATCTTCATCAGCAGCAAGTTTTACTTTTTTCTGCGGAACTTTGCTACCACCTCCAGGGGCTGACTGCTTTCCAGACATACCTAGGAGTTTCACATCCTCCTCCTCATCATCTTCTGACTCTGCATCTTCCTCCATAGCTACTAAGTGCTGTCCACTTATATGCACTGGCCCTGAACCACACTTCAACCATAAGACCACAGGTGGTGTTATTTAAAAGCCACCAAGGGAAACCGTTGGCTGTACAGCCATTTTCAAAGTTGCCAATATTACTTTAATTGGACTGCCTTCATAATTCATTGCCTCTGCTTTGACAATGTGCAGCTCATCCTTTGCTCCAGCCCCTAGACTGACCGTTCGTAAAGATAACTGGTGTTCATTTTCATCATTATCCACTTTAAAGTGATAATCTTTGTTGGCCTTTAGTTCACAACCGAAAAGGTAGTTCTGGGGCCTCAGAGGGCTCATGTCCATGTCCATAGAATATTCCATGGGGTGGTAGCACACACTTAGATGAGAGAGAAGGTGGATGGAGATAAACGGCTTCTGTGCTGCAGAACAGACGCACAGGATGGAATTGCAACAGAGAGAATAAACTTTCTTAATTAGACCTGCTTTCTGATTTAGCTAAACTTTGTACAGCTCTGTGAAGTACCCCAACCTCTCTTTCAGGTAATTGTCAGCAACACAGCAGTAAATGCCAAAACAAAGCAGATCATTATTGTAGATTATACAGGGAGAACAAAGGGTAAAATATTTAACTGCAGCAGTATTTGACTATATTCTGTGCAGTGAGAAAACCTGAAGTCATTTTCTAGGTCCACCATTTCTTACTTCTTTTCAGTTGGGTCAAGTTTCTAACTTCTGTAAATCTGTTTTCTGGCTAATGAAAAGAAAATAGGATTCCACTACGTCTTCTATTTACCTACTCCAAGACTTCTGTCCTGGCCAGAAGAGAGTCCTGAAATACGAGGATGAGGCACAGGAAAATGCTTCATGGACATTTGGTTACAGTGTAAAATGTTTCCACCTGGCTATAAAGCAAGTCATGTTTCTGGGCTGAAGAAACTGCAAGAAGGCTAGTTGCTAGGGAGAGGAAGCTGGGCATTCTATATGATGTCATTGCCCAGTGCCACAGCCACTGTTTCTGGACTGGACAGGGCTGTGGGCAGCATTTTGCGTCATGGGGTCTCAGCAGCATCAGCTGCGATTTGGTAAGCTTTTACTCTGGGGTGGAGGCAGAACCTGTATCTCACTTGGAGAAAGCCGAGTGCTGCTTTGTGGGCACCAGGTCCACAGCACCATTTCTCTATAAATGGCCAGTGCAACTCACAGAAGTTCCTGGGTTGAGGATCTGCCCTTTGGTGATCAGTGTATGTCATAGTGACTGGCTAGAGGGACACTTAGCATATTAGCCATATATATATATATATATATATATATATATATATATATATATATATTAACTGATTAACCTATTAATTGATTAAGTGATTTTTTCATATTTTACTGCAGATATGGAAATGATCATGAATTTCCCCTTTACCTATTAATAAGACTAGTTCCTTGAGTTACCTTTTTTTTCCTTTTTTTAAAAAATAAATCTTTACTATTCAGTTTATTACAGATGTTCCTCTATTTTTCTGCCCATAGCTCCCCTCCACCTGATTCCCCATGCCCTTACTTCCCACCACTGTCCTCATTCATAGGTGTAAGATTTTTATTCAATCTCTTCCCGCACCCCTCACACTCCCTTTCCCCTGAGAATTGTTAGTCCATTCCCTTTCTATGTCCCTAATTCTATTATATTCACCAGTTTATTCTGTTCATTGAATTTTTTATTCACTTGGTTTTAGATTCACTTGTTGATAGGTATGTATTTGTTATCACTTTGTTGTTCATAATTTTTATCTTTACCTTTTTCTTCTTCTTCCTCTTCTTAAAGAATATCCTTCAGCATTTCATATAATTCTGGTTTGGTGGTGATAAACTCCTTTAGTTTATGCTTGCCTGTGAAGCTCTTTATTTGACCTCCAATTTTGAATGATAGCTTTGCTGGGTAGAGTAATCTTGATTGTAAGTTCTTGCTATTCATCACTTTGAATATTTCCTGCCATTCCATTCTGGCCTGCACAGTTTCTGTTAAGAAATCGGCTGACAGTCGTATGGGTACTCCCTTGTAGGTAACTAACTGTTTTTTCTCTTGCTGCTTTCAAGATTCTCTCTTTGTCTTTTGCCCTTGGCATTTTAATTATGATGTGTTTTGGTGTGGTTCTCTTTGGATTCTTTTTGTTTGGGGTTCTGTGTGCTTCCTGGACTTGTAAGTCCATTTCTTTCACCAGGTGGGAGAAGTTTTCAGTCATTATTTCTTCAAATAGGTTTTTAGTATCTTGCTCTCTCTCTTCTTCTGGCACTCCCATAATTCTGATGATGGTATGCTTGAAGTTGTCCTAGAGGCTCCTTACACTGTCTTCACATTTTTGGATTCTTTTCCCTTTTTGTTTTCCTCATATTTCAGATCTTTGGTTTGATTCTTAGGGTCCTCTAGTCTGCTGTTGGATTTCTGTATATTATTCTTTATTTCAGACAGTGCATCCTTAATTTCTAACTGGTCCTTTTCCATTTTTTTTTGGCATTCTCATTAAGATTCTTGAAGGTCTCACTAAGTTTCTTGGCGATTTGTAGAATATTTGTGAGTAACCTTATAAATGTGGTTTTGAACTCTATGTCTAGTAGTTTTCTTTCCTCCATTTCTTTCATTCGTGACATGTTTCTTTGTCTCCGCATTTTGGCTGCTTCCCTGTGTTGATAGAGTGGCTTGTGTGCTAGGTGTCCTTTATGGCCAGGAGCTCCGCCTCCCCAATCACCTGAGGTGGACACTCTTGGTGCATCCCTTTGTGGGCTGGGTACATAGTCTTGTTGTAGTTAAGCCTTGATTGCTATTGACATACTGGGAGGAATTGACCTCCAGGCCAATTGACTGTGAGAATTAGCTGTGTCTATTAATGGAAGAACTGCTGTGCTGGCAACACCCCTTGGGGCAGGACTTGCTTCAGTGAGGCTTTGATGCTCACCAAGTTTGCCTCTTGAGTGTGTCACTTATGTATGTGAGGAGTTGAAATCTGGTGTTGTCTCACACTGACCTCTAGTTACACTGGTTCCTGGATCTCCAAGGAGGTGCAAATCAGCTAGTGTCTTAGGCCATCCAGCAGAACCTACAGGGAGATCTTCAGATTTCTCCTTTTTGCTTGGAGTTTGGAAGTTTTGGAGTTGTTTGACCCAGTTGCAATTTTTTAGGTTAAGGTGCTAGAGGGCAGGCCATTCATATGCAAAAGCCACTGCATACAGCTGGGTGGGTTTGTAAATTAGGCAGGGCGAGATCTCAGGGGATCCTTAGGGTGTGGCAAACAGTGATGGCTGCCAGTCAGCCCTCTCTGCCATGTTCTGTTCAGTGTCCCGCGTCCCACGCTTCAGCGTAGTAAACAATGATTCCTGTGTGTATCTCGGTGAGAGAGCCACCCTCCCTTTCTGACCCGATGGCAGACAGTCTAGTTTCTCCCCAAAATTATGCTGGAAATGAGTTCAGAGCAGTCAGGAACTTGTAACTCCCTCCTAATTGAAAAAGAAGCATAAGCCAGCCCAATTCGTGCACATCTCCATACCTTTGCCTTTTGAGCCTCTGCATGTCCTACCAGGTCTCAATGCACTTTTTTATTTCTTTCTAGTTGCAGAACTTCCACTCTGCCAGCTTTCCCGTGATTCTGGGGAATAGTCATTTTGTGTTTTATTTGTAGTTTTGGTGTGGTTTTGAGAGGCAGCACATATAGGTGTATACCTTATGCTGCCATCTTGGTTCTCCTCCATTCTACAATTTTGATTCTTATTTTCTTCGATTTACTCCTTTGAATTTGAGGCCAAGTTTCTACTTTTCTGACTCACTGATTTTAAATATTTTTCTCCTTCCCTTCTGGATTAGAATCAATCTTTTGGTGAAAGTAGGGACCATGGGAAATTCCTACTTTCTGTTGAAAATAAAGTTTTGCTTAGAGCCTGTTGAGTTTTGATTTTCAGTTATTAATTTCACAGTTCTATACTCACCTCCTTCTGGGGTTTGACTAGTTCTGTTCTTGAAAGTAGATCAGGCCCCATTGTCAACATGTGGGTGGGCCAAGACCTTGCTTTTCCTTCTGTCCTCAAGTTCCCCAGCCCCAACCTCAGGAGGGATGCTAAGGTCACTTTGAACAGGACTTGCACATTTCCTCAGAATCAACATGACTCACAAGGTTAGGGTGCCACTACCTTCCAGCAACCCCAGCCTGGCTCTCCTACAACTATTGGGAAATCAACAGGAGAGATAGGGTTATTCATTCTATGTACCTTGTCCCAGAGGCTGGATCAAGATGAGAGAGTTCCAAGTGAGCAGGAGGAGGAGATGCCCCCTTTGCTGCCATCTCTTGGGCCTGTAAACACAAATACAAATTAAAAATAAGAGGCTTAAAGCCTGAAAATCTACATCCCTGGCACCCACCAAACAGTTGCAAACCCCAAAACACCGGGCCCCAATAGGCATGAACACACAGATTCAGAGGAGCTCTACATTCCACCATGGAAAGGTCAGATTTATCCTGGGATAAGGAGAGAGAGAACTACTTAACCAGATACCTGGAGAAGAGAGGCCATTAGGAGACAAAGAAACAGCCTGCATATATGAAAGAAAAGAAGGCATCACCAGAAAAGCCACAGAATATACATTCTTCTCAAGTGCCCATGGGTCATTTTCAAAGACAGACCATATAAGGGAGTCATAAGCAAAATCTCTTCAAATTCAAGAAGATAGAAATCATATCAAGCATCTTCTCAGATCACAGTGGTATAAAACTAGAAATCAACTAAAATAAAAATAATCCAAAGAAATCAAACACATGGAGACTAAACAGAATGGCATGAAACAATGACTGGGTTTCCAGAGAGGTCAAGGAAGAAATAAAAAGCATCATGGCAACAAATGACAATGAAAACACAACAATCCAAAATCTATGGGACACAGCAAAAGCAGTCTTGAGAGGGAAGTTCATAGCTCCACAAGCCTACTGCAAAAAAAACACACAAAAAAACAAAACAAAAAAACCACCAGGAAACAATGGTAATAAATTACCTAACCCTACAACTCCAAGAGCTAGAAAGAGAGCAACAAAAAAATCTCAGTGTAAGCAGAAGGAAGGAAATAATAAAGATCAGAATGGAGATAGATAACATAGAGACCAAAAAAAAAAAAAAACACGATACAAAATATCAACCAAACCAAGAGCTGGTTCTTTGAATGGATAAACAAGACTGATGAACCTCTAGCCAAAGAGAGAGGATCCAAATAAAATCAGAAATGAAAGAGGTGAGTAGAAACCAAGATGACGGCATAGGTGAACACCTAAACTGCTCATTGCACAACAATTTCAAAACTACAGCTAAAAGACAGAATGGACATCATCCAGAACCACGGGAAAGCTGGCTGAGTGGAAATTCTACAACTGAAAGGAAAGAGAGGGGCTCCTGACTGCACTGAACCCCAGTTCTGACTGCACTGAACCCCAGTTCCAGGAGAGATTCATATGGGGGGAGTCTGGATGGTTGGGAAAAGGGAAGAGTGCATTCAAATTCAGGGGAGCCGTGAAAGGCAGAGGTCTGGAGGCGCGCACAAGAGTGCACGCAGAGATGACTGACTGCTGAGTGTGTTGCTGGCTTTCTCTAGTGGGAGGAAGACAGAACTTCCTTACTGTGCTAAACTCCAGTTCCAACTGCACTGAAACCCAGTTTCCAGCAAGATCCTGGGCACCCAACTCATAGGGGTCCCTGGAAACTTAGGGGAGCCACGAGAGGCAGAGACATGGAGGGGCATGCATGAGTGTGCACAGAGAAGACTGCAGCAATTACCGAGGGATACTGAGACCATGTAGGGCAGGGCTGATGGAAAGCCAAGGCTTTCTGGTTAGCCCTGAGTCTCTGGCCCATCCAAACCAAGCACAGGCTTTTGCAATTTTGCAAGTCTTGTCTCATAAGGCTGTCTCCAGCACAGAAGTTCTCCCAGCATAGAAACAGGCGATCCTCACAGCACTTTGCCTGGAGGTCAATTCCTCTCAGTGATACCAACAACAATCAAGACTTAACTACAACAAGGCTGTACTCACAGTCTACAAAGGGATGCACCAAGAGTGTCCACCTAGGGTAACTGGGGAGGTGGAACTACTGGGCCATATAGGATACCTAGCACACAAAAAGTCACTCTACCAACTCAGGGTAGCAGTGAAAATGTGGAGACAAAGAAATAGATCACAAATGAAAGAAATGAAGGAAAACAAACTACTGGAAATGGAGTCCAAAACCACAGTTATAAGGTTTTACAATAATTTCCTAGAAAATGTCGATAAATTTAGTGAAACCCTCAAGGATATGAAAAAGGACCAACTAGAAATTAAACATACAACTGACTGAAATAAAAAATATTATACAGAGACCTCACAGTGACTAGAGGAATGCAAGAATCAAGTCAAAGATTTGAAATACAAAGAATCAGAACAAACTCAATGGAAAAAGCAGAAAGAAAAAAGAATCCAAAAATGTAAAGATAGTGTAAGAAGCTTCTGAGAAAACTTCGAGTGTACCAATATCAGAATTATGGGGGTGCCAGAAGAGGAGAGAGAGCAAGATACTGAAAACCTAATTGAAGAAATAATGACTGAAAATTTCCCCCACCTTGTGAAAGAAATAGACTTACAAGTCTAGGATGTGCACAGAACCCCAAACAAAAGGAATCCAAAGAGGACCACACCAAGACACATCATAATTAAAATGCCAAGAGCAAAAGACAAAAAGAGAATCTTGAAAGCAGCAAGAGAAAACAGTAAATTACCTACAAGGGAGCACTGATACTATTGTCAGCTGATTTCTCAACAGAAACTATGCAGGCCAGATGTGAGTGGCAAGAAATATTCAAAGTGATGAATAGCAAGAACCTACAACCAAGATTACTCTACCCAACAAAGTTATCACTCAGAATTGAAGGGCAGATAAAAAGCTTCATAGATAAGAAAATGCCAAAGGAGTTCATCATCACCAAACCGGTATTATATGAAATGCTGAAAGGTACTCTTTAAGAAGAGGATGAATAAAAAAAAAGGTAAAGATAAAAATTATGAACAATGAATGCATATCTATCAAGAAGTAAATCTAGAAATCAAGTGAATTAAAATCAGATGAACAGAATAAACTGCTGAATATAATAGAATCAGGGGTATAGAAAGGGAGTGGACTGACAATTGTCGGGGGGGAAGGAGTGAAGGGGATGTGGGAATAGTCTGGACAAAAAATTGTACACCTATAGATGAGTATAATGCGGGGGAGGTAAGGGCAGAGGGTGCAGTGGGACCCAGGTGAAGGGGCGGTATGGGGGTATAAAAAGAAACAATTCTAATAATCTGAACAATAAAGCTTTATTAAACTAAAAAAAGGGAAAAATTTAAAAATAATAAGAGGCTTAGAAAGAACCAGAATCATACAAGCATTGAACATAGTCCAACCTATGAAGGATGATGGGAATGAGAGAGTAAGACATCAACCAAAGGACTTGTATGCATGCATATGAGCATAACCATGGGCAGGTAGAGGAGTGGGGGCTAGGAGGAGCAAGGGGGAAGTGAGGGTGGCCAGGGAGAGGTCAATGTGGTAAAAAGTAGAATTATGTAATACTTTAAACAATAAAGAATTTAAATTAAAAAATAATAAAAGGCTTAAGCCAGAGGAAAAGGGGGGGGGGGGGTGCATGGAGGTGAACAAAGGGGAAGAAGTGGGGACATCTGAATAGTGTCAATAATAAAAATAAATAAATAAATACATAAACAAACAAAAATAAGAGGCTTAATTCTTTCTGTTGAAAATAAAGGTAGACATTTCTCCTCATTCTCTTTTCTTAGAGCATTTGCTTAAAAAATCTATAAAAGTTATTTTTTCTCTTTGAAATGTATGCAAATCTTTTCAAAAGCGAAATAATTCCTTTACCAACTTTAGGACTCTCAACGACTTGGGAGCCAACTCTTTGAAAAGTAATGACTAGGGAAACAGTGTCCCTGCCTACCAGTTTTTGCAGATGAGTAGGAGCCAAACTTGACAGTCTACCTGCTGTCATAAAGATACTGAGAAGTTTGTTTTTCTTTAGGTTAAAGCCAATTAGATAACACAGGAGCCCCAACTGCCAGGTGACTCTAGGATGATCTTTGTGTGACATATGGTACTGTCAGGCCCTCTGATTTGAGGGTTAGTTATTGTATATTTTGAGAACTTAGGTAACAGTTATATCTGCCTGGCTAAAGAAGGGGGTTAGATTTCTTTCTTTGCAATCTTAGTGGATTGCCTGTAATTCACATCACATTCTGGCTTAAGGCTTATCCTGTCTAATAGAAGAGTAATATGCAAATTGACCATCACTCCAAGAAATGAGATGGCCGCCCCCATGAGGTCAAAGATGGCTGCTTCCATGTGGACACAACATGGCTACCACAAGATGGCTTGCAGGGGAGGGCAGTTGTGGACAGTTATTGGTGACCAGGCCAACAGGGGAGGGCAATTGGGGGATACCAGGCCTGGAGGGAGGCTAGTTGTGGGTGATCAGGTTAGGGGTGAATGGGCTGGCAGAGGAGGGAAGTTGAGGGAGACCAGATCAGCTGGGGAGGGCAGTTGGAGGGACCAGGCTTGCAGGAGAGAGCAATTGATGGGACCAGGCCTGTAGGGGAGGGAAGTTGTGGGGGACAGGACTGCAATGGGGGACACTTAGGGGGGATCTAGGCCTGCAGGGGAGGATAGTTGTGGGGGGACCAGGCCTGCAGTGGAGGACAGTTGTGGGGGACCAGACCTGCACGGGAGGGCAGTTGTGGGCAATCAGACAAGCAGGAAGTGCAGTTAGGGGAGACCAGGCCAGCAGGGGAGGGCTGTTGGGGGGGATCAGGCCTGCAGGGAAGGACAATTTGCAGGGATCCTGTTGGATCAGGCCTGAATGGGCAGTCAAACATCTCTTCAGGGGTCCCATATTGGAGAGGGTGCTGGCTGGGCTGAGGAATACACACCACCATGCATGAATTTCATGTACCAGGCCTCCAGTTCAATAATAAAACTGTTTCTTTCTCTATTACCATTGCAATGAGGTGTTTTTTTTTGGGGGGTGGGCAGGGAGGCATAAGAGCAGGAGATTTGTTTTTATATCCCCAACAGACACAATTGCCCTGGATCCTATGAACATGAGTTGCACCCATAATTAGTAATAATCATGTAATCAACTTTGAATGCATCCTAGCTGGCCTTTGAGTGCACTTAATTATGAAAGATGAATACAGTTCAATATGGCCTGTAGCACTCCCTCCTGAAAGATTATGGAAAATTCTAAAATGACAATACAAAAGATCAACGAACCAAGAGCTAGTTCTTCGAAAAGATAAACAAGATGGTGAAACCTTTAGTCATACTCATAAGAAATTAAGAGAGAGGACCCAAATAAACAAAATCAGAAACAAAAGAGGTGAAATAACAACTGACACTACAGAAATACAAAGGATTGTAAGAAAATACTATGAACAGTTATATGCCAACAAACTGGACAACCTGGATAAAATGGATAAATTCCTAGAAAAAAACTGAATTAGGAAAAATAAGAAAACCGAAATAGGGCAATAACAACTGATGAAATTAAAGTAGTAATGATGATGATGATGATGATAATAATAATAATAATAATAATAATAATAATAAGCTCCCAGCAAACAAAAGCCCTGGTCCAGACAGCTTCACAGGGGAGTTTTATCAAATATTCAAAGAAGAACTAACACCTATACTTCTCACATTATTCCAAAAAAAAATCCAGGAGAAAGAAACACTTCCAAGCTCTTTTTATGAGGCCAGCATTATCCTAATTCCAAAACCCAGATAAAAATACTGAAAAGAAAGAGAATTACAAGTCAGTATCCCTGATGAGCATTTTGGTTTCCATCAAGACTTTCTTTGACAAAATTTTATTTTACAATTTATATTGTTTATCCTTACTTTTACCAACATATTTATCAGACCACTTGAATAAGTGGGATAGTTTTAAGGAACATCAAGTAAGAAAAAACTGCATAACACAATTCAGTATTTATAAGATTAAAAACAAACCAGTAACCAATAAACAATTAAAATAGAATTTTTAAAAACTTTTTTTAAAAAGCTACATTAGATGCTTTAGAAAAGATGGCGGCTGGCAGGATGGAGGTGAGAGAGAGGAAGTGAGTGAGGGGACGAAAGGAGAGTGTATGGGGTGTGGTGGGGGTGTGATTGAGTGAGGAACAGTTGAATCTCGTGGGAGCAGTGGGGCTGGCAGTCCAGGCTCTCTTGGACAAGGAGAGACTGCCACTGCAGCTGCGGAGCCCATGCCATCTTGAGGGGAAAGCTGCCTTTCTTTGGGAATTCATCAGCACCACCACCCAGACAGGCCTTGGAACTGCCTTGAGACCCAGCAGCCACTCCAGCCAGAGTCCTGTTGCCATAGCTGCAGACCTTGGACCCTGGGACCTCTGCCTCCAAAGCAGTGAGTGCGACCTCCCTCTCTCCAGCGACATGGGAGCAGCTGCAGTGCACCTCGGTTTCAGGTTTCCCAGTCTGCAGCATGCTCCATCTGTGGCATGCCCTCCTCTCTGTTGTGTGGAGCTCCCTGGTTACCTAATTTGCTGTGCTCCCTCTTGGCCATACCCATTGCATGTTTACAGACCACCTTAGTTGGCGGCGCATTTATGGCCCTCCAAGGTCTGCGCATTCACAGCGCACCCTAGTCAGTGAGTTTACAGTCCGCCCACATCTGTGTATTTACAGTCCATCCTCAGCAGCATGTTTCTGGTGGTCCATGTCCTAGGCAGTGCCTGGGAACCATAGGAGCCCACCCGCAGGGGTGATTTTGTAACTCTGGGCACCACAGTCATGCCTCTCCAGGGTGTAGGCCCCCTGAAACACAACACCCCGACAGACGAGTCTTTGGTGCCACTGTGTATCCCCGCTGGACATGCGGGATCTCAAGGGTGGGGACATTCCTCTCCATGGCTACTGACTTCTAGACACCACAGTTGTGCTGCTCAAGCTTGCAGATCTACATCAAGAGAACCCAAATAGCTCAAGTAGGGAACTACAATAGATTAATAAACACAGGAGAACTGAGAGAATACACCAGTAGCACCATCCCCCCAAAAAAATTTGCATAGAAAAGCAATTGGATCTACAATTAAAACATTACAGGGAAACATGGGAAGACATAAAAGCAATCTCCAAAGGAAAGAAAAAGAGGAATCACCAGAAAGGGAGTTAGATGAAATTGAAGTGAGCAGCCTTTCAGAGAAAGAATTCAGAGTAATGGTTCTAAGGATGTTTAAACAAATGGAAGACAAATACACACAACTCAATGAGAACTATAAGGAGCTGAATGAGAATGTCACCAACATGAAACAAAACCAAGAGGAAATGAAGAATGACATAGCTGCAATAAGGAACACAATAGAAGGCCTAAAAAGTAGACTAGAAGAGGCTGAGGACTGCATCAGCGAATTAGAAGACAAGGTAGGAAAAACACACAAGCACAGCAGCAACTGGAAAAAAGACTTAAAAAGCAAGAAGAGAGCCTAAGGGATCTTTGGAACAACACAAAACAAAACAACATTTGCTTATAGGGATACCAGAAGAAGTGGAAGAGAAGCAAGGAATAGAAAACCTATTTGAAGAAATAATGACAGAAAACTTCACATATTGACAAGAAAAAACCTGCAAATCTAAGAAGTACACAGAGTCCCAAATAAGCTGAACCCCAAAAGACTGACACCAAGACACATCATAATGAAATTGGCAAACACTAAGGAGAAAGTAAGAATCTTAAAGGCTGCCAGAGAGAGAGAGAGAGACAGAAAGTTACCTACAAGGGATCTTCTATTAGAATATTAACTGATCTCTCAACAGAAACACACCAGGCCAGAAGGGAATGGAATGAAATATATAAAGTGATGCAAAGCAAGGGTCTAAACCCAAGAATACTATACTCAGCAAGGCTATCATTCAAAATTGAAGGTGGAATCAGGAGCTTCATAGACAAAAAAAAGCTGAGAGAGTTTATCACTACCAAGCCAACAATGCAAGAAATGCTAAAGGGACTGCTGTAAAAAGAAGAAAGACAAAGGCAAGAAAAAACACAAACACTAAGGAAAAACATGACAACAAACACAAACTTGTCAATAAATTTAAATGGGTTAAATGCACCAATCAAAAGACATAGGGTAGCTGAATGGTTCAGAAAACATGACGCATACATTTCCTGACTACAAGAGACACACCTCAGAGCAAAGGATTCACACAGACTGAGAGTTAAAGGATGGAAAAATATTTTTCAGGCAAATAGAAATGAGAAAAAAGCTGGGGTGGCGATATTTCTGTCTGATAAAATAGAACTCAAAGTAAAGGCTATAACAAGAGATAAGGAAGGCCACTACATAATACTAAAAGAAGAAATTCATCAAGAAGATATAACTCTGGTAAACATATATGCATCTAATACAGGAGTCCCTAAATACATAAAAAAAAACCTCCTGGAAGATATCAAGGAGAGATTGACAACAATACAATCATAGTAGGGGTCTTTAATGCACCACTGACATCTCTGGACAAATCCTCTAGACAAAAAATCAGCAAAGAAACAGCAATTCTAAATAACTCACTAGATCAGATGGACCAATTGACATCTTCAGAGCATATCATCCCAAGGCCACAAATATACATTCTTCTCAAGTGCACATGGGACATTTTAAAAAATAGGCCACATATTGGGTCACAAGCAAAGTCTCCCCAAATTCAAAAAGATTTAAAATCATATCAAACATTTTCTCAGACCACAATGGCATAAGATTAGAAATAAACTACAATAAAAACATTCCAAAAAATTCAAACACTTAGAAGTTGAATAACATGTTACTAAACAATGATTGGGTTATAAATGAGATCAAAGAAGAAATTAAAAATATCCTGGAGACTAATGACAATAAAAACACAACAACACAAATGCTATGGGACACAATGAAAGCAGTGCTGAGAGGGAAGTTTATAGCTCTACAGCCCTACCTCAAAAAACAGGAAAAAATGGTAATGAATGACCTAACTCAACAACTCAAAGAACAAGAAAGAGAGCAACAAGAAAAACCCACTGTGAGCAGAAGGAATGAAATAATAAAGATCAGAGCAGAAATGAATGACATAGACACCAAAAGAACACTACAAAAAAATCAACAAAACCAAGAATTGGTTCTTCAAAAGAATAGACAAGATTGATGAACCTCTAGCCAGGTTCACCAAGAAGCAAAGAGAGAGGATCCAAATAAACAAAATCAGAAATGAGAGAGGTAAAATAACTACAGACCCCACAGAAATGCAAAGGATTGTTAAAAAATATTATAAACAACTGTATTCTAACAAATTACACAACCTAGAGGAAATGGACACATTCCTAGAAAAACACAACCTTCCAAAACTCACACAGGAAGATTTTAAAAATTTCAACACACTGAAATCTATGGAAGAAATTGAAGCAATTATCAAAAAGCTTCCCACAAACAAAAGCCCAGGGCCAGAGGACTTCACAGGGGAATTTTACAAACATTCATAGAGCTAAAACCCATCCTTCTCACACTATTCCAGAAAATTCAAGAGAAAGGAACACTTCCAAACACCTTCTATGACGCCAGCATCACCCTAATACCAAAACCAGATAAAGACAACACAATGAATGAGAATTACAAACCAATATCCATCATGAACATAGATACCAAAATCCTCAACAAAATTCTAGGAAATCGAATCCAGCAGTATACCAGAAAGATCATACACCATGACCAAGTAGGATTTATCCCAGGGATGCAAGGATGGTACAATATTTGCAAACCAATAAACGTGATACATCACATAAACAAATTGGGAGATAAAAATCACATAGTCGTATCAATTGATGCAGAAAAAGCATTTGACAAAATCCAACACCCTTTCTTGATAAAAACTCTCAGCAAGGTGGGAATAGAAGGATCATACCTCAATATAATAAAAGCCATATATGACAAACAGACAGCCAACATCATACTCAATGGGCAAAAACTAAAAGTATTTCCCCTAAAAACAAGAACAAGACAGGAATGCCCACTCTCACTACTCCTACTCAATATAGTGCTGGAAGTACAAGCCATTGCTATCAGACAAGAAAAATAAATAAAAGGCATCCAAATAGGAAAAGAAGTAAAACTGCCCTTATTTTGCAGATGACATGATACTGTACATAGAAAACCCTAAAGATTCCATCAAAAAATTATTAGATGTGATAAATGAATTCAGCAATATAGCAGGATACAAAATTAACACCAAGAAATCTATGGCATTTCTATATACCAATAATGAACTTACAGAAAGAGAGACTAAAAAAGCAACCCTATTTACCATTGCACCAAAACTACCTAGGAATAAACTTAACTAAGGAAGTAAAAGACCTATATGCAGAAAACTACATTACACTGAAAAAAGAGATAGAGGAAGACATAAACAGATGGAAGAACATACCATGTTCATGGATTGGGAGAATCAATATCATCAAAATGTCCATTCTACCCAAAGCAATCTATAAATTCAATGCAATCCCCATGAAAATACCAAAGCCATACTTCACAGCCCTAGAATAACTTTCCAAAAATTCATTTGGAATTAAAAAAAACAAAAACCCCGAATAGCTGCAGCAATCCTGTGAAAGAAGAACAAAGTAGGTGGGATCTCAATACCAGATTTCAAGCTGTATTACAAAGCCACTTTTCTCAAAACTGCCTGGTACTGGCACAAGAACAGACACATAGATCAATGGAATAGGATAGAGAACCCAGAAATCGACCCAAACCACTATGCCCAATTAATATTTGACAAAGGAGACATGAACATACAATGGAGTTAAGACAGTCTCTTCAACAAATGGTGTTGGGAAAATTGGACAGATACATGGAAAAAAATGAAACTAGAACACCAACTTACACCATACACAAAAATAAACTCAAAATGAATAAGGGACTTAAACATAATACAGGAAACCATAAAAATACTAAAGGAATCTACAGGCAGCAAAATCTCAGACATATGCCAAAGGAACTTCTTCACCGATACAGCTCCTGGGGCAATAGAAACTAAAGAAAGAATGAACAAATGGGACTGCTTCAAAATAAAGAGCTTTTGCACAGCAAAGGAAACCATCAACAAAACAACAAGAAAGCCCACTGCATGGGAGAACATATTTGCCAATAATATCAATGATAAGGGTTTAATCTCCAACATTTACAGAGAACTTATACAACTTCACAAAAAGAAGATAAACAACCCAATCAAAAAATGGGCAATTGATCTAAATAGGCACTTCTCAAAAGAAGACAGAAGGAAGGCCAAGAGACACATGAAAACATGCTCAAAGTCACTAATCATCAGAGAGATGCAAATCAAAACAATAATGTAGTATCATCTTACACCTTTCAGAATGGCTATCATCAACAAATCAACAAACGACAAGTGTTGGCGAGGATGCAGAGAAAAAGGAACCCTTGTGCACTGCTGGTGGGAATGCATACTGGTGCAGCTACTGTGGGGAACAGTATGGAGTTTCCTGAAAAAACTAAAAATGGAACTCCTATTTAACCCAGTGATCCCACTTCCAGGAATATATCCCAAGAAACTAGAAACCCCAATCAGAAAGGATATATGCACCGGTATGTTCATAGCAGCACTATTCACCATAGCTAAGATTTGGAATCAGCCTGAGTGCCCATCAGCAGATGAATGGATTAAAAAGCAGTGGTACATCTACACAATGGAATACTACGCTGCAGTAAAAAGAGAAAGAGCTCCTACCATTTGCAAAAAACTATATTAATTAAGGCAATGTAATATTGGTACAGGAATGGAATAGCTTAGAGTCCAGAAACAAACTTTCTCATATTTATGATAGCATCAAAATATTCTAATATTTTGAACACCACCCCACTTGTTTAAGTGGTCTGATAAATATGTTGGGAAAAGTTGAGATAAATAAGTTAATCTAGTTTCTTTATTATGGGACTACTACAGCCTTTGATGTGCTATTTTAATATCCCTCAAACTTACTTGTCTACACTTATTCAATTTTCAGCAAATATTGTAGTCAGATCTTAATTAGGATAAAAGTGTAGAAAACAGCAATTATTCTAGGTGTTTTAAGCAAGAGTATTTAATATAGGGAATTAAGTGCTTACATAAAACACCAGGAACTGCAAGAGCAGGTGCTTAGCTAAGATTATAGAAATCACTTCCAGATGACCACAGAATGGACCACAGAATTGGAGGCACTATCAATGAGGCCACCACTAGAACTAATCAGCCCGCCAACCCTGCTGCTCCAACCACAACTGCTTGTCAGTATCCAATAGTTGAATACTTTGTGCTCATGCCAAAACCCTCACATATCCATGACCTTACTTGTCATCACCAAACAGCAAAGATAGACAAAACAAAACAAAAATTCACACTCCAAATGTCTAACAAGTACCTTTGAAATGTAAACCAATTTTGTACTCAGGACAATAATCTACAGTTTTCTGTAGGCTAAGAAGGACTCTAATAAAAGGAGGGGGAACAAAGACTGGCTTTCTGAGCAACAGTATGCACCACAATTTATCAAGGGCCTGGTGTTATGAGCCAGTCACTTTTCTAGGCGGAGAATACATGTGTGAGCGTAGTCAGGTGTTGAACAAGTTAGTGGGATACATGCTCTCACTTCTGATGGAATTGCTATGAACATCTCCCAAAACTAGTGTTTTATGAAACACAATGTGGTAATTTTTCCCTCTTGGTAGTGAAGGTAAGTGATACATTTGTGCCTCAATTCTATGAATGATGGGTCACATCCTGGCATGTATTTGTCATATTATTTCTCACTCTTAATTTCCCCCATGTTCCCAAGTCTTGATTTAATTTTTATAATGTGCTATGCATTTTTTTTGTTAATCCTCACCTAAGGCTATTTTTTTCCATTGATTTTTTTTTTTTAAAGAAAGAATGGAAGGTAAGGGAAGGGACACACAGAGGGAAACATCAATGTGAGAGAGACACATCAGATGGTTGCCTCTGGCATGTGTCCCTCCCAGGGTCAGGGATAGAACCTACAACCAAGATACGTGTCCTTGACCAGAATTGAACCTTCAGTCCGCAGGCCAAACCAAAATATATAATACACCAAGCCAAACCAGCTGGGGCATGTGTTTTGTTTTTGTTTTTTTAAATTGTTGACAGTATTACAAATGTTCCCCAATCCCTGATCTTTCCCCCGTGCACCAAACTCCTACCCACCCCAGGCCTTCATCATACTATTGTCTGTATCCATGGGCTAAGCATATATGCATCTATATTCTTTGGTTAATCTCTTTCAGTTCACCCCAACTTCCTCCCCTCTGAGACCTGTCAGTCTGTTACATGCATCAGCAACATATGCATGTTCATCAGTTTATTTTGTTCATTAGATGACACATATAGTGAGATCATGTGATATTTTACTTTATCTGACTGAATTATTTTGCTTAGCAGAGTACTCCCCAGTCCCCTTTATGTTGTCTTAAAGGGTAAGAGATCCTTCTTTTTTATAGCTGCATAGTATCCCATTGTGTAAATGTATACAGTGTTTAAATCCATTTATCTGTTGATGGGCACTTGGGCTGTTTCCAGATCTTAGCTATTGCAAATAATGCTGCTATGAACATAGGGGTGCATATATTCTTTTAGATTGGTGTTTCTGGCTTCTTAGGATATTGGAATCACTAGGTCAAATGGCAGTAAAATGGTCAGAGGACCTGAATAGACACTTCTCCAAAGAGGACACACAAATGGCCAAGAGTCATATGAAAAAAATGCTCAACATCACTAATTATCCCGTATTGACCTTCTTTGTCTCTTTTATGGCCTTTGTTTTAAAGTCTATTTTGTCATATGTAAGTATTGCTACCCTAGCTTTTTTTTTTCATTTCTATTTGCATTAAATTTTTTTCTATCCTTTCATTTTTATCCTGTGGGAGTCTTTTCTTTTGAAATGGGTTGCTTAGAGACAGCATATATATGGGTTATGTTTTCTTATCCATTCAGCTATTCTATATCTTTTTTAAAAAATATATTTTATTGATTTTTTTTATAGTGAGGAAGAGAGAGGGATAGAGAGTTAGAAACATTGATCACCTGTCTCCTGCACACCCCGCACTGGGGATGTGCCCGCAACCAAGGTACATACCCCTGACTGGAATCAAACCTGGGACACCTCAGTTCTCAGAACAACACTCCATCCACTGAGCCAAACCGGTTAGGGCTACCCTATATCTTTTTTTTTTAACATTTAATCAATTTAAATTTAACATTAATATCAACTAGAGGCCCAGTGCATGGTAGGGTCCCTAGGCCTGGCTGGTGATCAGGGCCAATCAGGGCCTTGTGGCTATTGGCTGGGGCCTTCCTTTCTCTGGCTGCTGTATGCCAATCAGGGCCTTCCTTCATTCCACACCACCTTCTGGTGGTCAGCACATGTCATAGCGAGTGGTCAAACTCCTGGTCAGTCAAAATTCTGAGGGGACAATTTGCATATTAGCCTTTTATTATATAGGATAGGTACTTATTTATTGCCATTTTTATTCTCTATGCCTCTGTTCCTTTCTCTCTTTCAGTTTATTCTTCTTAAAGCAGTCCCTTTAATATTTCTTGCAATGCTGGTTTGGTGATGATAAACTCTTTTAGCCTCTTTTTGTCTGTGAAGCTCTTCATTTCACCTTCAATTTTGAATGATAGCCTTGCTGGATAGAGTAATCTTGGTTTCAGATCCTTGCTTTTCATTACTTTGAATACTTTATACCATTCCCTTTGGCCCCTTGTGTCTGTTGCAAAATCAGCTGACAGTCTAATGGGAACTGCCTTTTAGGTAACTGACGGCTCTCTCTTGCAGATTTTCTTGGTCTTCAACATGTGCCATTTTTATTATGATTCATCTTAATTGGGACTCTCTGTGCTTCCTGAACCTGTATGACTTTTTCCTTCACCAGGTTAGGGAAGTTTTCTGTCATTATTTCTTCAAGCAGGTTCTCTAGCCTTTGCTTGCTTATTCTTCCTCTGATACTCCTATGATGCAGATGTTGCTATGTGTCATGCTGTCCCAAAGTTCTCTTAAATTATCCCTGTGCTTTTAAATTATTTTTTCTTTTTGCTGCTCTGAGTGATTTTTTTCTACTGTTCTCTAATTTGCTGATTCAATCTTCAGCTTCCTCTAACTTATTCTTTATTCCTTCTAGTGTATCCTTTATTTCAACCGTGCCATTCTTCATTTCTGATTGGTTGTTTTTCATGGTTTCTATATCCCTTTTCATGCTGTTAGGCATTCTTAAAACCATTAATTTGAACTCTGTTTGTGATAAATTGCTTGCCTCTATTTCCTTTAGCTCTTTTTCTGGTGATTCCTCCTGTGCTTTCATTTGGGTCATGTTTCTTTGTCACCCCATTTCTGTTTATTGGATAGGACTTCTATAACTCCCAGTCTTGGTGTAGTGGCTTTCTGCAGTGGGTGTCTTGTGGGACCCAGTTGTGTAGTCTCCTTAATCTTCTGAGATGGGTACTCATGGAATATCCCTTGTATGGGTTATGTGGGCCTTCCTGTTGTATTTTGGTCTTGATTGATATTGACATTTATGGGTGGGCTCAGCCCTCAGGCTGGCTGACTATAAGGCTCAACACTGACCACATCGTGACAACTGCTATACAAGTGCTAACAGAACAAAATCAGACAAAACAAGACCAAACTGAAAACAATGTGAAAACAAACACAAACCACCACCAACAAAAACAACCACAAATAATAATAATAAAAAGAATACTAAAAGACAAAAAAGTAAAAGAGTTAGAAATGAAAAAAAGAAACCACAAAGGGGAATAAGAAGAAAAATAGAAAGAATCCTAATATATAAAACCTGGGGTCCGTAACATCCAAAACGACTGAAGGCTCAACCAGCCAAAGTCAGTGCTGGGTTGCTGTGGTGATCTAGCACTGACTGCTACTGTTGTGGGCGCCCCAACCCAACACTGACTGCTGAGGGGGTTGCAGATCAGTCTGAAGAGAGGCCCCAGGAAAGAGAAGCAGAGTCTGATCTGTAGCCTCCATGGCAGCTGTTGATCAGCACTTGCCTCTCTCTTTTGCTCCGGGCCTGGCCAACAGCTGCACCTCTCTTTCTCCTGGACCTCTGTTGGGGCTGCTGATCAGCTCCGCCTCTCAACCAGGCTCATTGATAGAGATGCTGACTGGCATAGAAACCAACCAATCAGAACCAAATCTGGGTGAAGTGTGAGCAATGGCTGCCTAGGAGGTGGAGCTTTTGATGCTGAGTGGCATAGAAACTGACCAATCAGAACCAAATCTGGGTGACCTGCGAAGGCAGAACCTAAGGTGGGGGATGAGGAGTGGTTTTAAGGGCAACAGCTGTTTGGTGTAAGGTGTAAGAAAGTGGTTCAATTTTTTAATGACTGGTTTGGCAGTTTAGTGCATATGGCTGGCTATCAGTCCAGATATAGGGATTATGTATTTTTGTCTGCCAAGAGTATCTCCTCCTGATGAAAAAGGCTTTCCCACCCCTATTTAAGCAATCCTATCCTATATAATCTATCTATATTACTAAAAGGGTAACATGCTAATTAGACTGGGTCAACTGGCCATCTTCCAGACATCTGACTTCTTTCTGGACAAAGCCATGGTGGTGGGGAGCCAAGACAGAGGCTATTAGGGGTGATCTGACCAGCAGGGTAGGGCAGTTGGGGCTGAGATCAGGCCTGCAGCGAAGAGCAGTTAGGGGTGATCAGGTAGGCAGGCAGAGAGGTTAGGGGGGATCAGGCAGGAAGACAGAGAGGTTGGGGCAATCAGGCAGGGGTATTGAGGGGTGATTAGGCAGGCAGGCAGGTAAGAGGTTAGAAGCCAGTGGTCCCAGATTGCAAAAGGGATGTCGGACTGCTGGTTTAGGCCCAATCCCACAGGGGTCCCTAATTGGAGAGGGTGCAGGCTGGGCTGAGGAACACCCCCCAACCCCCTGTGTACCGGGCCACTAATCCTATATAATAAAAGGCCAGTGATCATAATGCCTGGAACAACTGCTTGACCAGTTGCTATGAGGTACATTGATCACCTCTCAGTCCCTCCCCACCAGCCTGCAGGCTCTGATCACTGCATGGCAAACAGGGAATCATGGAGAACTGGGTGGGTGGCAGCAGGACAGGACTAGGGACTGGCAAGCTGGGAGGAAGATGGCCTTGATTGCAGGCTAGGTCTAGGGACCCTACCCAAGCATGAATTTGTGCACTGAGCCTCTAGTAAGAATATAAAAAAGAAAACAAGATAATAATAATTTTAAAAGTAATAATAATAAATAAAATATATAATAGGAACAGAAAAATAGGGAGAAAAAAATAAAGGTAAAAAATGAAAAAAAGAGAAAAAAACAGAATATATGGAAAGAGAAAAAGAAGACATGAAAGAAAAAGAAAAAAACTAAAAGAAAAGGAAATACAAAAGAAAATGTTAAAAAGATAAAATAATAAAAATAAGTGGAGTTAGTCTCCACTGATTTGGGGGTTCACTGTGATTACCCTTTGGGTCTGCTATTTGTGGGTCTCGCTAGATTTTACTCTGACGCTGTCTCAACCTGGCCTCTTGGTGTGCAGGTCTGGGCCTCCAGAGAGGTTCTCTGGTGCAAGCCAATGTGAGTGGCTGCCTCTGCCGGGCCTTTGGCAACCTGACTGAAGCTCATCAGTGCACAGCCCAACTAGTCTGGTGCGCAGGGCTTCCATAGCCCAGCGGTTGGTTCTTCTTGGGTCCCTTACATTGAATGCAGCTGCTCACAGCTTCTCTCCCTTCCTCCACAGAGCTGGGCTCTGCGGTGGTTTCCACCACCTGGCTGGGTTAGTTTAAATAGACTTGCACTGCGGGTGATGCCCATAGCTTGTAGCAGGGGGGAGGGGCACTTTCTCTCATTCCTAGGACTGTGCCAGCTGAACTCACTGGGGAGCTCAACTCCGGTTCCCGCTAATGCAGCTGAAGGGCCCGGGACATGCCCGTCGATCTCCCAGTCCATAGCCCAGTCTGGTTGCAATGCCTCAGCACTGTCGGGCTCTCTGGTACCTCCTCTCTGCCACACCAAGTAGGAGGGGATAAAAAAATAAAACCAGCCTGGCATGGCACTCCAGTCTTTTGGAGTGTCTCACCCTCACTGGGAGGGGCCTCCACCTAGTTTCCCACCGGCCAAATATCGATTCCTTTGCACCGTCAGACCCAGTCGTAGGAGTGCAAATTTTCAGCTCAGAGGCCTTCCCCTTTGCCGGATTGCAGAAGAATGGGAAAGACCCAGCTGTTCTGCAGGTAGGGGTAGGTTTGCTACCCGTCTGCTCAAGTTGTGCAAGATGGATCTTCTTTCCCAAGTCACACTGTCCAGCCCCCTTCCACTTTGCCCAAAGTTCTCTCAGAGAGCAAAGGGCTGCTCAGATTACTTTTGGGTGTACCAATCAGATTCCTCCGCCAGGCCCAATCTTTGCCACGTGGTTCCTCCTCAGACATAAATTGCAAGGAACATGCCAGGTCGATGTTGTAAGAAAGAAATCCTTCTTTGCTTGGGATGGTGCAGTCTGAGACTTCCAGTTCGAACGGACCGAATCCCCACTGATTCCCACTGCCCCCAATGCTACATGGGCTCTGTTGCTCAGGATTGGGGATCCCTGCATGGGGCGAGAATCTCCTCTCCCGGGGGGTGGGGAGGTGGTGGCTCTGCTGCTGCACGCCCCCTCCTCCCCGCCCTTCCACCGCCCGTCCTGGACTCCCCTACAGTGCAGGTGTGCGAGCTGGCTGCCTTCTCCATGTTTCCTTTTGTCCTTTCTCCACATTCCCTGCCTACAATACTTCAGACCAACTACACTTCAGCTGTTTTTTTAAAGACAAGTTTAGCTTCAAGACTGGTCGGATGTTGGGAGCAAGTGGATGAGCTGTACTATGTGTTTTTGTAAGGTCATTTGATTTTCAAATCTTCCTTCTTGAAAATCAATCGTTTGTCTATGTGAAATCCAATGTCACTCATAAGGCGTTGGCCCACTCACAAATTCGAACTGCTGTTATTTTTGTTGGCTTCGCAAGTTTGATAAAATATAACTGTAAAATAAAAGCATTTATTTCATTTCTGGTTTCATTTTGAAAACACAAAGACTAATAAGATTAAAACTTTAAGCAACATGTTCTTTGGGAAAAATTAATACAACATGCTCTACAGTATTTTGTGATTATTGGCTTTATTAACATAGCACAATTAATCTTAGATATAAAAATGTATAATTAACTATGTGATTATTACAAGTTAAAATTTATTCTTTGTTCCCTATATTGCCATTTAACTGGAAAAATAAACCAACAACAAAATCTTGCCATCTTACAATCAATTTGAAGTAGGTTGTTCAGGAATAACAAGATAAAATAAATTCTAGCCTGGAATGTATTAAATTTTAGCAAAACAAAAAGGTTTAATCCAGTCTGGCTCATAAAGTTAGAAAATAATGTTTATGATTTTTGAAAATTCATCGGAACTTTTTCTCTACGCTGGTTCCTTTGTGATACATTTTCTTGAGTTCTACCCATGACTGCCACAGTAACAGTCCTGGTATCAGAATCCACACACTATTGAAAAATACCAGATAGACCCAAAAATAGAGCCAATTGTTGGTGCTGAGATTGGGGCTTCCCATAAGCCACTCCGGGGAGAAGGTCATCCACCCGCCATACAATTCACACACGCACAGAGTAATCTGTATGAAGTGCCTGTGAAAGAGAAAGAAACGAGCAATGAAACTGCCAGCTTGGCACCCTGAGTGAGGACAGCAGCAAGTCTTCCAGGACAGAAAATCTCTCTGAAGTTGGCCTTCAGTTTCCATGTGGTGCCCCTTTACGTGAAAGTCACTCTAACCAATGAAGACCCACGCTTTCCCTGAAGCAGCGGCACTGTCCTCTCCAGAAGACCATTCTCAGAGTGAACACTGCATGTAACTGCACCTACCTGACATTGTTTCAGGGAATTATCTCCAGGTTAGCAATCTATTTACCCCAGATCACTTTGTCTTTAAGGAGGAAAGGAAGGAAAAGGGAGGAAGGATGGTTGAAAGTCTCAGAGTCTGACTGATGGATGGTGAGTCATCCACCCTTCTCCTTCTCCCCATGCTATGCCTTTCTCATATCCTCCATAACCTAGAAAGATTTCTTACTTATCTGGCACGTCTAACTCAGAATCCCACAAGAAAATGTACTTTGTAGCAAGAGGAATACCAGTGTTCTAGAGTGAGTTGGGGATGAGAGAGAGGATGAAAATATCCTCTAGAATATCGGTGCAAATCATTCAGTGCTGCTAACACCAGGCTTGCCTATACAAAGCCTAGGTTGTTACTGCAATCATATTTCTCAGATGCTTTATTTTGAACTGTTTGAAATGGTCTTACTGACACCATAATCCTTTTCTAATAACAAACAATTTTTGTTTCTACTCTACTTTTTGTCTAACAAAGAAATGTGATCATAATCTCCTTCAAATGTCACGTAAGCACTGGGACTGCTAATGTTTCTCCTCTTTTCAGCAGGATAGGAGCAGAGCACTTACCGATAATATTTCTCTTTGACTATAGCGTACATGAGGACCAATGACAGAGACCCATCCAGGACAACAGTCAGGATTTCTACAGACACAATGGTTGGGTCAAAATGAAGCCATCTTGCATCAGCTTTGCCATATTCTTTCCCTAAAAACAAAACACACTTTGCCACTTATCTTTTTTATAACAGTCAATGGAAATGACCATTTTCCCCCCTTTAGGATGAGATCAAAGGAATAGCTACCATTCTCTCTGCATTCTTCAGAATGCCTTAGTAGAAGGCAAGAGAAGCCCTGAGATGAAATGCATTTGCCACCTAACACAATTACAATAACAATATTATGTTATATTGGTAAAATAATTTACAGTCTGTAAGGTGCTTTTATATGTGTGCCCTCTTTACCCCCTTTTCATTGTAAGTAGCAGAATGCTAAATTAATTAGAATTAACATAGTCAGATTTTGCAAAGACAATCTTGAATAATTATCTTGTAAATACAATATAATTCCTTACTTTAAAATTTCAACATAACGTCTGTAAGCATAATTTAGATATCGGAAAATTATTAAGGAAATGTTTATTTAAAACATGTGTTTATTAATAATTGAAGGAAATTAAGTGCTGAGGGAGCAGAAGGAAAGGGAAGGGAATAATATAGCCTGGACCAGAGAATGAATCCAAAAGGGACAAAAGAGGCATTTCAGTTTGCTACAGGGACAGATTCACTAACAACCACCACCAAATCCTCATTGTGTTGACTGGACATGCCCTAAAATCTCTCCAGACCACACTGTCAAGATGGTTCTTTAGAAAGGACCATGAGGTGTGCAAGCCTTTAGAACTGGATTGAGAGCCAGGCACTGGGTGAGGCCACATTCCCCTTCTTCCCTCCTTTCTTTTTTTTACCTTTCTTTTTTCTTTCTCTCTTGCCCTCCCACTTGCTCTCTCTTTCTCTCTGTGATATATTCTGGTCCTAAAATCTCAAATAATCAAAGTAAAAAAAACAAATGTTCCCACCTCTTCTCTCCATTTAAATCTGTTCTCATATTATTTAGAAAAGGTATGAATGGTGAAAAAATTAGCAGCATGTTCTGATTGGGCTGAGCTGCACAAAGCCCTAGCCTCTTACTGGCCAGAGTTAGGATCCATTGGGGGCCAGGGACAAAGGGTTTTAATGAAGGGCTATTCTGAGAGAAGGGATGGCCAGTAAACAGGATTAGCTTGTCCTCAGCCAACTGCCAGCTATGAACTAACTGGAAAACAACATAATAGTGAAAGCCAAAAATTTTCCTCTAAATTTAAACATACATATAATAGGCAAAATGTACCCTGTATGCATACAAAATCTAAGAAAACATCACAAGTAAAATGTCAATGCTTTAAGAACTAAGAGATTAGTGGGTGTTTATAGACATTCAGAACTATAACACCATTCATTCTTTCTTTACTTCAAGAAATCTTTTGGAGCACACAGAAGGTTCTGTGCTAGCAATGACTAGGACACAAAGTCTGCTGCAAGTGGCTCACATTTTAATGAGGTCAAAGCATGCAATGAGTGATGGTGACAGAGTATGGGGACATGGAGGAAGTGGCAGCTAAGCCAGACAAAGGAGGTGAGGTGCTTTGATCACTCCCTCTCACCTCATGGGTGCGGGAAAGATTTCCCCCTAGGGTTATGGGGACAACACAGTACACTACACGCGACACTGGGCAGGTGAGACTGATGGCAGATTCTTAGCCACATGCACTCCCAGCCTGGGGAAGAGGGCACTGCATCAGGCAGGCCATGTGGGGCTGCACTTGAAAATGGAATGACAAGGAGGGGCTGGGAGAGGCAGGCTGTGTAGTAACAAGACTATGGGGTGACCTCTGGTCCCTGTGGCAGGAGGTGAAGCCCACTACTCAGGGATCATAGGCACTGTGCCTCGTCCCCACCACCAAGATGGTCGTTTGGCCGAGGGACCTTATGTGAGAAAGCAAGGGTGAGGAAGGGACTTGCAGGTAGGCCATTTGAGGCCCTCTGGATTTTACCAGATGTCAAGGCACAAATAACACTGGACCTTTATTTCGGACCTTCCTGAACTGTGTGAAGGGGAAGGGTATTTCAGGGAGAAGCATGTGCAAAAGCCTGGAGCTGAGAGAACATGGTGTGTCTAAACCTTTATGCAATTCAGCCAAACTGAAGAATTCTTTGGGCCGGGGGTCAGGAAAGGGGGGAGCCAAAGTTAATGCTGAGAGGAAGGCGGGGGGGGGGAGGGGCGTGTGGGAGTCCCTTTCCACGTCCCGCGTGGTTCAGGGTTCCCGGTTCAGGGTTTGGGTTCTGAAGGAGGCCGCACGCAAACGAAAAGAGAGACTAGAAAACATTAATTTGGCGATATTGGGAGGCCAGGCGGGAGCCTTCCTCTAGTGCAGCGGTTCTCAACCTGTGGGTCGCGATCCCAGCAGGGGTCGCATGACCAAAACACAAGGGTCGCCTAAAGCCATCGGAAAATACATATTTCCAATGGTTTTAGCCGCTGAGAAGTTGCGCTACTGTCTGCAGCAGTGCTATTCAGCTGGAAAGAACACCGTTATGGATGCGTGTTCCAAACTGAATGCCTGCACGCATGCGCAGACGTAATTGCATCATCCGTCCAGGGCCTAAGGGGCGGGGGAAGCAGGGGGAACGCTCCACAGTCCATAGCAGCGCATTCCCTGTGTCTGGCGCTTGCTGACGTCATCAGTGGGCGGATGCAGCAAGCGCTGGAGGACAGAAGCCTAGGAGGCGGAGAGGCAAGAGAGCCTGCGAGACAGCCTGCTGGTGTAAAAAAGGTTAATAATGTAAACACAGTACACACACCATATACACAATACTGTGTAAGTGTAAGGTGCTTTGTGTGTAATCATTACACAGTACACAAAGCAGCTTACACTTAAAGCACCATACATTTACACAGTGTGAACTACATCGGTCTTATACTATAAGAGACCACTAGAAGATGTAGTTCACACTGTTCCCCTATGTATAATTATTTCCCATATCTCCCACTATATTCCCATATTCTGAATGAGGAAACTGCTGAAATCAGCTGTTTCCGGCATTGAATCCGCCTCCTATTGATTTCATTGTGAGTGTGGCGGATTTTGTGGAAGAGAGCTCCTGAGAATCTCGAGTTACCACACAATCCGCCTTAGCCTCCTATTAATTTCAATAAGAGGCGGAAAAATAACAGTTTCCGACACATTTCTTCCTCTCCAATTTAAGTCAATGGGAGGCTGCGGCAGATTCTGCTCAAATATAGAGCATGTTGCTTAATTTTTCCACATTAGGCTTTTTCCTAGCGCAGAAAAATTTAAGCAACATGCTCTATATTTGAGCGGAATCTGCTGCGGCCTCCCATTGACTCGAATAAGAGTTAGAGACATATGCCAGAACTGCATTTCTGCCGTACAGGGGACCTCTCCTCTGCGGAATTCACGGGTTTCCCATTGAAGTAAATGAAATGTGGATTCCACTGCAGAAACCGCCACTTCATAGTGTGAAAGAGTCCTGAAAGATGCCATGCAGAAACTGCAGTGTATCCTATGACATAGTTCACACTGTTCTATATAGAAAACTTGCCACTAATCTGGAAAAAAACAGATCCATTAGTTAAGCATGTGAATACGACCCCCTGGTCATAGTAACAGGTGTGTAATAGAAAACAACACAGGGAATAGTAAATAATAGGAAACTTTAACAAACTCTTTAGACGCGACCATCTTTTATTTTATTTTTTTTTAGCAAACCGTCTCATGACAATGGATCATGTAGACAAGAATATTAGGAAAAGAAAATACACTGAGGATTTCTTGCAGTATGGTTTTGCCTCAATAATTATAGCAGGAATTGAGAAACCACAATGTGTTATTTGTTGTGAAGTTCTCTCAGCTGAATCTATGAAGCTGAACAAACTAAAACGCCATTTTGATAGCAAACATCCAAGCTTTGCTGGCAAGGATATCGACTATTTTAGAAGCAAAGCTGATGGACTCAAGAAATCTAGATTTGACACTGGTGGCCAGTACCACAAACACGATATAGCAGCTGTTGAAGAGTCATATTTGGTGGCACTCAGAATCGCCAGAGCTATGAAACCTCACACCATTGCTGAGGATTTACTGTTGCCAGCTGCAAAAGACATAGTTCGAGTGATAATTGGAAATGAATATGTTCAGAAATTGAATGCAATTTCCTTATCTAACGACACTGTCCACAGAAGAATAGAGGACATGTCTGCCGATATTCTTGATCAGGTGATCCAGGAAATTAAATCTGCACCACTACCAATATTCAGTATCCAGCTTGATGAATCTACAGACGTGGCAAACTGTGCACAGTTATTGGTTTACGCGAGGTATATTAATGATGGTGACTTTAAAGATGAGTTTCTTTTTTGCAAACCACTTGAAACAACAACAACTGCACATGATGTTTTTGATGCAGTTGGTTCTTTTCTAAAAGCACATAACATCTCCTGGGAAAAGGTTTGCAGTGTTTGCACAGATGGTGCTCCTGCTATGCTAGGATGTTGCTCAGGATTTCAATGTTTGGTACAAAATGAATCGCCAAAAGCATTCGGAACACACTGTATGATACATCGCCAAATATTAGTGACTAAGATACTGCTGCAAGATTTACAAGAAGTAATGAAAAGCGTCATAACATGTGTCAATTTTGTTAAGTCGAGCGCCTTAAACAGTCGGCTGTTTTGGCAACTGTGCAACGAGCTAGATGTGCCAAACAATGCTCTGTTACTTCACACTGAAGTCAGATGGTTGTCAAGAGGAAAAATTTTAAAACGTGTCTTTGAGCTTCGTGATGAACTGAAAACATTTTTTAATCAGAAAGCAAGACTGCAATTCGAAGCATTTTTTAGCAATAAAACTGAGCTGCAGAAAATAGCTTTCTTGGTGGACATCTTTGTCATCTTGAATGACTTAAATTTATCACTGCAAGGACCAAATGCAACGTGCCTTGATTTGTCCAAAATAATTAGATAATTCCAAATGAAACTTCAGCTTGGAAAAAATAAATTGGATAAAAATAAAATTTACATGTTTCCTACATTATCTGCCTTCTTTGAGGAACATGACATTGAGCCAGACAAAAAAATTATGATGATAACTTCTGTGAAAGAACATTTGCACATGCTTGCAGATGAAATTTCATCATACTTTCCTAATCTACCTGACACCCCATTTGCACTTGCCAGAAGTCCATTCATAGTGAAAGTTGAAAATGTTCCGGAGACAGCGCAAGAAGAGTTCATTGACCTAATTAACAATGATGCAGCGAGAACAGATTTCTCGACGATGCCACTGACAAAATTCTGAATTAAGTGTTTACAGTTATATCCTATTCTGTCTGAGACTGGGCTGTGCCTTCTTCTTTCTTTTCCAACAATATAGCTTTGTGAAACAGGGTTTTCCAGCTTGCTGGTAATCAAGTCTAAATACCAAAGTAGACTTGTTGTGGAAAATGATCTTCGCTGTGCCCTTGCAAAGACTGCCCCAAGAATTCCTGAATTGGTAAGCAAGAAGCAACCACAAGCCCTTGCAAAGACTGCCCCAAGAATTTCTGAATTGGTAAGCAAGAAGCAACCACAACCATCTCACTGAATTTGGCAGCATACTGTTGCAAAATATTGCACTGTTGTTTACTGTTATTTTACTGTTGTTATATTTAAACCCATGCTATGCCATGGTAAAATGTTATTTATTTGGAATTGTTGTTATGTTTAAACCCATGCTATGCCATGGTGAAATGTTATTTATTGAAATTAGTAATAAATATTTCTCAACATATTAAATATTGTTTTTGTGATTAATCACTATGTTTAAATTATGTTTGATTTGTAGCAATGAGAATACATAATGCATATCAGGTATTTACATTCCGAATCATAACTGTAGCAAAATTACAGTTTTGAAGTAGCCACCAAAATTATTCTTTGGTTTGGAGTCACCGCAACATGAGGAACTGTATTGCAGGGTCATGGCATTAGAAAGGTTGAGAACCACTGCTCTAGTGGAAAGGACTACCACTTGCTCTGGCCTTTTTCCTCCCTTTTATTAAGGCTTCTGGACACACCCCTAGCCTTTAGGCAGGAAATAACAAAACATAAATTAACATGAAACAAACAGGTAGAGGCTGCTTTAGCTAACAATGTTTTCAACTAAACAGTGAATAATTAGCTCTGACCTTTCAGAGCAGTTAAGGTTGACCAGCCTTCTGGTCTCCTGTTTACATCCATTTAGTGAGAACAATGTTTGGTTTCCCAACAGGATTGGACAGTAAAAGCAGGCCTTGCTACCTATCTGTCTCAGCAAATCAAGCCTCTGGTATCTCCTCATCTACTGTTTAACCTTAACCACACCTTGGCTGGTTAATTACAGCATTGATAAGCCTAACGCTGTGATCATTATCTTTGTGACTGACACCAGATTTAGGCAGAGGTTTAGAGGGAAGGATGCACACTAAAGATGGGAGTAGATCTCCAGGACCCAAGACACAGCCATGCCCTTACCAACAGAGCAGAGGCTAGGAGATGATAGGGGCAACAAAGGCTTTCTGACTCCTCTGAGCTTCTTCTCAATAGCACCTTAAACTTGGGCTTTGTCCTTAGCCTTAGTCCAGCAGAGTCAGTTTAATAAAAGTTCCCCATTCTTGGTATCTTTCTTTTCAAGTTTTATTGATACAGTTGGCATACAGCACTGGAAAAGTTTAAGTGTACAGCATAATGACTTGACTTACATATATTATAAGATGATTAGCATCCCTCATCTCATATAGATTTAAAAAAAAAAAGAAAGAAAAAAATGTTTTTTGTTTTTTCCCGTGATGAGAACTCTTAGGATTGATTTACTGTCTTAACAACTTACATCATTGTTAACTATAGACATCAAATTGTACATTACACACTTAGCACTATTTATCTTATAACTGGAAGTTTGTATCTTTTGATCACCTTCACACAATTCTCCCACCCTCTATTCCCTGCCCCTGGTAACCTCAAATCTGATCTCTTTTCCTGTGAGTTTGGATTTGTTTGTTTGTTTTTTAGATTTGACGTAAAAGTGAGATCATACAATATGTGATTTTTTCAGTCTGACTTATTTGAGTTAGCATAATTCCTTCAAGGTCCATCCATAGGTAATGCATACATGCATATAAGATCATTGTCTAATCTCTTCCTGCACCCCTGTTACAGAAAACCAGAATAATCAAACCATGCTCAGAGAGTTTGGAGTTAACATTTATTACACATGGGTCCAGAGGAAAATGTCTCTCAAATTTGGGGCCCCAACATGCAGAAATTTTCCGTATTTATATGTTTTTACCTTCTTGGTCTCCCAAATATGGAATGTTTCCCGCCCCTTTGCAAGTTCTTAAAGGGCTCCTTTGTGCTGAGGCCTTGAGACCTCAACCAAAGGCCTGGACTAGTGCCAGCACTGATAATTTTGTCCAGGAAAGGTTTAATGGCCTCTCTGAAGTGAGAATAGTCTCATTTTCCTTATTATTTAGCAAGCAAACATTTACAGAAGCCAATAGCAAGGTTAAAATTTCAAACAGCAGTTTTTATATAAGATGGATACTTCATTCCCCACTGGTTTTATGTACATGAGTCAAATCATTGACTCTTAGTCATTGTCAAAAAGGGAGTTATATTTACCCCTGAGGACTATAATTTTAATTTTCTGTCTAATAAAGTTAGTGGGCCTACTTATAACATAAGGGTCCAGAATGAGGGCCAGGAGTAATCTTTAGAGAGTCCAAAAAGTCTTGGACTCTCTATTTTTCCTGAGCTGCTTAAGCTGGGTGTTATGAAGCCACATTGGGATTTCATTGACCTTGACTGCCGTGGAGGTGGTCCTTTCCAGGTAGAAGTCAGTCCTTAGGTGGCAAATTTCTGTACCCAAACAGAGTCACCAGGGTGGAAGGGATGAATCGGATCAGAAGGTGGTACAGGCAGATCGTCTCAGATGTACTTCTGGATTGCTTCCTGGGTAGACTGTAAAGTCTGTAAGAACTTGAATAAAGACTGGTTATGGATTTCAACTTTTCTAGATTGAGTAGATCTGGGTCTGGAAGAGTCACTAGAATCTGTAGAGGCCCCACTGGTTTTAGGGCAGCCTCCTGGGCAGCTTCAGCTGTGGCCCGATTCCCTCTTGCTTCTATGGAGACCCTTATCTTGTAAATAGCACTATGTATGTGAGCCATTGTAAATGCGTACCTGCTATCAGTATAAATTGTTACTGATTTTTAAAAAATTAAATCTATATTATTCAGATCATTACATTTGTTTCTCTTTTTTCCCCTCCATAGCTCCCCTCCACCCGGCTCCCACCTTTCCTTATACCCTTATATCCCTCCCGTTGACCTCATCCATAGGTATATGATTTCTGTCTAGTCTCTCCCTGTATATCCGTCACCCCTTTCCCCCTGAGAATTATCAGTCCACACCCTTTCTGTGCTCCTGATTCTATTATATTCACCAGTTTATTCTGTTGATCAAATTTTTAATTCACTTAATTTTTACATTCATTTGTTGATAGATATGTATTTGTTGTTCATAATTTTTTTTATCTTTTACCTTTTTCTTCTTCCTCATCTAAAAGAGTACCTTTCAGCATTTCATATAATACTGGTTTGGTGTTGATGAACTCCTTTAGCTTTTTCTTATCTGTGAAGCTCTTTATCTGCCCTTCAATTCTGAATGATAGCTTTGCTGGATAGATTATTCTTGGTTGTAGGTTCTTGCTATTCATCACGTTGAATATTTCTTGCCACTCCCGTCTGGCCTGCATCGTTTCTGTTGAGAAATCAGCTGACTGTTGTATGGGTGCTCCCTTGTGGGTAATGAACTGTTTTTCTCTTGCTGCTTTTAATATTCTCTCTTTGTCTTTTGCTCTTGGTATTTTAATTATGATGTGTCTTAATGTAGTCCTCTTTGGATTCCTTTTATATGGGGTTCTGTGTGCTTCCTGGACTTGTAAGTCTATTTCTTTTACCAGATGTGGGAAGTTTTCAGTCATTATTTCTTTAAATAGGTTTTCAGTATCTTGCTCTCTCTCTTTCTTTGGCACCCCCACAATTTTGATGTTGGTATTTTTGAAGCTGTCCCAGAGGCTCCTTACATTAGCTTCACACTTTTGGATTCTTTTCTCTTCTTGCTTTTTCAGTTGAGTGTTTTCTGATTCTTTATATTTCAGAGTTTTGACTTCATTCTTGCCTTCCTCTAGTCTGCTGTTAGGTCTCTGTATAATATTTTTTATTTCAGTCAGTGTACGTTTAATTTCTAGTTGGTCCTTTTTCATCTCCTCTTGGGTCTCACTAACTTTATCCAACTTTTCTAGGATATTCTTGAAAAACCTTATAAGCGTGGTTTTGAACTCTATATCCAGTTGTTTATTTTCCTCCATTTATTTTGTTTGTGATCCCTTCCCTTGTCTTGGCATATTTACTATGCTGGGAGAACTTCTGTGTTGGATTCAGCCTTATGATATCAGACTTGCAAAACTGCAAAAGCCTGTCTGTTGAGCTTGGGAGGGTGGAGTCTCAGGGCTTAAAGGACCACCTTGCCTTCCAATTGGCCCTGAGTCTCACGTGACTGGGTAATCGCTGGAGCGGTGCCTGTGCGTGTGTGGGCTCTCTCACAGTGCCTCTAAACTGCTGCTCCTCCGGCTCCCCTGCGCTCCGGGACCATATGAGTCTGGGTCCCCAGAGTGTCGCCTGAAACTGGGGTTTAGTGGAGCTAGAAGTCACGCAGTTGGGAGGGTCTGTCTCCCGCCCACTTGTGAAATCCAGTGGCACAATCAGCAGTCGGTGCTCTGCGCACAATGCCGTGCGCGTCACCAGACTTCTGATCTTTTACAACTTCCCTAAATTTCCGTGCACTTCTCCCTTTTCACAGTCCAAACTCCCCCTGTATGAGTTTCGGCTGGATCTGGGGTTTAGAGTTGTAGGATAAGGGTTTCAATGCTGTCAAGAGTCTCCATCTCCCTCCCGCCAGAGAAAGCCAGCCAAGTTCTCCGGCATCAGCTCTCTCCACACGTGCGTCTCCATACTTCAACTTTTTGCAGCTCCTCTGGATCTCTGTGAGTCCCTCTCTTTCCTTCTAGTTGTAGAATTTCCACTCAGCCAGCTTTCCTGTGGTTCTGGATGATGTCCATTCTGTCTTTTGAAATTGTTGTGTGAGGCAGCAGTGTAGGTGTTTATCTATGCCTCCATCTTGGATTTCCCCCTGATTTTTCTTTTGTCTACCAGAGAGCCTGAAACTGGGTGACTGGAGTGTTTGACATCCAGTGCTCTATGTGTTCTGGAGTAAAGCCTCAACCTCATGTGGGGCAGTTAGGATTAGTTACTGCCCTAGGGTTAACTTATTTGCTTTTTCGATAAGCATAGCTGTGGCTGCAAGTATGTCATCCAAATGCAAAGGGGTCAAGTCTTTTGGACAAATAGGCTACTGGCCTTCTCTAAGGGCTGACTTTGGGTGAATACCTCTTTGGCTATGCCCCTTGTTTCACATACATAGAGATGGAAAGACTTAGTTAAATCTGGTAGCACTAGTTGGCCCTTGCTCTGCTTATGTTTGTCTAAGTGCCTAATATATTACCTCAAAGATCCTGGCTCTGAATTCTTTTAGGGAAAATGGACATTGAATTTCTTCTGTAGCTGCTTCATGCTGAGAAGGGATGGAGTTTTCCTCAGAGCCAAGAGATCCTTGATGTCTGTCAGAGGGATGATGAGGCCTGGGGACAGAAGAAAGTGGGCTTGTGACCTGGCAGAGACAAACTGTAACAAATGGGCTGGTGCAAGGGAAAGAAAACATTTCAGTTTTAATAACCTCTTGAAATAGAATTTTTCTCCTTAAAATTACCTCTATGTTTATTAAAAGAGACAAATCAAGACAATTTTACCTCTAGTATTTAATGTGGCCTGATTATTTGCATAAACACAAGAATGGTAATCAACTACCTTTGCCAGAATTTCATGATTGAATTTTAGTGTGCCCCATAGGGCTAGAAAGCCAAGCTATCCAGCTGCCATATGGTCTTGCTTGCAGTATCTGTTGAGTTAGGTGAATCCCACACTTGAGGTGACTTCACCTGGACCCACACTCTAGGTTTTATTATTGTTGTATTTTTTTTATTGTTCAGATTATTATATTTGTTTCTCCTTCTTCCCCCTATAGCTCCCTCCACCCAGCTCAGTCATTTCTCCTCACAAGCACTTCACCTAACCCATCTTCAACTTAAAAATATTCATTTTTTCATTTCACTTAGAATAAGATCCGAACCCATTCCCACAATGCAAAATCTACCTTTACATTTTCTCAGAACTCATTCTTCACACACATCCTGCTTCGTTTTCTTTCTGTCCCTCAAGCATTCCTGTCTTTTTCTTCCTCTAAAGCTTCTCCTATCTACTAGTAGTGTCTCTCTCTTCTTCTGACACCCCCATAATTCTGATGATGGTACGCTTGAAGTTGTCTAGAGCAGCGGTTCTCAACCTGTGGGTTGCAACCCCTTTGGGGGTTGAATGACCATTTTACAGGGGTTGCCTAAGACTATTGGAAAACACCTATTTCCCATGGTCTTAGGAACCAACACACTGCTCCTCGGTGTAGCAAAATGTAGCAATGTAGTTTACTGTTGTTATATTAAGACTGTTACCCATGCTACACCATGATTCAAGACAAAATTTCATTTATTTGTAATTAGAAATAAGTATTTCACAATATATAATTACATATTGTTTTTGTGATTAATCACTATGCTTTAATTATGTTCAATTTGTAACAGTGAAAATACATCCTGCATATCAGATATTTACATTACAGTTCATAACAGTAGCAAAATTACAGTTATGAAGTAGCAACGGAAATAATTTTATGGTTGGGGGTCACCACCATATGAGGAGCTGTCTTAAAGGGTCACGGCATTAGAAAGGTTGGGAACCACTGTACTAGAGGCTCCTTACACTATCTTCACATTTTTGGACTTTTTTCTTCTTCTTGCTTTTCCAGCTGAGTGTTTATCCAGTCGTTTGTTTTCCTCTATTTCTTTCATTTGTGATCTGTTCCTTTGTCTCCACATTTTTACTATGTTGGGAGAACTTCTGTGTTGGAATCAGCTTTATGATACAAGTCTTGCAAAACTGTAAAAGCTTCTCTGTTGAACTTGAATGGGATGGAGTCTCAGGGCTTAGCAGATGGCCTTGGCTTCCAGTCAGCCCCACCCTACACAGCCCCTGGGTCTCAAGTGTCTCTCAGTAATCCCTGCAGCCTTCTCTGTGTGCATGCATGTGCATGCCTCTAGATGTCTGCCTTTCTGGTTTCCTTATGCTCCGGGCCCCGTATCTGTCTGGGCCCCTGGGTCTCGCCCAAAACTAGGGTTCAGTGCAGTTGGAAGTGGTGCAGTTGGGAGGCTCTGTCTCCCGCACACTAGAGAAAGCCAGTGGCACAATCAGTAGTCCGTCCTCTCTGCGCACATTAGGGTGCGTGCTGCCCTTTCATGGATCCCCCTAAATTTCCGTGCACTTCTCCCTTTTCACAGTCCAGACTCCCCCCGTATGAGTCTCGCCCGGAACTGGGGTTCAGTGCCGTAGGATAAGGGGTTCATGCAGTTGGGAGTTTCTGTCTTCCTCCTACCAGAGGAAGCCAGCCAGGCACTCCGGCGCCAGCTCTCTCTAAGTGCACATCTCTGTACTTCAGCTTTTTGCAGCTACTCTGAGTCTCTGTGAGTCCCTCTCTTTCCTTCTAGTTGTAGAAATTTCACTCAGCCAACTTTCCTGTGGTTCTGGATGATGTCTGTTCTGTCTTTCAGTTGTAGTCTTGAAATTGTTGCACGAGGCAGCAGTTTTGGTGTTCACCTATACCGCCATCTTGGTTTCTCTCCACCCTAGGTATTTTTTTTCTTTCTTTTTTTTTATTGTGTTACATGTGTACATATCTCCCCATTGCCTCCCTCCATCCCAGGCATACCCCAACCCCCCAGTATCTAAGTACATTGGTTATGCTTATATGCATAGATACAAGTCCTTTCATTGATCTCTTATCTACCCCACCTCTCCTTAATCTTCCTGCTATAATTTCACAGTCTACTTCATGCTTTGCTGCCTCTGTATCTATCCTTTTGTTCATCAGTTTACAATGTTCTTTATTATCCACAAATGAGTGAGATCATGTGGTGCTTCTCCTTCATTGACTGGCTTATTTCATTAAGCATAAGGCTCTTCAGTTCCATCGAGATTGCTGCAAATGGTAAGAGTTCCTTCTTTTTAATGGCATCATAGAATTCCATTGTGTAGATGTACCACAGTTTTCTGATCCACTCATCTGCTGACGGGTACCTAGGCTGCTTCCAAATTGTTGCTATTGTGAATTGAGCTACTATAAACATAGGGGTGCATAAATCCTTTCTGATTGGTGTTTGTAATTTCTTAGGATAAATTCCTAAGAGTGGGATTGCTGGGTGAAATGGGAGATCCATTTTTAGTTTATTAAGAAAACTCCATACTGTTCTCCACAGTGGCTGCACCAGTCTGCAGTCCCACCAACAGTGCACAAGGGTTCCTTTTTCTCCACATCCTCGCCAACACTTGTCATTTGTTGATTTGTTGATGATTGCCATTCTGACAGGTGTAAGATGGTATCACATTGTCGTTTTGATTTGCATCTCTCAGATAATTAGTGACTTTGAAAATGTTTTCATGTGTCTCTTGGCGTTCCTTCTGTCGTCTTTTGAAAAGGTTCTATTAAGGTCCGTTGCCCATTTTTTTATTGGATTGTTTATCTTCCTTTTATTAAGTTGTAAAAGTTGGCTGTAGATGTTAGAGATTACACCTTTATCAGTGATAACATTTGCAAATATGTTCTCCCATACAGTGGTCTTTCTTGTTGTTTTCTTGATGGTTTCTTTTGCTGTACAAAAGCTTTTTATTTTGATGTAGTCCCTTTTGTTTGTTTTTTCTTTAGCTTCCATTACCTTTGGAGCAGTATCAGTGAAGAAGTTCTTTCAGCATATGTCTGAGATTGTGCTGCCTGTGGATTTTTCTAACATTTTTATGGTTTCCCTTCTAATGTTGAAGTCCTGTATCCATTTTGAATTTATTTTTGTATTAGGTGTAAGTTGGTGGTCTAGTTTCATTTTTTTGCATGTATCTGTCCAATTTTCCCAACACCATTTGTTGAAGAGGCTATCTTCATTCCATTGTATGTTCATGCCTCCTTTGTCAAATATTAGTTGAGCATAGAGGTTTGGGTGGATATCTGCATTCTCTATTCTATTCCATTGGTCTATATGTCTTTTCTTGTGCCAGTACCAGGCTGTTTTGAGAACAGTTGCTTTGTAATATAGCTTGAAATCTGGTATTGAGATCCCACCTACTTTATTCTTCTTTCTCAGGATTGCTGTGGCTATTCGTGGTCTTTCTTTGTTCCAGATGAATCTATGAAGAATTCTTTCTACGTCTGTGAAGTATGTCGTTGGTATTTTAATGGGTAGTGCATTGAATCTATAGATTGCTTTGGGTAGTATGGACATTTTAATGATGTTGACTCTCCCAATCCATGAGCATGGTATGCTCTTCCATCTGTTAACATCTTCCTCTATCACTTTTTTCAGTGTCCTGTAGTTTTCTACATATAGGTCTTTTACCTCTTTAGTTAGGTTTATTCCTAGGTATCTTAATTTTTTTGGTGCGATGGTAAATGGGATTCCTTTTTTATTCTCTCTTTCTGTAATTTCACTATTAGTGTATAGAAATGCCACAGATTTCTTGGCATTAATTTTGTATCCTGCTACATTGCCGAATTCATTAATTAAATCAATTAGTTCAAATGCTTTTTCTGCGTCAATTGATATGACTATGTGATTTTTATCTCTCAATTTGTATATGTGATGTATCACGTTTATTTATTTGCGGATAATGTACCATCCCTGAATTCCTGGGATGAATCCTACTTGGTCATGGTGTATGATGTTTCTGATTTGCTTCTGGATCCGATTTGCTAGAATTTTGTTGAGGATTTTGGCATCTATGTTCATGAGAGATATTGGCCTATAATTCTCTTTCATTGTGTTGTCTTTATCTGGTTTTGGTTTTAGGGTGATACTGGCTTCATAGAAGGTGTCTGGAAGTGTCCTTCTTCTTGAATGTTTTTGAATAGTCTGAGGAGGATAGGTTTTAATTCTTCCTTGAATGTTTGGTAAAACTCTACTGTGTAGCCATCTGGTCCCGGGCTTTTATTTGCTGGAAGCTTTTGGATGACTGTGTCAATTTCTTCCAATTGTTTTTGGACTACTGAGATGTTTAGATTCTTCCTGATTGAGTTTTGGAAGGTTATATTTTTCTAGGAATATGTCCATTTCTTGCAGGTTGTCCAATTTGTTGGAATAGAGTTGTTCATAGTATTTTTAACAATCCTTTGTATTTCAGCGGGGTCTGTTATTATTTCTCCTCTTTCATTTCTGATTTTGTTTATTTGGGTCTTCTCTCTTTGCTTTGTGGGGAGCCTGGCTAGAGGTCCTTCAATCTTGTTTATCCTTTCAAAGAACCAGCTCTTGGGTTTGTTAATCTTTTGAATTGTTTCTTTGGTCTCCATATTGTTTATCTCCGCTCTGATCTTTACTATTTCCTTCCTTCTGTTTACACTGGGCTTTTCTTGTTGCTCT
>JAAGEH010000012.1:15929129-15985881 GCA_011751065.1 Lasiurus cinereus | reverse complement strand
AATTTAATAAATCTTTATTGTTCAGATTACATTTGTTTCTCTTTTTGCCCCCATAGCTCCCATCCCTCCCTCTACCTCACCTCTCCCCCACATTATCCTCATCCATAGGTGTATGATTATTGTCAGTCTCTCCCTGTACACCCCTCACCACTTTCCTGATTCTATTATATTCGCCAGTTTATCCTGTTCATCAGATTTTTAATTCACTTTTTAGATTCACTTGTTGATAGATATGTATTTGTTGTTCAAGATTTTTATCTCTACCTTTTACTTCGTCCTCTTTCTAAAGAGTACTTTCAGCATTTCATGTAATACTGGTTTGGTGTTGATGAACTCCTTTAGCTTTTTCTTATCTGTGAAGCTCTTTATCTGCCCTTCAATTCTGAATGATAGCTTTGTTGATAAAGTATTCTTGGTTGTAGGTTCTTGCTATTCATCACGTTGAATATTTCTTGCCACTCCTGTCCGACCTGCATAGTTTCTGTTGAAAAATCAGCTGACAATCGTATGGGTGCTCCCTTGTAGATAACTAACTGTTTTTCTCTTGTTGCTTTTAGTATTCACTCTTTGTCTTTTGCTCTTGGTATTTTAATTGTGATGTGTCTTGGTGTGGTCCTCTTTGGATTCCTTTTATATGGGGTTCTATGTGCTTCCTGGACTTGTAAGTCTATTTCTTTTACCAGATGTGGGAAGTTTTCAGTCATTATTTCTTCAAATGGATTTTCAGTATCTTGCCCTCTCTCTTCTTCTGGCATCCCCACAATTTTAATGTTGGTATGCTTGAAGCTGTCCCAGAGGCTCCTTACATTATCGTCACATTTTTTAAATTCTTTTTTTCTTTTCCAGTGGAGTGTTTTTTGCTTCTTTGTATTTCAAATCTTTGACTTGATTCTTGCCTTCCTCTAGTCTGCTGTTAGGTCTCTGTATAATATTTTCTATTTCAGTCAGTGCATTTTTAATTTCTAGTTGGTCCTTTCTTCTCTTGGGTCTTTCTAAATTTATTCATCTTTTCTAGGAAATTCTTGAAAAACTTTATAAGCGTGGTTTTGAACTCTATATCCAGTCATTTGTGTTTCTCCATTTCTTTCATTTGTGGTCTGTTCCTTTGTTTCTGCATTTTCACTATGTTGGGAGAACTTCTGTGCTGGAATCAGCCTTATAATGCAAGACTTGCAAAACTGCAAAAGCCTCTTGTAGAGCCTCAGGGCTGAGCAGAGATAGCCTTGGCTTCCAGTTAGCCCCACCCTAAGCTACCCCTAGGTCTCAGTAATCAGTAATGGCTGCATCCCTCTCTGTGTGCATGTGCGGGTGTGTCCAGATCTCTGCTTTTCCGGTTCCCTTGAGCCCGGGACCCATATGAATCTGGGTCACCAGGGCCTTGCCCGAAACTGGGGTTCAATGCAGTTAGAAGTGCACAGTTGAGAGGCTCTGTCTCCGCCCACCAGAGAGAGCCAGCGGCACAATCAGTAGTCTGTCCTCTCTGTGCGCATTGGTTTGCGCACCCCAGATTTCTGCCCTTTCGCAGATCCTCTAAATTTCCATGCACTCTTCCCTTTTCACAGTCCAGACTCTCCCCGTAGGAGTCTTGCCTGGAGCTGGGATTCAATGCCGTAGGATAAGGGGTTCCGTGCGGTTGGGAGTTTCTGTCTCCCTCCTGCCAGAGGAAGCCAGTCAGGCACACTGCCGCCTGCTCTCTCCATGCGCACATCTCCATACCTCAGCTTTTGCAGCTTCTCTGAGTCTCTGTGAGCCCCTCTCTTTCCTTCTAGTTGTAGAATTTTCACTCGGCCAACTTTCCTGTGGTTCTGGATGATGTCCATTCTGTCTTTTAGTTGTAGTTTTGAAATTGTTGTGTGAGGCAGCAGTTTAGTTGATTACCTATGCCGCCATCTTGGTTTCTCACACAATTTGTTTCTCTACAGATGCTGTGTCACTTAAGGAGAATGTGGCAAATGGAATAATCTTTCTTACACTTTATCAAAATCATGCTATATTTTAATTTGCTTCATATTTGAGCCATGATTTTTACAAATTTTTTGCATATTTATTTATTTTCTTTCTTTATTGATTAAGGTATTACATGTGTCCTTATCCCCTTATTGCACGCCCCTCCCCCCCCACTCATGCACTCATCCCCGTGGTGCCTACATCCATTAGTTAGGCTTATATGCACACATACAAGTCTCTTGGTTGATCTCTCCCCCTTACCTCCACCTCCCCTACATTCCCTTTGAGGTTTGAGCATCTGAATGATGCTTCCCTGTCTCTGGATTCGTTTTTGTTCACCAGTATATATTGTTCTTATGTTCCACAAATGAGTGAGATCACATGATATATATCTTTCTGCTGAGAAATCAGTTGATAGTCTGATGGGAGATCCCTTGTAGGTAACATTCTGTCTCTGACAGCCTTTACGATTCTTATTTTGTTGTTGTTGTTTGCCAATTTAATTATAATGTGTCTTGGTGTGAGTCTTTTTGGTTCATCTTGTTTGGGACTCTGTGAGCTTCTTGGACTCTTGTGAGTTTTTTCTTTCCAATATCAGGGAAGTTTTCTGTCATTATTTCTTCAAATAGGTTTTCTAGTCCTTGCTCAGTTTCCTCTCCTTCTGGCACTCCCATTATGTGGATATTGTTTTGTTTCCTGTTGTTTCAAAGTTCCCTTAGGTCAGTGGTTGGCAAACTGCAACTCACGAGGTACATGCAGCTCTTTGACCCCTTGAGTGTGGCTCTTCCACAAAATAACACAGCCTAAGCAAGTCTATTTTGAAGTAGTGTCATTAGAAGAAGTTTAAGTTTAAAAAATTTGTTCTCAAAAGAAATTTCAATTGTTGTACTGTTGATATTTGGTTCTATTGACTAATGAGTTTGCCGATTACTGCCTTGGGCTCTCCTCCTGTTTTTTAAGTTTTTATTTTCCTCCAGTTGCTGCTCTGCTTGAGTATTTTTTCCTACCTTGTCTTATAGTTCACTGATGTGGTCCTCCGCTTCTTCTAGTCTATTGTTACTTTCTATTGTGTTCTTTATTGAAGTGATGCCATTCTTCATTTCTTCTTGGTTCTTATTCATTTCCTCTTGATTCTTACACATATTGTTGAATATGTTTTCCATCCTTTTCAGCGTCCTGATGATAACTGCTCTGAATTCTTTTTCTGATAAATTGCTTGCTTCCATTTCATTTCCTTCCTTTTCTGCTAATTTTTCCTTTTCTTTCATTGGGGGCTGCTTCTTTGTTTTCCCATGTTTGCTCTTCTTAGGGTGTCTGGTTATGGAGCTCTCTCTCTCCTCTCTCTAGAAGATCTCTGACCTTTCTATCTATGGATTGCCTCAACAGCTGTTATTCAATTCTGGGTAGGTGTTATTCGATTCAGCTGTTCCTTCTATCTTCTCTGGGAGAAGGCACAGGACCTATCTTCATATTTGGCCACCACTTTGTCTCCTCCTTGACAAACTTTTTAGGCACCTGTGGCTGGGGAGGCTGGAGTCTCAGTGTTTGTGGGTTCACAGTTGAGGCAGCTGGTCCCTGGGAGTTGTGGTTGTAGGGTCCCGAGAAGTATCCAAGATCTCTTCAATAGAATGTAAGGCTGGGCTTCTGATCACAGCTGCTCTCCAAGATGACAAGGTCTGTGCGGCAGAACCAGCTACTCTTGAAGAAATTTCAGCAGTAATAGAGGCTGCCCAGCCAGGGGAGCTTGGTCTACCAGTCCCCAACAGTCCTATGGAATATAACCATCCCTACTCACAAATACACACTCTCCTTCTCTCTCTCACTCACAAACTATCTTGCAGCCTGCTGTCCATCTTGGATCCGGCCACCATCTTGGATCCATGATCATGTGATTTTTATCCTTCATATTGTTTATATGGTGTATCGCATTTATTGATTTTTGGGTATTGTACCAAACTTGCATCCCAGGAATAAATCCAACTTGATCATGGTGTATGATCTTTTAAAAAATATATATTGAATATATATTGATTTTTGTTATTGTTAATATTCACTCATTGATTAGAGACAGTGGAGTGAAGGGAAGGGTTGAAGGTGAAGGTGGGGAGGGAGATGGACAGAAACCTGGATATGATAGAAGCACATTGATTGGTTTCCTCCTACATACACCCAGACCAAGACGAGAGATTGAACCTGCAATCTAGGTATGTGCCCTTGACCAGGAATTGAACCTGTGACCCTTGTGAGTTTTGATCTAAGACTCTAACCACTAAGAAACACTAGCCAGGGTTTTTATGATTTTTTTATAGAGGAAGGGAGAGGAAGAGAAACACTGATGGGAGAGAAACATGTGCCTCCCTCATGCACCCAAACCGATGATTGATCCTGCAACCTGGCCATGTGCCCTGACTGGAAATCAAACTGGTGACATATCCATGCATAAGATGATGTTACACCACCTGAGCTACACCAGCCAGAGTGGTATATGGTCTTTTTTATGTACTGTCTGATCCAGTTCGTTAATATTTTGTTGAGGTGTTCTAAGCATGAACTTTTTATTTACTTTGTGTGATATGTTGTGAATTTTGGAGTACATAAGTGACACACCCATTTTTCTTAAAAATTTTCAGGGTAATAGAAATTGCAGCTTGCCACTCTGCCCACACATCTGCTGTCAAGACCCAGGGCGGGCATGTGTACATGTGGGGCCAGTGCCGGGGCCAGTCTGTGGTCCTGCCTCACCTCACCCACCTCTCCTGCACCGATGATGTGTTTGCCTGCTTTGCCACTCCCACCGTCTCCTGGTGCCTCCTGTCTGTAGGTAAGAAAGTTCAGGGCTATTTCCAGCCAGGAAAAATAGTCCTATTAGCTGACCAGTTTGCTTTCATATTTCCTGGTTGTGAGCTTTATTAGATTCTAGAATGTTCTATTTTCCATTAAATTTAATATCTCTCCCCAAATTAGATTTGCATAATAAAATTTATGAATATGTTATGAAACACTTTATGGATTACTTTCTCCCCTTAAGTGCTTTCATTTTAATTGAGGTGAAATTCATATACATACAATTAGTCATTTTAATTCAGGGTCATTTAGCACATTCTCAGTATTGTGCAACCACCATTTGGTAGGGGAGGGGGGCAAGAGAGCAACCGAAGGACTTATATGCATGCATATTAGCATAACCGATGGACACAGACACTGGAATGTTGGGACATGCTGGGATGGGAATGGCATGGGAGTTGGGGAGTTAACTGGGGAAAAAGAAGATATATGTAAAACTTAAGACAATAAAAAATATAAAAATAGAATAAAACTAGACTGCTAAGCTGACACCATACACAAAAATTAACTCAATGTGGATTAAAAAAATATAAGAACTGAAACAATAAAATACATAGAAGAAAACATAGGCACTAAACTATGGACCCTGGTCTCAACAGTTTTTGTGAACTTGGTCCTAAATGCTAATGAAGTATAAATGAATGAAACTCCATCAAACTAAAAAGCTTCTGCAAAGCAAAAGAAACCATTAATAAAACAAGAAGGCAATCAACCAAATGAGAGAAGATAATTCCAAATGATACATCTACTTAGGGGCCAACATCCAAAATGTATATAATGTACAACATAGGAAATACAGTCAATAATATTGTAATAATTATGTATGGTGTTGGATAACCCTCTCGCAATCCAGGACCACTGGCCTGCCTGCCTGCTTGATCACCCCTAACCACTTGCCTGCCTGCCTGATTGCCCCTAACCACTTCTGTCTGCCTGCCTGCCTGATCACCCCTGACCACTTGCTTGACTGCCTGATTTCCCCTAACCACTTCTTCCTGCCTGCCTCATCGTCCCTAACCTCCTGCCTGCCAGATCACCTCTAATTACTCACCAGCCTGCCTGACTGCCCCTAATAACTCTGCTTTAGCCCCCACTATCATAACTTCATCTGGAAGGATGTCCAGAAGATCGTTTGGCTGTTCATCTAATTAGTATATTATACTTTTATTACTATAGATTTTTGAAATAACAAAATTATAGAAATAGCAATTAGTGGCTGCCAGAGGTTGAGGATGGGTAAGGGTGGAGGAAGTGAATATGGCTACAAAATGACAACATAAAAGATCCCTATGGTGACAAGTGTTTTACATCTTGACTGTATAAATATCAACATCTTACTATAGTGGCTCTAGATGTTACTACTGGGGGGAAATGAGTAACATAATAGGATCTCTCTGTATTATATTTTACAATTGCATGTGACTCTACAATCATTGTAAAATAAAGGCCAATTTTAAATTAATTAATTTATTTTGTTAACCCCCATCTGAGGATACTTTTCCCATTGATTTTAGAGGCAGTGGAAGGGAGGGAGGGAGAGAGAAACATCTATGTGAGAAGGACACATGCCTCCTGCATATGTCCTGACTGGCTGGGATGGAACCTGCAACTAAAGTTCTTGCCCTTGACCAGAATTGAACCTGGGACCCTTTAGTTCGCAGGCTGACACTCTATCCACTAAGCGAAACCAGCTATGGCTGGGATTTGGTCTCTTGTAGACTGTATATATGTGTTGGGTTTTTTTTTCTTATCCTTTCAGTTAACCTATGTCTTTTGATCGGAGCATTTAAGCCATTTACATTTAGACTGCTATTTGATAAGTACATATTTGTTGCCATTTTATTATTTTAATTATGTTCCTCTGTTTTTTTTTCTCTTCCTCATAAAGTAGGTCCTTTCACATTTCTTGAAATATTGGTTTGATAGTAATAAACTTCTTACTTATTTCTTTTTTTGGTCTGGGAAGCTCTTTATTTCCCCTTCACATTTAAATGATTGCCTTGCTGGGTAAATTGTCTTGGTTGCAGGTTTTTACATTTGATTGCTTTGAATATTTCATGCCAATTCCTATAGGCCTGAAATGTTTCTGTTGAGATCAGCTGACAGTCTTATGGGAGCTCCTTTGTAGATAACTATCTTTCTCTTGCTACTTTTAAGATTCTCTGTCTTTAACCTTCGACATTTTAATTATGATTGTTTTGGTGTGGGCCTCTTTGCATATACCTTATTTAGCACCCTCTGTGCTTGTGTATCATTTTCCTTCACCAGGTAAGGGAAGTTTTCAGTCATTATTTCTTCAAGTAGGTTCTCAAACCCTTGCTTTCTTTCTCCTCCTTCTGGTATCCCTGGGATGTAAGTGTTGGTTTGTTTCACATTGTCCCAAAGGATCCTTAAGCTATCCTCATTTTTTAAAATTTATTTTTTCTTTTTGCTACTCTGATTTGGTGTGTTCTGCTACCTTGTCTTCCAAATAGCTGATTTAATTCTGTGCTTCATCTAACATACTGTTTACTCCTTATAATGTGTTCTTCATAGCAGATATTATATTCTTATTCTTTTTTATGCTTTGTATGCCCTTTGTCATGTTGTAGTCCTTGCTAAGTTCCTTGTTGGTCTTCCTAACTTTCTTGTAGTTTTCACTAAGTTCTTTGAGCATCCTTAATGACCATTCTTTTGAACTCTATATCTGGTAAATTGCTTGCCTCCATTTCACTTAGCTCTTTTCCTGGAGATTGTTCCTGTTTTTTTTTTTTTTTTTTCTGGGGGGGGTGCATGTTTCTTTGTCTCTCCATTTTGGTTGCCTTTTGGTGTTTGTTTCTATTTATTAGTAGATCTGCTATGACTCATTATGTAGCTGGTTTCCTGTGGGATCCCATGATGTAGTCTCTTTGATTACCTGTGGTGGGTGCTCCAGGAATGATCCTTACATGGGTTATATTGGTCCTTGTGTTGTAATTGAGTCTTTTATAGATATGCTACAGTCATGAAATTTGTGCACGGGTAGGGTCCCTAGGCCTGGCCGGTGATCACGGCTGATCAGGTTCCCTGCCTCCCCGCCTCTTTCTTCCCCTGCTCCCTCAGCACCCTGCCATCACCACTGGACACCCGCCATGTTCCAACTGCCCCCTGGTGGTCAGCATATGTCATAGTGAGTGATCAAAGTCTTGGACTCCCAGTTGAACTCTGAGGGGCCACTTTACATATCACATATATACATATATCTATATGTATATGTATATATATATATATATATATGTATATGTGTGTGTGTGTGTATATATATATATATATATATATATATATTATATATCAGAGAGAAAGGGAGAACGAGAGATAGAAACATCAATGATGAGAAAGGATCATTGATTGGCTGCCTCCTGCATGCCCTCTACAAGGGATTGAGCCCACAATCTGGGCATGTGCCTTTGACCAGAACTGAACTCAGGACCATTCAATTCACACGATGATGCTCTTTCCACTGAGCCAAACGAGCTAGGGCTGCAATTGAGTCTTGATTGCTTTTGGCCTGCTCTTGTGTGGGATCAACTCTAACATGAGGGTTGGCTGGCTGTGAGAAGCAACCTCAACCAGTGTGTGAGATGCTGTGTAGGTAGTAACGACATAGAGTGGAATTAACCTCAGCAGGGTCTGGTGTTTGCTAAGATCTCCCTTTGTATATGCCACTTGTAAAACTACTGGATCCTACTCTGATGTTGTCTAAAGCTGGCCATTAGGTGTGTTGGTTCTCCAGTCTTGGAAAGGATTCTAGTGCATGCCTATGTCAATTGCTGCCTGTGACTGACCCTGGGTAACCTATTTGGACCTACAAAGTGACCCACAGTTTGTTACTGGCTCTGCTGGGTCAGGGTGTGTGCAGGAAGGACCAAGCTGTGCACTAAGGCTGGCTTTTACCAACACTAGGCCTGGGGACAGGTGGGCAAAAGTCCAAGGGCAACCTGAGATCTGGCTCCACCTTGCTGTGCACCTTCTGCCCTGGGACTGGGCACCACCATCTTATAGCTGTGGGCACTGCCATCTTTGAGGGTGTGGCAGTCAATTAGCATATTCTCTCCTTATTGGCTGTGATCACCACCATCTTTGAAGATTGGGTGGTCAATTAGCAAATTCCCTCCTTATTGGCTGTGGGCACTGTCATCTTTGCAATGGTGTGAGGGTCAATTAGCATATTCTCTCTGTATTAGATAGTATGATAGTTCACATATCTACACTAATAAAAAAAGAAATAAGGGGAAAAATGGTGGCAGAATAGATGGATATATCCAGAGCCTGTCCCTGAGCAGACAGAGAGAACATCTGAGGGTCGCACTGAAGTCTTTGTTGGTGAGTTAAGGGACAGTTATACTCCAGAAGAAGGTGGGGGACTGCTGGATGGGGCTCCTCTAACCAGGAAGACCCAACTTCTGCTGGGTTTTTCTCACAGAGCCACCAGCTAGGACGCAGAGACCACGCCATCTTGAAGGGGAAAGTGGATGTTTATGAAGCCTGAAAATCTACAACTATGGCACCCACTGAACAGCTGTGAGACCCAGAAAAGCGGTCACTAAATGGCGCAAACACTTGGATTCAGAGGAGCTCTACACTACATATGGAAAGGTCAGATTTCAGCTGGGATAAGGAGAGACATAACTATATTACCAGACACCCAGAGAAGAGAGACCATGGGGAGACAAATAGTCCACATATGAAAGAAAAGCAGGTAGCACCAGAAAAGGAAGTAAACAAAATGGAGGCAAGCAACTTGCCAGAGAAAGACTTCAGAGAAATGGTCATAGGGTGGCTGAAAAGAATAGAAGACAAATTCAAAAATATATGTAAGAGTCAAGAGGAAATGAAGAAGAACCAGGAAAAAATGAAAAATGACAAGGCTGCTGGAAAGAACTCAATAGGAAACATCAAAAGTAGACCAAAAGAAGCAGAGGACCACATCAGTGAGCTAGAAAACACATGAAATAAAACAACATCTGCCAAATAAGGGTTCCAGAAGGAGAGTAAGAAATAGAAAACCTGTTTGAAGGAATAATGACAGAAAACTTCCCTGACATAGGGAAGAAAAAACCCACAAATCCAAGAAGCTCACAGAGTCTCAAGCAAAATGAACCCCAAAAGACTGATGCCAAGGCACATTATAATAAAACTGGCAAAGAGCAACAAAAAAGTAAGAATCTTAAAAGCAGCCAGAGAGAGACAGAAAGTTACCTAAAACGGAACCCCCATCAGACTAGCAACTGATTTCTCAACAGAAACTCATCAGGCTAGAAGGGAACGAAATGAAATATACAAAGTTATGTGAAGGAAGGGTCTGAATCCAAGAATACTGTACCCAGCAAGGCTATTAATCAAAACTGAAGAAGAAATCAGGAGCTTCACAGACAAAAAAGGACAAAGGGAATTTATTACCACCAAACCAGCAATGCAAGAAATGCTAAAGGGTCTGCTGTAAAAAGAAAAGAAAAGAAAAGAAATAGAAAGCAAAGAAAGAACACTTGGGTAAAGAATAAAATTGGCGAAAAATAAGTACCTACCAATAATAACTTTAAATGTAAACGGATTAAATGCTCCAATCAAAAGACATAGGGTAACAGATTGGATAAGAAAACATGACCCATATATCTGTTGTCTACAAGAAACCCACTTCAGAAAAAAAGATGCACACAGACTTAGGGTGAAGGAATGGAAAACTGTTATTCAAGCAAATGGAAATAAAAAAAGGTGGGGTAGCAATACTTATATCTGACAAATTAGATCTCAAAGTAAAGGACATAACAAGAGATAAGGAAGGCCACTTCATAATGCTAAAGGGCACAATCCAACAAGATGAAATAACTATGGTAAATATATATGCACCCAACACAGGAGCACCCAAATACATTAAGAAAAAACAAACACAAAACAAAACTCCTAGAGGATATCAAGAGAGAGATTGACAGCAATACAATCATAGCAGGAGACTATAATACCCAACTATCACCATTGGACAAGTTCTCTAAACAAAAAATAAGCAAAGAAACACCAATCCTAAATGACTCACTAGACCAGATGGAATTAATTGACATCTTCAGAACATTTCACACCAAAGCCACAGAATTTACATTCTTCTCAAGTGCTCATGGGTCATTTTCAAAGACAGACCATATATGGGGTCAAAAGCAAAGTCTCTTCAAATTCAAGAAGATAGAAATCATATCAAGCATTTTCTCAGATCACAGTGGCATAAAACTGGAAATCAACTACAATAAAAACAATACAAAGAAATCAAACACATGGAGACTAAGGAGCATGCTATTAAACAATGATTGGGTTACGAGAGAGATCAAGGAAGAAATAAAAAACATTATGGCAACAAATGACAATGAAAACACAACAATGCAAAATATATGAGACACAGTGAAAGCAGTCTTGAGAGGAAAGTTCATAGCTCTACAAACCTACTGCAAAAATCAAGAAACAATGGTAATAAATTACCAAACCCTACAACTCAAAGAGCTAGAATGAAAGCAACAAGAAAGGCTCACTATAAGCAGAGGGAAGGAAATAGTAAAGATCAGAGTGGAGATAAATGACATAGAGACCAAAGAAACAATACAATATATCAACCAAACCAAGAGCTGGTTCTTTGAAAGGATAAACAAGATTGATGAACCTCTAGATAGGTTCACCAAGCAGCAAAGAGAGAGGATCAAAATATACAAAATCAGAAATGAAAGAGGTGAAATAACAACAGACCCCACCGAAATACAAAGGATTGTTAAAAAAATACTATGAACAACTCTATTCCAACAAACTGGACAACCTGAAAGAAATCGACATATTCCTAGAAAAATATAATCTTCCAAAACTCAATCAGAAAGAATCTAAATATTTCAATAGGCCAATAACTATGGATGAAATTGAAGCAGTCATCAAAAAGCTTCCAGAAAACAAAATCCCGGGACTAGACGGTTACACACAGGGGGTTTTACCAAACATTTAAGGAAGAATTAAAACCTATCCTACTCAGACTATTCAAAAAAATTCAAGAAGAAGGAACACTTCCAAACTTCTTCTATGATGCCAGCATCACCCTAATACCAAAACCAGATAAAGACAACACAATGAAAGAGAATTACAGGCCAATATTCCTTGTGAACATAGATGTCAAAATCCTCAACAGAATTGTAGCAAATTGGATCTAGCAGTACATCAGAAAAATCATACACCATGACCAACTAGGATTTATCCCAGGGTTGCAAGGATGGTACAATATCCGCAAATCAATAAACGTGATACATCACATAAACAAATTGAGAAATAAAAATCACATAGTCCTATTAATTGATGCAGTCAGTACAGTCAGAAATGGGAGTCAGTGCAGTCGAGATTTTCTGTCTCCCTCCCGCTAGAGAAAGCCAGTCAGACCTTGCACTGCCCGTCCTCTCCACAAGTGTGCCTCCGTACTTCAACGTTTTACAGCTCCTCTGAGTCTTTGTGAGTCCCCAACTTTACTTCTAGTTGTAAAATTTTCACTCAGCCAGCTTTCCTGTGGTTCTGGATGGTGTTCATTCTGTCTTTTAGCTGTAATTTTGAAATTGTTGTGCGAGGCTTCAGTTTAGGTGTTCACCTATGCCGCCATCTTGGTTTCTTGTTCCCCTTCTTTTTAAAGATCTTTTAACATTTCATATAATACTGGTTTGGTGGTGATGAACTCCTTTCGATTCTTCCTGTCTGGGAAGCTCTTTATATGTTCTTTGATTCTAAATGATAACTCTGCTGAATAAAGTAATGTTGGTTGTAGATCCTTGCTTTTCTAACTTCAAATATTTGTTGCCAATCCATTCTGGGCTGCAAAGTTTCTTCTAAGAAATCAACTGAGAGTCTTATGGGGCCTTCCTTGTAGGTAACTCAATGCTTATCTTTTTTTTTTAATATATTTTATTGGTTTATTTTACACAGAGGAAGAGAGAGGAATAGAGAGTTAGAAACATCAATGAGAGAGAGAGACATCGATCAGTTGCCTCCTGCACGCCCCCCCACCGGGGATGTGCCCACAACCAAGCTACATACCCTTGACTGGAATTGAACCTGGGACCTTTTGGTCCACAGGCCGACGTTCCATTCACTGAGCCAAACTGGTTTCGGCCTAAATGCTTATCTTTTGCTGCTTTTAACGTCTTTGTCTTTAATCTCTGAATTTTAATTATGATGTGTCCTGTTTTGGGCCTCTCTGGATTCATCTTATTTGGGATTCTCTGTGCTTCCTGGACTTCTATGTCTTTTTTCTTCACCAGGTTAGAGAATTTTCTATCATTTCTGTCTGGGGTCAACTTCTTGTTCTCTCTCTTCTTCTGGCATTCTCATGATGAAAATGTTAGTATGCTTGAAGTTGTCTTTGTCTCCTTACACCAGTGGTCGGCAAACGGCAGCTTGTGAGCTGCTATTTGTTACTCTGTTGATTAATGAGTTTGCTGACCACTGTGTAAGGCATTAACCTTACCCAGAAGTTTTGACTTCGGGTTAAAGACATTAGTACATTATTAGAATGTTTTTTAAGTGGTTTTTTTTTTTAAGACAGTAGTCAGCAAACTCATTAGTCAACAGAGCGGCAAACAGTGGCTCATGAGCCGCCTGTGGCTGGTAAGCTTCAGTTTGCCGACCACTGCTGTATACTATCCTCATTTTTTAAATTTTAATTCCTTTTTTTTTTTTACCTGTTCTGATTGTAGTTTTTTTTTTCTTCTTTATTTTCCAAATTGCTAATTTCATTTTCAGCTTCATCTACTTTACTGTTGATTCCCTATAAATTTGTATTTATTTCAGTTAGTGTATTCTTCATTTCTGATTGTTCCTTTTTTATGCTGTTGAGGTTCTCACTAAGTTCATTGAGCATCCTTAAAACAAGTGTTTTGAACTCTGTGTTTAGTAGATTGCTTGTGTCCATTTTGTTTAGTTCTTTTTCTGAAGTTTTGTTCTGTTTCTTCTTTTGGGACATATTTCTTTGTCTCCTCATTTTGGCAGCCTCCCTGTGTTTGTATCTATTAGGTAGAGCTGCTACATCTCCCTGGTTTGGTAATTTGGCCTAATGTACTAGGTATCCTACAGGATCTAATGGCACAGCCTCTCTGAATTACCCAATCTCAGCACTTGAGGTGCTCCCATATGGCTGTGTATACTCTCCTCTTGTAGTTGAGACTTGATTTCTGTTGTCACATAAATGGGAGGGATTTACCCTACAGGCCAATCAGTTGCAAAGACTGGCTGTAACCACTGACCACTGACTTCTGACATCCATGAAAGTTCAGTTGTGCAGGGGCCTACCCCACAAAGCAGGACTTACCAGAGCTCTGGTGCCTGCTGAGTCTGCCCCTTGAGTGCATTACCTTTGGAGGTACCATAGTCTGAAACTGTCCACAAGGTGTGCTGGCTCTGGGTCCTCCCAGGGCCAATGAGCATGAGCTACAAAGTGATCTGCAGATGGCTGCTACTTGTGCTGAGCTTAGAGGTACGCAGGCTAGGTCAAGCTGTGAACCAAAGCTAGGTAACTCAGTCTCTCCCCATATGTCTCTGCAGATGGCTGCTGCCCCAGCATTACAACTCAGAGGGAATGAGTCCAACTAAGTCTGTACACAGGTTCTTTAAGAGGAAGTGCCTGAGACTCCAGCAGCCCTGTCTCCCTTAGCCTCAATCCTCCCTGGTGTTTACAGCCAGAAATTTTTGTTATAGCAGCCTGAGCTGACTGAGAGCATAAGTGCTGGTGAGGATGTGGAACAACTGGAATCTCAAGTATTGTTGGTGGGAATGGAAAATTGTAGAGCCACTTTGGAAAACTATTTGGCAGTTCCTACTCTAGTTAAAGAATCTTACTCCTAGGCACTTACCCAGGATAAATAAATGTCCACAACAAAGACATATCAGCAAATACTTGTAACAGCACAATTTATAACAGTAAAAAACTAGAAACAACCCAATTCTTGATTAAATGGAAAACAGAAAAATAAATTGGGATATATCCATATATTGGGATACTATTAAGTAAATTATGTATATAAAAAACTACATACTTTATAGTTTCATTTATAGGAAATTCTAGAAACAGCATACCTTTAATAACAAGAAAGCAGATCAGTGTTTTCGGTCTTTGTTAATGTTATTAATATTACATCAGCCAGATTCTAAACCCCATGATCATCTCCATTCCCAATGTATAAGCGGTAACTTTGACTTAAACAATTCTCCCCTTGAAAGTCTCTTACATCGTTTCTCTGAAAGTAAGACATCACCCGAAAATAAAACCTACCTCCAGTTTTGCCTCTCACTGTAATAAAAGGCATCCCCCGAAAATAAGACCTCCCCGATAATAAGGCCTCCCCGGAATATAAGGCCTCCGAAGCTACCGTAAGGAGTCTGACTCCTGATTTAAAGAGACCTCGCACTGAACAGCTCCGGCTGCGCTGCGGCCCATCAGTGAGCTAGTTTGTGAAGACAACTACTACCATACCGTGTACAGGTAATAAATTTCCTTTTTTTTTGTTCAACAATAAATGTGTACCGTATTCTTCTTCATGGAAAAATAAACATCCCCTGAAAATAAGACATAGCGCATCTTTGGGAGCAAAAATTAATATAAGACACTGTCTTATTTTTGGGGAAACAGGGTACTTACTTAGCTTTCTTCTCCACTTTAACTTTCACCACACCTTAATGCAGCTCTTTTTCATCTCACTCCTAAAATACTGCAATTGTTTTAGCTGATCTTTTTGCTACTTTTAACTAGCTTTTCCAATCCACCCTGTACCATATTGGAGAGAATCCTCCATAAATATATTCTATTCCTGCACTGTCTGGGGTCTCAAATTATTTTCAGTTCAACATTTAGTCTAAGTTACAAAGTCAAGTAAGCCAAGGCCTTGAATAGCTTACACTCAAACTAATATAACTGGGCCCCAAAATCACTATATTCAGGCTTTTATTTCGCTTAAAAACAGAAAGAAAAAGGAACCACTAAATAAGCTGAGCTCTGTTTTTAGAGACTTGAGAGGCGCAGCCTCTGGAGAAGGCCAGGTATACAGCGGCTCCCGGTCCTCCCCGCGGCTCAGCACACCTCCTGCCCCAGGGATGGGGCTGTCCACTAGTCGCCGTCCTTTTCAGGCACTCCCTGGGACGAGGGAGGGAAGAGTCCCTAGAGAGGCGCAGTCCGCTGGCGTTTGCGGTGCAGGAGGGGACAGCACTTACCAGAGCGCAGTGCACCAGGGTGTCGTAGCAGAGCCAGGCGAGAGCCGCACGGTCCGCCGCTCCCCGCCCGCGGCCCAGGCGCAAGCCCAGCGCACAGCCCGCGGCCAGCAGCGCGGCGCACAGCAGCAGCGAGCCGCCCGCCGCGGTTCCCAGCCCGGACCCCATGTTTCCTGCTCCCTTCGCCCGGTCGGACCCTACAGCCCGCCAGGAAGTTAGAGCCTAGAACAGGTTAGGGTGGTGAGGGGGGCGCAGGGAGGCGAGTCTCCCGATGGGGCGGAGCTTCTGTTCGGGGCGGGGTCGGGCAGAGGCTTCTCTTCCCGCCTAGCTTCCTGGCTAACCAACCAGCTGAGCCCAGGCTTTCTGCAGTCAGAATCCTGCTCAAGAACTCACATAACTGCCTTTCCAAACCTGCTCCCAGACCAAAACCAAAGGACTGGTAATATAGGGTCACACTTTTTTGTTGTTAATCCTCATCCCAGGATATTTTTTCATTGGTTTTTGGAGAGAATGGAAGGCTAGAGGAAGGAGACACACAGAGAGAAACATCTACGCATCTCAGATTGATTTGGTTGCCTTCTGCAGGAGCCCCAAGCGTGTCTACAACCTAGGCACCTGCCCTTGACCGGAATGGAACCCGAGATCCTGCAATCCTCTTGTGGGTGCTTTATCCACTGAACCAAACCAGACACACTTTTTTATTTTTAAAATACTTTTATTGATATCAGAGAGGAAGGAAAAGGGAAAGAGAGATAGAAAAATCAATGATGAGAGAGAATCACTGATCAGCTGCCTCTTGGTGATCAAGCCTGCAACCCTGGTATGTGTCCTTGATCGGAATTGAACCTAGGATCTTTCAGTTCGCAGGCCAATGCTCTATCCACTGAGTCAAACCAGCTAGGGCGAGCCACACTTATTTTATTTTAGATTTAACATTTTATTTTTTTCCTTATAATTTTTTTAATTTTTATTTTTCACATGTGTCTTTATTCTCCCATTACTCCCCATCCCACACTCATGCCCTACCCCTCTGCTGTCTGTGTCCATCGATTAGGCTCATAGCATGCACGCAAGTCCCTCTGTTGATCTCTCCCCCTTACTCCCACCGACCCCCCTTCCCAGGGGTTTGATGTTCAGATGGACGTTTCTCAGTCTCTGGATCTGTTCATCAGTCTATGTCATTCATTATATTCCACAAATGAGTGAGATCATGTGATATTTATCTTTCTCTGCCTGGATTATTTCACTAAGCATAATGCTCTCCATCTCCATCCATGTTGTTGCAAATGGTAGGAGCTCCTTCTTTTTTAGTATTTTTTGTAGTATTCCATTGTGTAGATGTACCACAGTTTTTTAACCCATTCATCTGCTAATGAGCACTTAGAGCCACACTTTTTTATGCAGTTTTATTTTTAACCAGGTTCAAAACCTTAACCTACAAAGTGAAACTCAAATGGTGTAAATTTTGCCAACAGACTGGATAGAATTTTGGGGACAAAAGGTTCTAATTAGGCCTTTGCAAATTTTGCAGGAGATGTGATGGCCAAGGTAGTTTTCAGACACCAGCAGGCTTTTTGAAACCCTTGTGGCTTACTCTGACCCCATTGCTTTAAAACCCAGAAAAGCATTGAAAATATGGGGGAGAGGAGCAATAGGTCAAACCAGCTTGGCTCTAGATGCTTTCATCTCCGTTATCTCATCTAACATCCAACAACTCTGGGACATCAGTATTTTCCTATTTTACAATATGAAAACGGGCCCAGGCAGGCCCAGGATTGAATCCATGAATGGCTGTCCCAAGGCCTTTGCTTTTGACTCTGCACTCTCACATATGAATGGCAGTTATAGCTCTCCTCTAGAGAAAGTGCCACTTTGTCTCCCTCATGTTAACCATCCTCTTTACTTTACCAGCACCTTTTTCTTCTTCTTATATGCTCTTAACTGTCTTCCTTGCTCCCTTTCTTAGGCTTCTGCTATGTAGACACTTAACCCTGGATAAAGGAGTCAGAGTTTAAAAAGATTGCAACCCTTATTGACTATATCTGTGTTTTTAATTTTGGGTAGCCAGGGGAAATACAGGATGCTCAGATAAATTTTAATTTCAGATTGAAAAATAAATTACTTTTAAAGTATATATTTATACTAAAGTATCACTAGGGCATTTATGCTAAAAAGATTATTTGTTGTTTTAAAAATGTGGTATATACACACAATGGAATATTATTCACCATAAAAAAGGAAGGAAATTCTGACACATGGACATAATGTATCCTTGAGGACATTATGCTAAGTGAAATAAGCTAGTCACAATCCCAGAAAATAGAATGGTGATTGCAGTGACTGGGGAAAAAGGGAATTGTTTAATGGCTATAGAGTTTCAGTTTTGCAAGATGAAAAGGTTCTGGAGTGTTGGTTCACAATGTAAAAATACTTAACAGACTGCACATGGTTAAGCTGGTAAATTTTATGTTGTGTATGTCTTACCACAATCAAAAAAATACTTCTGGGACTGAACACAAGTTCAGTAACTATCTCCTCTAGTTACTCTGTATATCATTTTAATTTTATTTTTAAAATATATTTTTATTGATTTTGGAGAGGAAGGAGGAAGAAGAGATAAAAACATCAATGGTGAGAATCAATGATTGGCTACACATGTCCCCCACAACCAGGACATGTGCCCCCACTGGGAACCACATGACCTCCTGGTTAGGTTAACCACTAAGCCATGTGGGCCAGGCCCCTATATAATTTTTTTAATATAGCAGATAAAATTATCTTATTTATTTACACACTTATTGCTAGGCTCTTGCCATTAGAATATTTGCCCCATAAGGCCAGGAGTTGTGTCTGGCTTGTTTACTGTTGTGTCCCTTGCATTTATTAGGTAACTGATACCTGAAGGAGTATGGTCAATTCTGTTAACTTAAAAAACTTACGATCGCTTTTTTGTATATTCAACAACTTTCTCAACTGGATTTCCCTACCCACTACCCTATGTCACCCTTTAGTGACTACCCTGAACTCCCCTTCAGAGTTAAAAACTCCAGAAACTAGATTCACTCTTTTCATATTCTGTTCTTGATCTTTAGTTCTTCATACTCTAATTTCCACCCTCTTTACTGCAGTGATGCAACTGTAGGTGACCAGGGACCTGCAACCTCACCCTCTAGGACATCCCAGCATCTTCACTCAGATGCTAACCAAGACAGTCTCATTCTTATCCCTGCTTTCATAACTACCAGAAATAGGCAGAGGATTCAAATAGCCTGGCCCTCTCCTCTTGGCTCCAGACCAGTATTTACAACTGCCCTATTTGACAGTTTTACAAAAAAGCTTGTAAATAAAATTGCTTCTATTCCGTGAGTCTTTTCCATTGTTTCCTCTTTTAGGCTACTTTCATTTATCCATTATTGCAATCCAGAAAGCTATAAATCATCTTTGATACTTCCCTCTTCCCAAACTCCAGATCCAAGGCATTGTCAATTCCTGTCTATTTAGTTGCTAATTATCTCTTGATACTATCCACTTTATGGACCAAGCTGTTTACCATCTCTTGCTTCAAGTGCTTTACTCTTACTAATGTGATCTCTACACATCACTAAATACAGAGCACATTTCCTGTTCTTATCTTACCAGCCAGTGATTTTATTAGACACAATTCTTCTATCATCACTCTTTTTAAATATCTACCATTGCTTGTAGAATACCAAAATCCTTTATATGACTTACCAGGCTGTGGGGTGTGACTGCTACTTACTCTTTAGCACCTCTCTTGCTCCCAGTACACTGCTCCATTATTTTTGCTGAGGTGATACTTGCTTTCTTTTATTTCCCTAACTCCTATGGTGCTTCCTACTTGGCCTTTGTACAACCTGTCTCCTCTGCCAGACAGCATTCCTAGTGACTATGCTTTTTCTCCACCATCATCAGCTGTGTCATTCTGAGAAAACTTCTCTGCCTGGTAACAACCTTCACAGAGTTGTTGGAGGATTGGTTGGTATTTCTAATGTGCCCATACGGGTGGCTGGCACTTAATAAGGGCTCACTGCTAGCCTGATTATTACCTTCCTAACTAGGCCAGTTCCCCCTATTTTATAGCATTGTATACCTTTTTTCCCCCTCTCTCTAACATTTGTGATAACTTTTATTTGTGTATGTAAGCATCTTGTGCCCTAGCATAGTTCCTGGAAATATGGTGTTCAAGAAATACTTGAATTGTTTCTATAGGCTTAGTCAAAATTATCCTATCTAATAAATAGGGAATATGCAAATTGACCACCACATCATAACAAAATGGCTGTGTCCACAGCAGAGGCAGGGATTCTGTAACCCAAGATGGCTGTGCCCACAACGGAGGCCGAGTTCCTGTAATGAGCCTTAATAAGCAATCAGCAGGGATCTGAGGCTGTGTGGTGCTGGGCTGGGGCAGGGGACCTGAAGCTATGCCCCCTGCCTGGGGAGGGGGCTTCACAGGGGACCTCAAACTAAGCCCCCGCCCTGGCACCAGGCTGTGGGAAACCCTGGCCAGGTCAGGGGAACTCAGGCCAGGGTGGGAGACCTCAGGCTGCTCCCCCACTAGGTGGGCCTTGATGGGGGTGGGGCTGGCTGGGTCTGGATCTAGCCCAATGGGAGTGGGGCTGGCTGGGACTGGGTCTTGTGCCATTTCAAGGTACACATGGGTGGGTGAGGACTTGATTCTGGTCCCCATGGCGTGCCCCAGACTCTGACAGGAGGAAGATTTTCATATATCTTTTACTAATTTTCTTTCATCGCTGACACTTCTATTAAAGAGAAAGGGCAAACAGCAATATTAAAATATTACCTCTAATTAATTCCCTTTTAATGTGCATAAATTTCATGCACTGGGTCACTAGTTATTTATAAAAGACTAAAGACATGGAAAGGATACAATTGATAAAAGAATCTGATGTTATTAGGAAAACTAGGCTAAAACCAGTATGGCATTTATAGCTTCTTATATTTAGGTTTGAAAGTGTAAATGCCTAACTATTGAGTGGTCAAAGAGAATTGATGAGAAAGGGATCCCTGGCTTACTTGATCACAGGTCTAATTATGATAAAGCTGGTAAAATAACTGAGTCTTCTTCACATTAATAGAATTGTATCCAGATAGTGAACATTCCCATTCCATTGTACCCAGAAACTAGTCACATAACACTCAGTTCTTAGGGTTACTGGGATGCATGAAGCTGACAGGAAGCTGATCCAGGAATGACTATAATCAGGATGGGGAAAGGCACAGGTGCTGAGGTTGAGGAAGAGAGCCGATAAAAAACATCTGTCTTCTGCTATATGGGAACAGCAAAACTTTTACTCTGAACCATGAACAGTTAATTTATAATCAGAGCGGTGACTTTTGTTCAATATTAAGACTTGGTAACAACTAAACCTATTCAACAAAGAACAGGCTCACCGGGGGTGCCTCATCATTTTCTTCTCAGATTTGTGACTTACTCCTGCAGGGATCTTTCTGTAAAATGGCATGCCCCCAAAATCTGTTTTTATCTTGAAAATGTTATGCAAAATGTGTCCTTTACTTTGTAACTCTTAAATTTGTATTACCATAAAACTGTTATTTACCATCAGGTAAGGTAAAACTGCTGTCCCATGAGTCTTGTGCCAAGTCTTCACACATTACTTAGAACAAGGCCCAATTTATTTTCGGGTACCAGTCTTAAAAAAAATTACCCAACCAAGTGGATGGCAATTGGTTAGGGTAAAGAGGGATGTTATAGAAGAAATTCCTGCAAAAAACACATAGTCTGGCTCAGATATGGAACCTCTGCTTTTAATCTTATTTTATCTATCTATCTATCTATCTATCTATCTATCTATCTATCTATCTATCATCATCATCTATTTATTTTTGTTAATCCTCACTCGGGGATATTTTTTCTATTGGTTTTTAGAGAGAGTGGAAGGGAGGGGGGAAGACACACAGAAACATTGATGTGAGAGAGACACATCAATTTGTTGCCTCCCACACGTGCCCGACTCAGGCTGGGGATCGAGCCTACAACCCAGGTAAATGTGCTCTTGACAGGGAATCCAACCCAAGACCCTACAGCCCATGGGGTGACACTCTAACCACTGAGCAAAACCAGCTAGGACTGCTTTTATTTATTAAATATATTTTTATTGATTTCAGAGGGGAAGGCAGAGGGAAAGATAGAAACATCAATGGTGAGAATCATTGATGGTTTCCTCCTGCATGCCCCACACTGGGGATTGAGCCTGCAACCCGGGTTATGTGACCTACTCATTAATACATTAACGCTCAACCAAAACTATGCCAGCCAGGCTGTTAGGGTTGCATTTAATCATTTTAAATAAACTTATAAGTTTCCTGATAAAGCCAATCTCTCACAATGCTTCAAAAAATGTTTTTCAAAGTATGATGCGACTTTTCTGGTCAAACTCAGCTTTCCCAGAGAACTTCAATTAAAAATGTCTGAAAACCACTGTTCCAAGATAGTGCTAGGAAGACTGTAGTCAATCAACAGTCTTCACATGCCTTGGTTTTTAGCTACATAATAAGTTTATGGGTAACTAGTTACCCCCTATTCCCATTTCTACCCCAAGTCCTTTGCAATAGATGAGGCTCATTACTTCCAGGAGTTCCCACAGATGAGTGATTTGGGAAATATGGTTAGGTCTGGTCCTGATCTCTCTTGAAACTGAGAAGATAAGGCACATTTTTGTCTCTTCTCTCTCTCTCTTTTTAAAAATATATTTTATTGATTTTTTTTACAGAGAGGAAGGAGAGAGATAGAAAGTCAGAAACATCGATGAGAGAGAGACATTGATCAGTCGCTTCCTGCACACCCCACTGTGGAGATGTGCCCACAAGCAAGGTACATGCCCCCAGCCGGAATTGAACCTGGGACCTTTCAGTCCGCAAGCCGATGCTCTATCCACTGAGCCAAACCGGTCTCGGCTCCTCTCTCTTTATCTTCTACATCTGAGGAAAGCCTGGGACTGTTCATAAAACAAAAAGGCATGACTTAGGCTGTCTAATATGAGTGGAGTTTTGTATAGGAATTGTTTCAAGCTAATGGTTCACACCAAGGGCAATTTAGACCCCCAAAGGACATCTGGCAATGCCTGTAGACATTTTTAGTTAAGAAGGGAGTGGAGAGATGGTACCTACATCTAGTTAGTAGAACCTAAGGATGCTGCTAAGTATTTTACAATGCACAGGACAGTATCCCACAACAAAGAATTATCCAACTTAAAATATCAATATTTCAGGTTTGCGACACCCTGATTTAGGCCAAAGTTTGTTGAGCAAATAAAAAAGGCTAAGAATGTGAAAATATTGCATCCCCTTTCCCAAACACTTTCTCTTGATACTGTATTGAGCCCCATTATCTCTATTTACTTATCTAAATCTATATATCCCCTTCTCTATATAATACTTTTTGAGAATCATTCTACTACTATTTTTCAGCTAGTAAAATACAAGATTTACACGAAGAGTTCCTTTTAAATTTCAGACAAATGAGTGATGGGTTACACAAAGTACTCCTTGGTTTATATGCCTTAAGACTTACAGCTTAATGTACAGAAATTATACTATACTCCCTTCTCCAAACAGAATTACACCCCCTCCCAAATTCAACAAGGGTTAAAAAATTCATAGCCATCACTATAAGACAACTGATATTCATAAATTTTCACCTGCAGTAATAATTAATTAATCCTCTAAAAAGGACAACCCTTCTGAAGGAAATTATGGCAAATTCTATGGGAATACTACAGTCACATTTATTTACTTATACACTGACTTCCTTCATAAATAATCTGAAGTTGCATTTTACAAAAGTAAAAATACTTGAATAGGCAGTTTCGCTGTTCCTTTGTTCTTTTAATTAATCCAAGATTTAATTTAAAGACACAACCTCTATTTAACAGGTCAAAAATTTCAAATGATCTTTAAGTTATGGAATTTAAACCTGAGATATGTAGAGAGAAGGCCATATAATGATGAAATCAGAAATTGGAGTGAAGCATCAGAAATTGGAGTGAAGCAGCCATAAGCCCACGAAGCCAACAACCACTACAAGCCAGGAAAAGGTTAAGGAAGGATCCTCCCTGAAGCCTAGAGAGCCAGCCTCAGCCATCACCTTAACTTCAGACTTCCAGCTTCTAGAATTGTGCAAACGTAAGTTTCTATTGTTAGAAGCCACCTTGTTTGTGCTACTTTGTTATAGCACCTTAGGAAATTAAGAAAGATTTTGGTACTTATTTGTCACAAAAGACTCTTAAATCTAGAATTGTTACTGATCATGTTTATCACAGTTGAAAGGAGGTATTAAAATACAATGAAAGAGGAAGTCATAATTCACCTCTATTGTGGTTGATGTTTGAAAAATAGTTCCAAATTTAATTTAACCATGCAGGAAACAAAACTAGAAAATGAAGAAACTTTTAGAATAAGTTCTTCAATGTTTTATCGTATTTGATAGCAGCTTTTTTTTTATTGGTTACAAAACCTAAGCCCATATACAAAATTAGGAACACATTTAGATGCCTCTTTTGAAAGAACAGTTTAGTCTTTTAACTGAGTTTAAAAAAAATAAAAACAATGCAATTTTTCAACACTGTTTTGAAAACTTAAAAGTGCAACAATATACTTAGTTTTCTTTATCAACAAAATGGCGCAATTCCAATTCCAAACTGATAAGGTCACAACATATTGAATCAAGCAAATGCATACATATGTTGCACTACTTGATGCTAATGTTCACTTACGTTAGTTTGCACTTAAAACACAAGAGGAAACAGGAGTCGGCACAATAGAGGCCCAATTTAATCTCAATGTGTGCAAAATTTAAAAGGTAACTGTCAGTAAGTATGGAAAGTCCAGGAGAAACTAACTGGAAGGGGTACAATTCACAATATCAAGAAGATTTGGACTTTATGGGTTTCACCGGAATTTGTGACCTTAATTAGCTTTAACTCTGTTATTTCCTACTTGTAGGGAACACCACACAGTTTCAAAAATTTAGACTACAGTATCTGAACAGGATGCAGTTACCATATGAAGCTTTAACTCAAAATTTGGATAAAGAAAAAAGGCACAATGAACTTCAACTCAATTTTATGTGCACAAGAGTTGAAAAGTATGAGCCACCTTAAAGAGAAATTGATTTTAAAATTTATAAAACCTATAAATAATCAGAGGCGAAACCACTATATTAAAACAGATTCTCTAGCAAGTAAAAATCTTGCAGTTTAAACATACGCTTGTATCCACTTTAGATACAAGACAAAATTCACTCTTTAAAGTGGCTCCACCTTGGCAGATACATATATTTGTAATGAATGTACGCCTGCTATGTGTTGCTTACCAGTGAAAACACCCCAGCTGATTCACAAAGTTCAGATGGCATCTATTTCATCTTCATCACAGTAAATATATACCCCCCTTCCCCCCCTTATTGGATAACTAAATTAGTTTAGGTTTTCTATCTCTTCACATCAATACATTGGAAAACAATACCTAGTAAACAATAGCAATAAAACGATTTAGGTGACAGCATAAATTATTCAGTTTTAAAAATTTCAAATTCATATTTTTCATTAATAACGGGGTCAAACAATTTACCAAAAGCAGTGACTGGTATAATATCAGATTTTCTGTAAGTACTTAAAGATCACTGCAAATCAGGTTTATATTGAATAACTGCAGATTATTCCTCTATACAGATCGTGTCTGAATCTTTTAATTTGTGAATATGCTTAGAGTAAGATCTGAATTAACTTTCCCAATACTCAAAGAATGAAGTTTGATGACACGCCTTAATAGTTGCTGGTCTGTTGCCAAGCACATTTTATCAAAAGCACTGGTTACTAAGTAAAAAATATTTTAAGACTAAATTACAGTAAACATGAAAGCTCCACAGTTTAAACCCAATACAAATCAACCATATCCAATTATCAATTGAAAATGAAAATATTAACTCCTGAAAGCTAAAAGCAAGATTTTCTTTTTTAATATCACCAATGTGTACTTTAGACCTTTGCTTATTTTCTTTATAGTCAGGGACTCTTGCTTTCAACTTAAACAGAAGTTCAAGTCCATAACAGGTTGCAGCTCAGGTAAAATACCATGCACAGCATTTGATTACTTCAAAACAGCAGGAACACACAGGCTGAAGTGAGTGGTCAAATAGGGCTTGCTGTTCTCAAAAATTAGGTATAATGGCGAAAGCCATCCATAGCTAAAGTTCTTCCTCCAACCCTGGCTTCTGAGGCAGATAACAAACACATCAATTACTGGTAGATGAAGTATAGTTTTTCAAAACTTATCTGTTTAATCAATAATTTCTTTTTTTAAGTTACTTTTTGTGTGTCAGTTCCACCAATGAAAATCATTTGGCTTGTACTTTAAAATCTATTTTTCCACATAAAGAATATGAAAATATGTTTGTGGAGGACAATGATGGAGGCTCAGATCAGGCTGCACCTCTTTAAAGTCTTCCAACGTGTATATACATCATACCAAAGTGTCTTGATCCACAGCGCACCATTTTCCAAAGGAATATCAAGTGGACAGCTGATGTGCCACCACTATGGAATATTCTAAACTGGAGACTGCAGTTGTCAGCGTGTGGCACCAGGGAACAGGGAATAATAGGGTAGTTGAAATTGTTAAGGAGAATTCTAAAACAGTTTAGGAAATCATGCATATGCATTTACAGTCCATGTGATAGTGACTTTTGGCAACTGCAAAGTGACTGAGACATGGCTTGCTTTATTTAGAAGCATCAAAACGAAGAGGCATTTGTGTTTTGGAGCCTTTTGTTGTTCTTCTCATTTGGTAGCCATCTGGTGGTGCTTCATACTGAATGTGGGAAAGATGTTGCATTCAATTGAACTCAAAAATTAAATTCTTTTGTTTGAAGGTTGGCTGTTGGGTCAAAATTGTAAGTACCTCCTTGTGTTGCTTCAGGAATGAGGCTAGGATCTTCATCAATCTATAAAAAGCAAGAAAAAAATCCTGATTATATTAAGATACTATACATTATGTGTAAGCAGAACTGATTTACTTCTTAAAAATAATTCTATACAGATGTTTTAACCTCCTAAAAATAATAATCAATATTATTCAGAACTTGGACAATATAAAATTGAACACATATTTAAAAATTGCCCTGCTCTTAAATTCTGGTATCTTTAGATTTATTGTACTATTTAAAGTTATGTAGATTCTAAACATACCTAACTTCTATAATTACTATCTCTTCCCATTTAACAGATTACAAATCCAACAAGAACTGTTTTTACAATTTTATTATAATGAAGTTTCAGACACAGTATTTAAGTAAACAGATTGGTGGAAAATAATCATTAATTTTTTTTAATTTAGAGTTTTATAAATAACTGCAAAAATACAACCTCAAGAGTATCTGATAGAAATATAGTATAACTTAATTCATAATAGTAATAGAAAAAACTCTTAGTAAATTTATGTATGTACTAGAGGCCTGGTGCATGGATTTATGCACAATGAAAGGAAATTAATTAGAAGAAATATTTTAATATTGTTATTTGCCCTTTCTCTATAAGTCAGAGATGAAAGAAAATTAGTAAAATGTTTATGAAAATAATATATGAATTAATAAATAAACAATAAACATGACATAACAACAAAGACATGATATAAAAACATTGATAAAAATAATGACTGATAAATTGATTATACCATGTTAAGAGTAAAAACACTTTCAAAGTGCTTGACTAATTTCCTTTGTGATGAAATATTTACAACTTTACTTTGTTACATGCTCCTTGAACTAGAGAGAAAGCAACATATAACTGACTATGTCTGAAAATGGGTTCAGGTAGGAATATTCCTACTCTGTTTAGACTGGCACCAGTGAGAGCTTTATATGTATTGTGCATGTGCCAGTCAATGTTTATTTTTAAATTGCCAGTGCGCGTCATATGTACCGGTTGGTTGGATGGATGTACAGTTGGTTATTAACCTTTTATATAGATAGGTTTTAATGTACATGCAGACACACCATACTTTAATATATACTTACATCATCACCAGAGAAATACTGATCTATGATTTCAAATGCTAATTTATATATGTCTTCGTTTTCATGTTGCTGTAAAGCTTCAATTTTCTCCAAACCTACCCCCGAAAATCAAGCAGATAATTAAGCAGATACAATAAAAACTGTGCTTATTTTAATCATGAAAAATCCTAAAGAATTCAGATCACTCTCCCACAGCCCCACAAAGATAATAGTTTTTCTAAAAAACAAATAAAAACCTGAAGTGCTCTGGTAGTAGAACCAGTGTCCCACTAATTTCTTCCTCTTTAGAAGCCCTTGAGGTACCCTAGTGCCTATGGCAAGCAGCTATAAAAACATCTGAACACTCCATCTGATAGATGAGGGAGCTGAGGCACACAGATGTAACAGCATTTACTTCAGATTGTGTGGCATGTTAGTGCCAGAACCAGAACTAAGATCTTTCCTGATTGCTTTAATATAATCATATGGTCCTATATAATAATTTTTATCTTTTTCTTTGTTTTCCAAATATTACTACTTTTATATAACTGCAAAAATAAATTCTCAGAAACTTAGGGATTGAGAAAAATAAAAAATTAATTTTTAAATTTTGAAGTATTTTCTTTTAAAAAATGAATAGTGGGTTATGTCCTATGGTCACAATGAAATTTGGAAATAATTTTTCAGAATAGTAACTGTACAAGACCTTCATTTATATTACCAATATATTTACTCCCCATATCAGGCACGCAAATCTAAATTTATTTATTTATTTTTTAAGAGAGCAGAAGGAGGCTAGACAGAGAAAAACATACATTGATCTGTTCTACTTATTTATCATTCACTAGAGGTCCGGTGCACAAAATTTGTGCACATGGGGTGTGTGTCCCTCAGCCCAGCCTGCACCCTCTCCAATCTGGGACCCCTTGAGGGATGCCGACTGCTTGTTTAGACCTGATCCCACCAGGCAGTTGGACATCCCTCTCACAATCCAAGACTGCTGGCTCCCAACTGCTTGCCTGCCTGCCTTCCTGATTTCCCCTAACCCCTTCTGCCTGCCAGCCTGATTACCCCCTAACTACTCCCCTGCCAGCCTGATTGCTCCTAACTGCCCTCCTCTGCAGGCCTGGTCCCACCCCCCCCCCCCAACAGCTCTCCTGTACTCTGGGTCCCCCTCAGGCCTTGTAGCCCCCAACTTCTCTCCTCTGCTGGCCTGGTCCCTCCCAACTACTCTCCCCTGCTGGCTATCTTATGGCCACCATCTTGTGTCCACATGGGAGCAGCCATCTTATGTGTTGCAGTGATGGTCAATTTACATATTACTCTTTTATTAGATAGGATAGAAGCCTGGTACATTGGTGGGGGCCAGCTGGTTTGCCCTGAAGGGTGTCCTGGATCAGGGTCAGGGTTCCCTTGGGGGGTGGGGTGGCCTGAGCAAGGGGCCTGTGGTGGTTTGCAGGCTGGCCATACCCCTGGGCGACCCAAGTGGAGGCCCTGGTACTGGGATTTATTTATCTTCTACAATTGAAACTTTGTAGCCTTGAGTGGAACCAAGCATCCTGCTTGGTGGCCACAGCCATTTTTGTTGTGATTTATTTATCTTCTATAATTGAAACTTTGTAGTCTTGAGTGGAGGCCTGGGCCTGCCAGGTTGTGCCAAAAGCTTGACTTCCTCTATTGCTGGGGAAACCCAAGCCTCCTGCTCACTTTGTGGCTGTAGCCATCTTGGTTGGGTTAATTTGCATCCTCACTCCTAATTGGCTGGTGGGCGTGGCTTGTAGGTATTAGGGGAATGATGTTTAATTTGCATATTGCTCTTTTATTAGATAGGATTGGTTGACTCTTAAATGTGCCCCGATGGGGTATAGAATCTGCACCTGGAATTGCTAATTATGCTTTTATAACTAATTATACTTCTATGACCACTGACAAGACTCCTTCATTTCTAGGATAATTTCTTGTTATTAAAAAAATACTTCCAGTCTAATGCATCAACACTGTGACTTCAAGAGGAGTACTTGTGTTTCCTAAAAAACAATGTGAATCTCTAGGAAGGTTATGGAGTGACCGTCACAACCAGTTTTTCCAAAGTATGGACTGTTTCCCGGTAAATCCTCTTGAAATGCTAACATTGTGAATAAAGAACAACAACATACTCCAATGATGTAACAGCAATGTATCCTAAGTTTTCTTTCTAATTAACTGTCTTTTAAGGAACTAATGTTTCAGAGTTCCATGGTTCAACTATTTTTCTTTAATAAATCCACTCTTACCTCCACATTCTTCTATTATTTCAGCTATTGTGCTTGCTTCATCACCAGCCATTATCAGAATGTTTTTCAGACCATCTAGAACCACCTGAACAACTTGAGAATCTTTTACTGACAGTAAATTACAGAACGGTGGTATTACATTCTGTTGTACAAGGTACTCAACCTAGACAACAAAAGAAAAATATTTTTATTTATGTAATTATCTTTTACTCAAAAACAAACAAACAAAAAACAAAAAACCACAGTCCAGGGTTTATAAACAACCAGTAATTCTTTTTTATTTATTTTAATTTTTTTTAAACCCTCAACTGAGGATATTTTTCCATTGATTTTTAGAGAGAGAGTGAAAGAGAGAGGGAAAGACAGAGAGAAATATCAATGTGAGAGAAACACATCGATTGATTGCCTTTTGCACAAGTCCTGACCAGGGCCCAGGCCGGGAAGTAGCCTGCAATTGAGGTAAGTGCCTTTGACCTGATTCAAACCCAGGACTCTTCAGTCCACAGGACGACACTCTACCCACTGAGCCAAACTGTTTAGGGCCAATCAGTAATTCCTAATCATGACACAGCAGTATACTTTCCAATATTAATAATCATAACAGTTAGTTTTTCCAAACTCACTTGATCTTTTCTGCCACTTATTGTTAAGTTGCTAATTGCCCAAGCGGCTTCCTTTTGTGTTCCAAAGTCCCCCTAAACATTAAGAAAGAAATGATCAAATGAATTTTTTATTAAAAAAGTCTTGGTTATAAGATATTAACATACATGATGAACTCATAGTATGACTGACCTTAGCAAGCTGATGAATAATCATAGGGATTAATCCAGCATCTATTACAGCTTGAACTTGTTGTTGGTTGCCTGCTGTGATGTTGGAAAGGAACCACACTGCTTCCTATAGTTGAGTAAATACATCTTTAAAGTGATTATATTGTTTTTTTAGTGTAGTTTACATACATAAGAAAATCACCTGAGTTGCATTAAGGGGAAAGCATCTAAAAGTGATTAGGTTATACAAAGTCTCCCAATTTAAATAAACCATAAGGAAATTTCTATTAATAATATTTGGGACCCATTAACCTAGCATTTATCCATTCAATAAAATATATGCCATCTACCATTAGCTAGGAATTATTTTGAACAATGGTGACATGGCAGAGAATAAAACAGTAAAAAAAAAACTTTACTCATGCAGCTTATTACATTTTTGGTGCATGAGCTCCCTCTAAAAAACAGATGATAAGTAAATAAATAAATGAATTTCCTAATATTTTGTTAAAACTAATTCTAAGAAAGGTGAGTTGCTTTATTATAAAATGATTTACTTATACGATATAAATCAATATCTAAATAGGCTAGGATGGCTCTTCATAACTTAAAGGATTTACAAGTTATGAACCAACAGGTTTATTGTAATTTTAGTGTCAAATGTGTCTTTTCCCTCATCTGCAATTAAGATTTAATTATGTTTGTTTTGCCATCCAATCAATGTTTAGAGTATATGAGTGTTCATTACAGTATTGTTGAAAACTCTTGTATGTTGGAAAATTTTCTAACCAATATGTTGAGAGAATAAAACCAAGTTGGTAAATTCTACCTCTAGGGTCCCACATGGTGCCAAGATGCAAATAATACAAGCACTCTAACTGAGAAATTCTGAAGCAACTACTTGCTGATGCTGAGTGTCTATGTGAGCCTTTTTTCTTCCCCATGATACCTCCCTTCACTTAGAGCATATTGAATCCTAGGCTGAAACTTCTCTCCACCCATTGCTGGCTGGCTTCCTCACTTCTCAACTCTGTTTTCAATTATGGAATACATTTAGCTATAAAAAAATCACTCATATTATTGAAAATTTTATAACAAAAATATTGGCCCAGAGTCTACTGATAAGAAACTCTGGCTTCTTTCCCTTCATCTATAAAATGTGACTTCTGATAATATACTTTTTTATAAGAATCCAACGGTTATAGTTAAGCAACTACATACATATAACTATGATAGAAGAAATGATTAATTATACTGGTTTGAGGGATGGTGACATTTCAGGCAGCTAAAACTGCATTAAAATAAATACAAATCAAAATCATGAGATACCACTTCATACCACTAAGGTGGCAATAACAACAATAACCCTTATCATTGCTTGTGGAAATTAAAATGGTACAGCCACTATGGAAACCAGTTCGGCAGTTCCTCAAAAAGCTAAACATGGAATTATCACATGACTTGGCAAATCTAGATACAAACCCAAAGGAACTGAAAGCAGGGACTAAAACAGATACTAGTTTGTCCATATTCATATAGCAACATCATTCACAATAGTCAAAGATAAAAACAATCCAAGTTTCCATCAATAGATGAATGGATAAACAAAATATGTTATTTATGTCTAATGTAATATTTATTCAATGATAAAAAATGAAATTCTGATACATGCTCTAACATGAACCTTGAAAACATTAGCAATGTGAAATAAGCCAGAAACAAAAAGACTTAAGTACATATTTAACAATTAATTAGTAATAAGTTTGTACCTCAAGCTTGAAATCTTGAAAAAAGCAATTTTTATGATCTTTTAATTTAGGTGTGCATCTTTAAAATATATTTTATTGATTTTTTACAGAGAGGAAGAGAGAGGGATAGAGAGTTAGAAACATCGATGAGAGAGACATCTATCAGCTGCCTCTTGCACGCCCTCTACTGGGGATGTGCCTGCAACCAAGGTACATGCCCTTGACAGGAATCGAACCTGGGACCTTTCAGTCTGCAGACTGATGCTCTATCCACTGTGCCAAACTGTTTTTGGCAAGGTGAGCATCTTTAGATCCAATCTAATTTCATAGGGAGATTAAAATATGGTTTCTCTACCTATAATAATAAAAGCGTAATATGCTTAGACCAGAAGTCCTTCCGGGACAAAGCCAGGGCCGCAAGCGTGGGATTGAGGCAGTCACCATGACTGCGAGGGAGGGATCCAGGCAGCCACCCCCAACTGTGATGGAGGGATCAAGGCAGCTGGCTCCCCCCTCCCACTACCGCCCCCAGCTATGAGGTAGGGATCCAGGCAGTTGCCCCTGGCTGTGAGGGAGGATCTAGGCAGCCATCTCAGTTGCAAAGGCCTACTCTTGCACAAATTTCATGCATCAGGCCTCTAGTTTGTTTATAAAAGATACCAGCTATCTAGTGAGAGATTTTGTATACATTCTCATTGAGTAACTACTGATTTGCTAACTGTTGCTATACTCAATTTTTTAAAGTAAAAACCCTAGTTAGTATAAAGTATTTTTTATTCTGTGATAAAAAAGGTAAGACTTGTAACAAGCAATTAAAAACTGAAACAAAATAATTATATAAGTAATTTGAAATAATTCTCATCTTAACTGCTATGATTTTGAAGAAAATTACAATCAAATAGCAACAACAAAGCAAAGGAACAGTTAAAAATGAGATATTCAAAGAGAAAGAAATACATTGAGGATATATGCCTTACTTTATTTATCTTCTCCTTTGGGTGTGACAAGAGATTTGGGAAGTGTGATAGGACATCACAGTTGAGAACAACCTGGGTCTGCTCATCGGTGCCAGTCACTATGTTGCCAACTGCTCTGAGTGCTGCCGTCTGGGATGGGATAAAATATTTTCTATAAATTTATTTGTTTATGATGAATTGGATTCTCTATTGTTCATAATCCTGAGAAAATGTAAAAATTCAAAGGGTGAATGATTTCCACTTTCTGCATCCTCACACAAAGCACTGCACAGAACTAAGAAACAATTTTAAACACTAGTCTGTGAAAAATGGAACTATATGGGATAACTGTGCAGGAAAAGATTCAAAAAATAAAAGAAAATTAAAATAAAAAATGTAAAGGCCGATTTTAACAGCTGTTTTTATCTATTATTAAACTGGTACCATAGAAAGGTTGTAATAAAAGCCTGGAATGGGCAAACATTTCCATCTAGAAAGTTACTTTGGCAGAAGTGGGATGAACAGATCTATCAGCCATGTATACCTAATTACACCTAGAAGAACTGGGGAAAGAGAGAGAGGGATGGGGGGAGAAAGAGAGAGAGAAGGGAATGCAGTTAGGATGCTATTGCAACTATCTGAAGGAAAGAAAAGTCTTGAACTAAATCAGTGGCTCTAGATACATAAGGAGAAGACAGACATGAAGCTATGTAACCAGAATTTATAAGATTTTGTAATGGAGGGGGAATGAAAGGAAGAACCAAGATTCCCAGCGTGGACTAGGCTGCCCATCACTGAAAGTGGATATACCTATCATTTTTGTCTGGTTATGTCTAAGGGCTTAAGGACAATTGGTAAATGATTCTAAAACTCAGTAAAAAATCTGGGTGAGATAAAGATTTGGAAATTAACAAAATCAGGTTCAGTATAAAAAAGCAGAATTATGGAAGACAGGTACATATAGACAGAAATGAAGCCTAGTTGTTATATAAGAAAGAAAAATTGCAAAGTACTTACTTGAACTTTCACTTCCTGGTGACTCAGAAGGGGCACAAGAAATGGAACAACACCCGAATCAATAACCATCTGTATCTGCTCATTACCTCCATCTGTCAGGTATGACAGAGCCCAAACAGTATCTACAAGAATCTAGAGGAAAGAAAAACAAAAAAAGAGGGCAGTTGCTTTATTTGTCTGAAAGCTTAAAATACATAATAGACCTCAGGGGTGGTGACATGAAAAGTAATTAAATTTTATGAACCTGGTTACTTACCTGATAAATTTTTTAAGTCATAGGTAGCTCTCTCTCAAAGCCTACCTTAGGATCACTTTTCACAAAAATGACACACAGAAGTCTGGGACAACTTTAACCTTAACTTCTGCAGTTATACATCAGATAGATGAATTTAAAAACAGGCAGAAAAGTAATTCTACCTGCTCGCACAAAATGAGAATCTAATAGTCACAAGGAAACACCTTATATACAAAATGAAACCAATATACTATGCTGCCTTAAGTCCAGAAGAGACCAAAAAGATAATTTCTCTATACTAGCGGTTTTCAAACATATCTAGCAATATAAATGATTTTTCAGAATATTAAACAAATCAAAGAAATGAAAATAACATTTTTTATTTCACTTAAAAAATTATTTCCAAAGCTTTTGAAAAATGTCCCCACTTAAAGAGCACGAGTGAAAACATGCCCTATATACATCTTATTTTGCAAATAATAAAAAACAAAAATCAGGCTCAGATTTGTTGATTCATTCAAAGTCAAGCAGCCTATATGTATATAGCTCTCACTGGTGTCTTCACAGAAGACTATTGCACAGGTCTCATCTCATGTGAAATCTACACATGTTCCTATTAGGCTTATCCAAATTAAAGACATTCTTTTGTGCTAAATAATAGCAGCCGCCTGCATTCAAATCTCTCCACTCCTTCAAAAACATATATAGATGAATTAGAGCAAATAAAGCTATGCATAGCCTATACTTTCAGCATTATTAAGAGAACACTACGAATGTCAAATTACTTCTAAAATTCAAGCTCTTGTCTGGATCTCCCACCCCAAGCTTGTGTGAAACTTCATAGAAGAGGGGATGACATATGTTAAAGGTAACATATCCTACTAAAACTATTCCACATTATTGGGACAGAGACCATGTAACCCAAAAAACCTATAATATTTTCTATGTCCTTTACAAAAAAATTTGCTGATACCTTTACTAGAAGATGAGCTTCATTCAACTAAGACAGTGGTCAGCAAACTGTGGCTTGCGAGCCACATGCGGCTCTTTGGCCCCTTGAGTATGGCTCTTGCACAAAATACCACGGCCTGGGCGAGTCTATTTGGAAGAAGTGGCAATAGAAGAAGTTTAAGTTTAAAAAATTTGGCTCTCAAAAGAAATTTCAATCGTTGTACTGTTGATATTTGGCTCTGTTGACTAATGAGTTTGCCGACCACTGTTACGGAGAAACAAGTAAATCAGAAATTGACATATCTGTCCTATAATAAACTCATCATCTTCCTCTACCAATCTCATCTTTTCTCTTTTTCTCTTTTGATGGTTCATGGCATTAATATCTATTCACATTGTCAAATTAGAGACAAAAGTAATTTTTACTACTTCTGTTTGATCATGTGCATATTACTCTTTTATTAGATAGGATCTTAGTTTATACACACCCATAATGTGTGTTTGTCCCAAAATTGTGTGATTTATCATTGGGATGAAAAAATATACATCTTTGCTAATAGTTCTTGAGTGGCAGGGGAACAGTTAGGCTCCTGCTAATCACTACGGGCCCCTCATCCAGGCCCTGTCATGCCCCACGGGAACCCCCACCTTGATCGGGGACACCCTTCAGGGCAAACCAGCTGGCCCCACCCATGCACGGAGGCCTCTATCCTACCTAATAAAAGAGTAATATGCAGATTGACCATCACTCCAACACACAAGATGGTTGCCACGTGGACACAAGATGGCTACCACAAGATGGCCAGCATGGGAGGGCAGTTGGGAGGAATCAGGCCTGCAGGGGAAGGCAGTTGTGGGCAATCCAGCCTGCAGGGGTGGGAAGTTGGCGGGGGGTGGGGGGGGTCCAGGCCTGCAAGGGAGGGCAGTTGGGGGTGATCAAGCCTCCAGGGGAGGGAAGTTAGGGGTGACCAGGCTGGCAGAAGAGGTAAGTTGAGGGGGACTGGGCCTGCAGGGAAGGGCAATTGGTGGGAACCCAGGCCTGCAGGGGAGAGCAGTTGTGGGAACCAGGTCTGCAGGGGAGGGCAGTTATGGATGTCTAGGTCTGAAGGGGAGGGCAGTTAGGGGCAAACAGGCTGGCAGGGGAGCAGTTAAGGGGTAATTAGGCTGGGAGGCAGAAGTGGTTAGGAGCAATCAGGAAGGCAGGTAGGCGAACAATTGGGAGCCAGCAGTCCCAGATTGTAAGAGGGATGTCCAGCTGCCCATTTAGGCCCGATCCCAGGATCAGATAGGATCGGGCCTAAATGGGTAGCCGGACATCCCTCTCACAATACAGGACTGTTGGATCACAATCTCTTGTCTGTCCAGTAAGATCAGGCCTAAACATCCCTTGAGGAGTCCCAGATTGGTGAGGGTACAGGCTCTGCAGAGGAACCCATTCACCCATGCATGAATTTCATACATCATGTCTCTAGTAATAAATAGAAAAGAAAGGAGAAAGTAAAATTATTCAAAAATGTATATGTTGCTACTGAATGCCAAATTTAGTTCTATGCTTTCTGACAGCAAAGATTAAAAGGCAAAAAAGTAAAATATCCAATATTTCCATCAAGACTTTCCTCCAGGACATTATGAAATTGATTATAGATAATGAAGCCTTCTACCATCTGTCAGTGTTTATTTGAAAACCAGGGGTATTAAAATGACAAAGTACTGTAGTTAGATTTAAGTTTAACATAAACACTCAGGGATTAATCTCTAAAGCCAGAATTGTGCCATGAATTATAGGCATAAAGATAAAGAAGACATAGAGACCCTGCCCTCTAAGACCTCAACATTAGTAGCAGATTAAAAAAAGTGAAAGTAATAAAGTTTTATCAATGACTATCTATGCTGAACCTATTTCTATTGTCTCTCTTTATCTTTACTACTATCTTTATGAGGTGTTTTCTTCTCCTATTTACAAATAAGGATACTGAAACTGAGTAATGTAAAATAATCTAAGTTTGTACAATGATGAATAAGAGCCATGGCTAAGAACTGAAACTAGGTCCAAGGCCTATCCTTTTTCACACCATGATCATATAAAAACACAATATGATATGAAAACAAACAAGAAAATAAAGTAAACCGGAGGAATGATCAAAATGCTAGATTATGGAAGCACATATTCTCTCTGGCAACCAGAAAGCTTCAATGAGAAAGTACCACTTGAAATAGGCATTATAAGAAGGTAGAAGTGGTAACAGAGATGACAAACATGATTGTTAACAGACACTTTTCATATGTTATCCCTTACAAAAATCCTCTGAGATTGGTATTTACATTATTTCTATCTTACAATTGTGGGAAAAAGAAACAGATAGTTAAGTAATTTGTCTGAAGTCATATAATTAGAATACAGAAAATTTTGTCAAGTTAAAAATGTCATTTCAGAAAGATGAGGAAAGATATTCAGGACTCAATAATATCTGAAGGATTTGAAGAATACAGGTATATAATAACCCAACACATTTGTTAGGGAGTTAAATTGCAGGGTTTTGAATCCTGTGTTAAGTTTGGGCTATGCCTTGTAGAGAGTACAAAGATATTGATGATTTTTTAAACAGCAGAGTTAGATGCTCCCATTTGTTGTAGAAATAACTTACATATCTTGGTGAATTTGGAATAGAAAAAAGTGAATGTAGATAGACCTATTTTGTTATTATAGTAGGTTTAAGGAGACTGATGAAAGTATGCCGTAGAAACAGTAATGGTTAGGAAAGTCTGTCAGAAAGCACAGAACTAAATTTGACATTTAATGGCAACATATGCATTTTTGTATAATTTTAATTCCTCCTTTCTTTTATATTATCATATTAGAGGCCCAGTGCACAAAATTCGTGCATGGGGAAGGGGTCCCTTAGCCCGACCTGCACCCTCTCTAATCTGGGAGCCTGCAGGGGATGTCCTACTGACGGCTTAGGCCCGCTCCCTGTGGTTCTCTGCTCTCTGCAGGGCCTGCCTGCTCCACACCATGGCGATGAGCAAGCAGGCCCTGCTGGGTGCTGCCTGCGGGCCCCACTTGCCTCTTGCGGGTCACCGTGGTGACGGCCAACCAGGCCCTGCCTACCTCTCCAGCCCTTGAAGCAGCCTCAGTGGCTACTGACCAGGCCCTACATCAGCGCAAGCGTGCAGAGGCCCCTGCTGCCCTGCCCCCCCATGCTGTGTGCACAACCTCCTCCTGTCTGGTTGACCTGTTATGGCGTCCTGGTTAATTAGCATATTCCTCTATTTTATATATACTAGAGACCTGGTGCATTCGTGTATGAAGGATGTGTCCGTTAGCCCAGCCTGTACCCTCTCCAATCTGGGACCCCTCAAGGGATGTCCGATTGCCCATTTAGGCCTGATCCTATAGCATCCCTCTCACAATCAAGACTGCTTGTCTCCCAACTGCTCACCTGCCTACCTTCTTGTGTCCTTATGGGGACAGGATCTTTGACCACATGGGGACAGCCATCTTGTGTGTTGGAGTGATGGTCAATTTGCATATTACTCTTAGATAGGATAGAGCAGTGGTCAGCAAACTCATTAGTCAACAGAGCAGCAAACTGTGGCTCGTGAGCTGCAGTTTGCCGACCACTGAGATAGAGGCCTGGTGCACGGGCGGGGGATATCCTGGATCAGGGTGGAGGTTCCCTTGGGGCATGGAGAAGCCTGGGTGAGGGGCCTGTGGTGGTTTGCAGACCGGCCACGCTCCCCGGCGACCTAAGCAGAGGCCCTGGGATCTAAGATTTATTTATCTACTATTATTGAAACTTTGTAGCCTTGAGCGGAGCCAAGCCTCCTGCTTACTCAGTAGCCGAAGCCATTTCTGTTGGGATTTATTTATCTCCTATAATTGAAACTTTGTAGCCTTTAGTGGAGGCCTGGACCCACCAGGTTGTATGGAAAGCTTGGCTTCCATCATTGTCAGGGAAACCCAAGCCTTCTGCTCGCTCCATGGCCGCAGCCATCTTGGTTGGATTAATATGCATGCTCGCTCCTGACTGGTTGGAGCGCATGCCTTGTGGGTGTAGCAGAGATATGGTCAATTTGTATATTACTTTTTTATTAGACAGGATATATAGCATATTTCTCTATTTTATATATGTACTAGAGGCCCAGTGCACAAAATTCATGCACTGAGGGGTGTTCCCTCAGACCTGCCTGCATTCTGTGCAATTCGGGACCCCTACACCTTTTTCTTATTTAGCTAATCTCTTCACATTTAAAAAAATTAACTGAAATATCACCTACTCTAGGAAATCCTCTTTGAACAAATGTCTTAACAATCTGTATTAAGTATTTTCATAATATACCATTCTTTTTCTTTAACAGCTATTTAGAGTGGTTTTCATTCTTGCATCTGAAATTTTTCATTCTTGCATCTGAAATGTTTCTTCTTGCTCTTGTAATAGCAAAACTTATCCAATTTACATTTGCCCTTCAACGGCTTATATTTGGTTCAGTTTCTAGTTGGCTCCCTGCTTTTTTTTAAACAATAAATTTGGGTTGTGATTGTAAGCTTCACTGTAATCAAGGCTGTAGGTCTTTTCATCTGAATATTTCTATAATACCTATCACTTTAGCATATCAGAGGTTGTGTTCATTTATAGGAAACAACAATAAATGTCACCTGATCATTTGATCTTCTAGTAATATTTTATAGCAAGATGTATTATTCTAGTAATTTAACTATTACAAAACTGAGGCATACAGAAATAAATCACATTGAAAAATAGGGAATGACTCAAATATCAAAGCATAGTATACTTATACAAGGCCTCCCTTGTCCTGTGCCTCAGAAATCATAGCATATTACACAGTTCACATGGAATTCAGCTTCCTTTAAAATAGGAAGGGATGCCATACTCATGAAGCAGCTACTTCCCCACATATTTTTTTAAATTTAATTCATAGCACATACTCTTTGTACTAATTATTGGAAATCATCCTAGCAATTGCCTCTGTTCCTCTCTGTATTGTTACCTTACATTCTGATGTTATTACTGCGCTTTTATCATCCACTCATTCTAATAAGACTGTGAATTTTTTAAGGGCAGAGATCATGACTTGAGTTTGTGTTTCTGTCATGGTGCCTAGATAAATACTCAAATGCCATCCAGTCCAAATGACTGTGATGAGAGAGGCCCACCATTGCTGGAGACCTTTGACTTTTATTTAAGGGGCATCACTTGTTCTGAGCCTTTATAGAGGGCTGAGTAGGGGCTGAGGCAATTTGAGGAAACCCAGACAAAATTCTCCTCTTAAAAGACTTTGCTAAGCTGGCCACCGGGATTGCTGGTCATTTGTCCAATTAAAACCCGAACACACAGCAATAACAAAGGCACTGGTCTCCTACTGCTAATGCGTGGGGATCAAACCCCAGTCTGCAGGAACTCACCCCCACAGTCAGGACCAGGCCGCTGGGTAGACCTGGGCTGGTGCTCCTAGCTCTGGGGAGAGGGAGACTTCCCATGGTTGCAGGCTAGAGGCCCTGGACTCCACACCATGCCCCCAACAGTTCCCTAGCGCAGGTTGGTCAGTGGAGCAGCTTCTTTGCCTGGGATTGCAGGACGGCTTGGCCAGGATCTGCCTGGCCCATGATTGTGGGGCAGCTCAGCCTGGCCTGTTCTCCACATGATCGTGGGGCGGCTTGGCCTGGGCTCTTCGACCCCTGATTTCGGGGTGGCCCGGTCTGGCCTGTTCTTCCCATGATCACAGGGTGGCTCAGCCTGGCCTGTTCTCCACATGATCATGGGGCGCCCTGGCCTGGCCTCTTCGCCTCACGATTGCGGGGAGGCCTGGCCTGGCCTCTTCGCCCTGTGATCGCAGGGCAGCCCAGCTTGACTTCTTCACCCCGTGATCGTGGGCGCCTCGGCCTGGGTTCTTCGCCCCGATTGCGGGGTGGCCTGGCCTGGCCTGTTCTCCCCATGATTGCGGGGCGGCCTGGCCTGGCCTGTTCTCCCTATGATCATAGGGTGGCCCGGCCTGGCCTGTTCTCCTTGTGATCCTGAGGCAGCCAGGCCTGGCCTCTTTGCCCAGTGATCGTGGGCACCTAGGCCTGGGCTCTTCGCCCCGTGATCACAGGGCAGCTCAGACCTGGGCAGGCAGCATTGGGCGCTGTACCCACCACCTGCCTAGTCCCCAACTGTGGCTTGGATCCTGCCAGCAGTATAAGGCACTGTCTGTGCCGCCTGCATATGTAAATTTGCCTGCCATCTTTGCAGAGTTAATTTGCGTATCACTCCTGATTGGCTGTGGGTGTAGCGGAGGTACGGTCAATTAGCATTTTCTCTTTTATTAGTGTAGATAATAGCATATTTCAATATTATATATATATTTATACACACATACTAGAGGCCCGGTGCATAAAATTTATGCACGGGGGGGGATGTCCCTCAGTCCAGCCTGCATCCTCTCCAATCTGGGACCCTTCGAGGGATGTCCAACTCCCCATTTAGGCCCAATCCCACCAGCCATTAGGACTTCTCACAATCCAGTACTTCTGGCTCCCAACTGCTCACCTGCCTGCCTTCCTCATTGCTCCTACCCGCTTTTACCTGCCAGCCTGATTGATGCCTAACTGCTCCCCTGCCAGTCTGTTTGCCTCTAACTTCCCTCCCCTGCAGGCCTGGTCACCCCTAATTGCCCTTCCTTTCAGGCCTGGTCCACCCAACTGCCCTCCCTTGCAGGCCTGGTCCCTCCCAACTGTCCTCTTCTTCTGGCCATCTTGTGTCCTCATGTGGGCAGGATCTTTGACCACATGGGGGCAGCTATCTTGTGTGTTGGAGTGATGGTCAATCTGCATATTACTCTTTTATTAAATAGGATATATGTATACTAGCATATTAGCATATTTCTCTATTACATATATACATATATATATATATACTAGAGGCTCAGTACATGAGATCATGCACTGGTGGGGGAGCAGGGGTCCCTCAGCCTGGCCTGTACCCTCTCACAGTCTGGAACCCCTTGGGTAGTGGCAGGTGGACATTCCCTAAGGGGTCCTTAGTGCTGCCGCAGAGGCAAGAGAGGCTCCTGCCATTGCCACCACACTCCCCAGCCATGAGCCCAGCTTCTGGCTGAGCGGCGCTATCCCTGTGGGAATGCACTGACCACCAGGAGGTAGCTCCTATGTTGAGCCCCCCCTGGTGGTTAGTGCATGTTATAGCGACCAGTCATTCCACTGTTCAGTCTATTTGCATATTAGCCTTTTATTATATAGGATATAGATACTAGAACCCCGGTTCATGATATTTGTGCATGGGGGGGAGGGTCCCTCAGCCCAGCCTGCAGCCCCTCCAATCAGGGACCCTTTGGGGGATGTCCGACTGCCAGTTTAGGCCTGAACTCTGTGGGACTGGGCCTAAACTGACAGGCAGACATTCCTCTCGCAATTTGGGACCTCTGGCTCTTAACCACTCACCTGCCTGCCTGCCTAATCACCCCTAACCCTTCTGCCTGCCTGCCTGATCACCCCTAACTGCCTGCCTCTGCCTACCTGGTTGCCCGTAACCTCTGCCTGCCTTCTTGATCACCCTTAACTGCTCCCCTGCCAGTCTGGTCACTCCCAACTGCCTTCCTCTGCCAACCTGGTCACCCTTAACTGCCCTCCCTCTCCAGCAGGCCTGGTTGCCCCAAATGCCCTCCCCTGCAGGCCTGGTCACCCCCAAGTACCCTCCCCTGCTAGGCTGGTTGCCCCCAACTGCCCTCCCCTGCTGGCCTGATTGCCCCTAACTGCCTCTGCCTCTGACCCCACCACCATGGCTTTGGAAGTTGGACTTCCAGAAGATGGCCAGTCAACCTGGCCAAGTTAGCATATTACTCTTTTATTAGTATAGACTAGAGGCCCAGTGCACAAAATTTGTGCACTGGGCGGCGGCGGGCGTTGGGGGGAAGGGGCGGTGTCCTTCAGCCCAGCCTGCACCCTCTTCAATCTGGGACCCCTCAGGGGATGTCCAACTGCCAGTTTAGGCCTTGGCCAGTGTGTTTTAGTTGGTTGAGTGTCATCCTGTGCAATGAAAGGTCACTGGTTCGATTCCTGGTTAGGATACATGCCTAGGTTTCAGGGTGGATCCCTGATCAGGATGCATGTGGGAAACATTGATTGATGTTTCTCTCTCTTTTTCAAAATCAATAAAAACATATTAAAAACATTTATAAAGCTAGATTTGTAGTATTGAAGAATTTTAATACTAAATACTTCAAGAGGTTGTAGCCCCAGAGGCAGTGTGGTTTCATGTAAAATACAAATATAAGATCTGTTATCAGAAAATCTATTCTGAATACCAACTTTGACCCTTATAAGCTGTGCAACTCTGAATAAGTCAGTTAACATTTCCTTGAATCCCAGTTTCTTATTTTGTAAAATGGGGACATGATATCTAGCCTACCTATTGTAAGAATCAAATGAGGCCCTTGCTAGGTAGCTCAGTTGGTTAGAGTATCGTCCATATATGCCAAGGTGGTGGGTTTGAACCCGGATCAGGGCATATACAAGAATCAACCAATGAATGCATAAATAAATGGAACAACAAATGATGTTTCTCTCTCCCTCTCTTTCAAGTCAATAATAAAAGAGAAACAAATGAGATTTTAAAAATATGAATATACTTTATAAACTTTTAAAAAATATATTTTATTGATTTTTTTACAGAGAGGAAGGGAGAAGGATAGAGAGTTAAAACATTAATGAGAGAGAAACATCGATCAGCTGCCTCCTGCACACCCCCTACTGGGGATATGCCCACAATCAAGGAACATGCCCTTGACTGGAATTGAACCTGGGACCCTTTAGTCCGTAGGCTGATGCTCCATCCACTGAGCCAAACCAGTTAGGGCCTTTATAAACTTTTTACCGCTTTATAAGTATTAATACTTAATAAAAACACATGTAATAAACGTATGTAGTTTTTTTTTCTATAAGGTTAGTATTTTGCTGCCTGGATGACTTAAGCTATAAACTTAATTTAACTTTAACCCTATTTCTGAAAACTACTTATACATTGTGGAAGTTTGACAAGTTAATAAAATATATGCTGATATTTATTAAAAGCCCAGAGAATAAATAAAAAAAACTCCTTCTAGTTTCATCAAGAGCAAAATCCCACATCTAAGCTCCTACTTTACTTACATTTATGTCCGTATGGTATATGAGGACACATAATGCTGGCAAAATCTGAAGGAAGAAGATAAACAATAAGTAACACTAGAGTTGATGAATATGTCTTTGTAAATATAAATAACTTAAGAAAAAGCAGTAAATACTATTTGCAGGGTAAGAAAGGCAACATTAAATTTGTTTGACTCTGTATTAGGAAAATAGAAATTTGATCAATTCAATCTGAAAAACCAAAATCATATTTCAGATGTCCAATTAAAGTATACAAATACATCTGGCAGAGATTAATGCACCTTATAGGAAAAACATTTGTTTCAGTAACTTTCTTTATGACCTATAATGTCAAATGGAAAGAATGGAGATGCAAGTATACAGTGTAGCTACTATTTTTAAAAGCTACTCTTAAAATTGCCATCATCCTCTCACTTACTTGCCTAAAGTAAAAGTAAGATTTTTACTTAATAAGCTAGTTGAGTCAAATTAAAATTTTTGAGTTCAGATTTAGTCAATAAAATTATAACCAGTACAAAGTATAAAGTTTGTTTGTTGAACTCAAGCTTTACAGATATATATTTTTTTAAATCTGGGACTGGAATCATTAAATACTCTTTCCATAACAGCAAAAGATGTCAATTATAAAGATTCATAGTCAACATTTCTCTACACCAGTGGTTCTCAAGCTTTTTAATGCTGCGACCCCTTAATATAGTTCCTCATGTTGTGGTGACCCCCAACCATAAAATTATTTTTGTTGCTACTTCATAACTGTAATTTTGCTACTGTTAATGAATCGTAATGTAAATATCTGTGTCTTCCGATGGTTTTACGCTCTATAGTAGTAGTTGAGAACCCCTAGCAAAATTACAGCTATGAAGTAGCAACGAAAATAATTTTATGGTTGGGGGTCACCACAACATGAGGAACTGTATTAAAGGGTTGTACATTAAAAAGGTTGAGAACCACTGCTCTAAACAGTCAAGTGATTAAAGGTTATGTACGATTTCTAAAATTTAAAATACTCAGATACTTTTATTAACTAAATGTAAATAGAAGAGTTTTTACTTTGTTTTAATTGTAGACTTAACACTAAGCATGTCATACATTTAAGAACATGAATTTTGCTAGAAATCAGAAAAATTTTAATTGGACTTATTGTAAATTCACTCAAGAACATTTGTATATAAGAAGTACACTAGTTTCATCTGAAGTAATTCCTTTTTTTAAGTGTTAAAACCAACAATGCAATATAATAATAAAACTTTAAGATTTTACTTTCTCCTTTTTTATTTTTATTTTTGAATTAATATTTTCTTTTTATAAAATAGTCATTTAAAAATAAGAAATAGGGTGGACTGACATTCTTTTAGGTGCTATAAAATACTTTTTCACAGTAGTAGAAAATTAAATGACACACTACTTTAAAAACCTCACACCTGCAATGAAATCAGTATATACACTATTGCATTCACTGTACATGAAAATCTAAAGCATAAACATAGGGAAAATATACCATCTGGCCTTTGCAACTCTTCATTTACCTCCTGAACTGTCTCCATAGGCGGCGGGGGGTCCTTATTCCTGCAGAGATTGACAATGACCCATGTGACGTTCCGAAGGAAGGTGATGGGAATGGAGGGATTGATGAAGGACAGAAGAGGTTTGACAACTCCCAGTGATATGACATAATCTCTACATTGAGGACCATCACCTACAGAAATGAAAATTGTATTTAAAAAAAAATTACATTCAGGATGAGAAAGTCTGAAATGTATGCAATGGCTCATGTTGGGACACTGATGCTCTATGTTTCCTCACCATTAGTCAAGGGCATCAAGGGTTGCTATTTCTCCAGACTTTAAGTTGAGGGGAACACAAATTTAACCTACCAATCTTGATAGGAAATTGCATATCTGTTTCAAACAGGTATCATATATATATTTTTTAATCCTCACCTGAGGATATTTTTCCACTGATTTTTAGACAGTGGAAGAGAGAGGGAAAGACAGAGAGAAATACCAATGTGAGAGAAACACATCAACTAGTTGCCTCCTGCATGTGCCCTGCCCAGGGCCCAGGCCAGGGGTGGAGCCTGCAACCTTGGTATGTGCCCTTGACTAGTATCGAACCTGGATCTTTGGGTCCACAGGCCAACACTCTAGCCACTGAGCCAAACTGGCTAGGGCCAAAGAGGTATCATTTTAAGTTAGTATTTAAAAGGCAAAAAGATAGTCAACCCAAGTTAAAAATTAGAGGAAACATAGTGTGTAATGGCTATGCCAATGTAGGAAAAAAATTAATTAAGATTCTTAATTAAAATCTTTTGAAACCTAAATATAACTTACCTATAATGTTTCCCAATGCCCATACTGCTTGTTCACAAACATTCTGATGTGGTGAATGAAGAAGTCTCAGAAAAAGAGGTACGGCATCTATAATTTTTTAAAAAGCTGATATTTAGACTGTAAAATATTGCAGAGTTTATTGATTTTTAAGCCTAAATAAACTGGTAAAATACACAGAACTCGGCATAATATACTTGAATGTAAAAATTGGGGAAAATACTTTTACTCTAAAAATAATCAATTTTAGTATTTTCCTTAGAATTATTCAAGTAGCACACCTAATTAACAGTATGTAAAAGTTGCTCTTACATCATTAACTAAAAGCAAAAAAGCAGCAATTTTTCCTATACTGTATTAAAAATTTTGTCTATTACAATACATTAAAAAAAGAGTTCCTACTCCAAATGCATAACCTTAGTCAATGTAGTTTCAATTGCTGATATGGGATTAACTAAAGAACTGATTATTCCTATATCAGGCCTACTTTATATTTTAAAATAAGTTATCATTACAATTCTTACTATTTACATAACTTACATGTTAACCCAAATTCTAAAACACTGGTGTTATATTCATCCACATAAAAAACTAAGTGTTAAACCAGATCACTTTTTTGTAAATTTCAGTCAGTTGTGTTTTACCTCTAAGATTTTTTGCTGTACTTCTGCGTTAACTGTATTATTATTTATTTAACATTTAAAATTTACCACACCTTTAACAGCTTTATTGAGATATAACTTACATACAATATAATTTTTGTAAGTGAACAATTCAATGGTTTTTAGTATTTATAAAGAATTGTGCAGCTATCACCATAATCTAATTTTAACACATTTCCATCACCTCCGAAAGAAATCCCTCACCCATCGTAATCTTGAAGTCTACTCCCCAAGCCCCAGGCAACCATTTAATTTGCTTTCTTTTTCCTTATATTTTCCTATTCTAAACATTTCATAGATAAAATTGTATAATATGTGTTTTTGTGTTTGGCTTCTTTAACTTAACATGAGGTTTTTAAGGTTCATCCATGTTACAGCATGTATCCTAATTTCATTCCTTTTTACTGTTGAAGAGAATTAAATTGTGTATCACATTTTGTTTATCGATCCGTTATCTAATGTATTTCCATTTTGGGGCTATTAAGAGTACTGCTGCAAACACCTGTGTACAAGTCTTTGTGTGAACATGTTTCATATCTTTTGGTTCCATTTAATAGTGGAACTGCTGAGCCATATTAAATTTTTTAAAAAAAATTAAACTTTTTAAAAGAAAATCCTCACCTGAGGATATTTTTCCATTGATTTTCAGAGAGAGAGGAAGAGAAAGACAAAGAGAAACACATCGATTGGTTGCCTCCTGCACGAGCCCTGACTAGGGCCCGGGATAGGTAGAAACCTGCAACCAAGGTATGTGCCCTTGATTGGTATTGAACCTGGGACCTTTTAAGTGTTAAAACCAACAATGCAATATAATAATAGTGTGGACCGACAACACTATTCACTGAGACAAACCAGCTGGGGCTGATTAATCTTTTGAGATAAAGGTTACAACTAGAAGGTAACCAAAACATTGTTATTAAATTACTCCTATTAGTCTACATTGACAAACTTAGTTTAAAATCTGTTCCCTTTCTGTTACAGCTAAAAATCTACCTGGATTTATTATCAAATAGCTAAAAAGAAAACTAAAAGAGAAAGTATTCTCACTACAGCAATATAACTTATTACATATCATTCTAGTAGACCACTTAACATCATCTTGAGTACACCTAAAGTCAGATGAGTGTCCCACATTGTAACAGTATTTGGTGACAAATATCTTTTTTCGCCAAAAGAAGCTTTTGTCAGTTTGGTCAACACATTAATAACATTTATCCCATCTTGAGATAGGTGTACTTTAAAAAAATATATACATTACAAGCTAAAAAGCAATAGCTACTTAGTACCTTGGAGGTATCAGAAACAGCAATTTTAAAACCTATTATTAGAAGATGGTCTCTACCCAAAAAGATAAAACTTTATTCACATTTTAGTAACCACAATTAAAATTATTTAATAATAGATTAATGATACCTATGGGAAAGAGGTCAATCATAAAAAATAATTTATAAAGTTCACCAGTTTAAAAATGTTACAAAATAAAATTACAATAAAATTCTACTTTCTTGTCTTTATTAAAAATAAATAAATAAAAAGTCCAATAAGAAAGCCAATTTACTTACTAGACTGTACAACAGCTTGAGTCTGTGCAGAAGTTCCTGATGCTATATTAGTTAATGCCCAAGCAGCTTCAAACTGTAATGAAGGACTGTAAAAAAAACAATAAATATGTTTAGGCACATAATTCCAACTTAAATTTATGACCTGCGGTTCTATATGGTTATCCTTTACCTTGTCCTCAAATTTCACCTTGTTATATATCCAACTGCCTCTTGGATATTTTCACCTGAATGTGTCATTGGCTTCCAAAGTGAGTCACTATAAATACACTTTTCTCTATCCATTGGTATTTGCAACATTTAGCCAGTCATTACTTTTCCCTTTGACTCCTTCCTCACTCACAAATATCAAATCACTCAGTCCTTTCAATTTTATCTCCTAAATATTTTTCTATTCTGTTTTACCTCTTAAATATTTCTTATATTTATAGCATTATTCCAAATATCACTGTGCTCTCATCATCTCACTTGAATCACTGCCAAAGCCTCTAGACTGGTCTAGACCCTATGTAACTCCATACCATCTTCCTTACATACTGAAGATATTATAAGACTGCACAAATTTACTAAAAGGAAGAGATCACTGTAATTTGAGATAATAATTGAAGACCTCATAAAGAAAGTGAAAAAAACTAGCCTTTCAAAGATGGATAAAGAAATACACTATGGAAATACAATGAAAAGTATTATGGGAGGATGACCACAATGTGTATAGATGACTAGGAAAAGATCAAGAAAGTATGAAAAAATATAATAAGGGGTGAAATTAGGAAGGTAGATTATCTGAGAGAGAGAAAGAGAGAGTTGCTGAAGTGAAGGTGAGAGAGGGAAGAGGACTCAAATCCAAAGCTTCAGAATGTATTCTAATTTAGTCTATAGACATACTAAATATAGAGTGCTAGTAAAAAAAATTTAAAAAATTTTGGAGGTCATCGTATGCAGAATGAATTGTAACAGTTTAAAGACTGATGTAGGAGAAACCTGTTAAAAGGGAATCTAAATTAAGTTAGGAATAATAGCTGAAAGAATAGAGAATCCTTTAAGCATAATACCAAGTTGGGAGGCGGTGGTAGTGAGCAAAAACAAAGGAGAGCCAAAGGATAAGGATGCAGAAAAACGTATTATAGATATTTAAGAAAAAGAGTGAGGCTGTTAGCATCAAAAGGTTGGAGAGATCCAAGAAGGCAAGGTTTAAGAAGAATAAATGTCAGAGATACAGCAAGCATTGAAGTTAAACAGATGGAAAAGATTTGCCCTAGCTGGTTTGGCTCAGTGGATAGAGCGTCAGCCTGGGGACTGAAGGGTCCCTGGTTCGATTCTGGTAAAGGGCACATGCCTGGGTTGTGGGCTTGATCCCCAGTAGGGGACATACAGGAGGCAGCCAATTAATGATTCTCTTCATTGGTGTTTCTATTTCTCCCTCTCCCTTCCTTTCCGAAATCAATAAAAAAAAATTTTTTTTTTTTAAGAGAGAGAAGGAATAGATGAGAAAATGGAGTATCAGGCCAAGAACTAGATAATAAATTTTGGCAAAAAGCAGGGAATAACAGGGTATCACAGGCAGAGGAGAAGTAAAGGAACAATAAAATCAAAGAAGAGATAGTTTATGCTGCCCCAGAAAGGAAGGAGAAAGGTTATTTATTAAGCTAGATTAGGTAATTTGGCAAAATATTGAAAATGAGAGTCTTAAATGAGAAAAACTGAAAGATATAAAAAATCAAAATTATAAAGCAGGCAAAGTCTCCTAAGATGTCACTTGAAAAAAAGATGGAGAGGAGAATCCAAGATGGCGGCATAGGTAAACACCTACACTGCTGCCTCGCACAACAATTTCAAAACTACAACTAAAAGACAGAACGGACATCATCCAAAACCACAGGAAAGCTGGCGGAGTGTAAGTTATACAGCTAGAAGGAAAGAGAGGGGCTCACGGAGACCCAGAGGAGCTGCAAAAAGCCGAGGTACTGAGATGCGCGCGCGCACTGAGAGAACGGGTGCCGGAGAACCTGGCTGGCTTTCTCTGGCGGGAGGGAAACGGAGACTCCCAACAGCATTGAACCCCTTATTTTACGACACTAAACCCCAGATCCAGCGAAACTCATACGGGGGGAGTTTGGACTGTGAAAAGGGAGAGGTGCACGGAAATTTAGGGGAGTCGCAGAAGATCAGGTCTGGTCTCGCACGCGCACAGTGCTGCGCGCAGGACAGATTGCTGATTGTGCCGCTGGCTTTCGCGAGTGGGCGGGAGACAGACCCTCCGAACTGTGCCACTTCTGACTCCACTAAGCCCCTGTTTCGGGCGAAACCCTGGGGACCTAGACTCGTGTGGTCCTGGTGCGCAGGGGTGCTGGACAGGCAGCGGTTAGAGGCACTGCGGGCGCGCGCACAAGGTCCAGGGATTACCCAGTCACGTGAGACTCAGGGGCCGTGGAGGGCGGGGCCGACTGGAAGGCAAGGCGGTCCCTTAAGCCCTGAGACTCCACCCCTCCCAAGCTCAACAGAGGCTTCTGCGTCTTTGCGTCTGGTATCATAAGGCTGAATCCAACACAGAAGTTTCCCCGGCATAGTGAAAATGCCGAAACAAGGGAAGGGATCACAAACAAAAGAAATGGAGGAAAAAAAAACGACTGGATATAGAGTTCAAAACCACGCTTATAAGGTTTTTCAAGAATATGCTAGAAAAATTCGATAAATTTAGTGAGACCCTAGAGGAGATGAAAAAGAATCAACTAGAAATTAATCACACACTGACTGAAATAAAAAATATTATACAGAGTCCTAACAGCAGACTAGAGAAAGGCAAGAATCAAGTAAAAAAATTGAAATATAAAGAAGCAGACAACATTCAACTGGAAAAGCAAGAAGAGAAAAGAATCCAAAAATGTGAAGATAATGTAAGGAGACTCTGGGACAGCTTTAAGCGTACCAACATCAGAATTGTGGGGGTGCCAGAAGAAGAGAGAGAGCAAGATACTGAAAACCTGTTTAAAGAAATAATGACTGAAAACTTACCACATCTGGTAAAAGAAATAGACTTACAAGTCCAGGAAGCACACAGAACCCCATATAAAAGGAATTCAAAGAGGACTACACCAAGATACATCATAATTAAAATACCAAGAGCAAAAGACAAAGAGAGAATATTAAAAGCAGCAAGAGGAAAACAGGTCATTACCTACAAGGGAGCACCCATAGGAATGTCAGCTGATTTCTCAACAGAAACGATGCAGGCCAGACGGGAGTGGCAAGAAATATTCAGCGTGATGAATAGCAAGAACCTACAACCAAGAATACTCTATCCAGCAAAGCTATCATTCAGAATTGCAGGGCAGATAAAGAGATTCACAGATAAGAAAAAGCTAAAGGAGTTCATCAACACCAAACCAGTATTATATGAAATTCTCAAAGGTACTCTTTTAGATGAGGAAGAAGAAAAAGGTAAAAGATAAAAAAAATTATGAACAACAAATACATATCTATCAACAAATGAATGTAAAAATTAAGTGAATTAAAAATTTGATCAACAGAATAAACTGATGAATATAATAGAATCAGGAGCACAGAAAGGGAGTGGACTGATAATTCTCAGGGCGGAAGGGGTGAGGGGTGTACAGGGAGAGACTGGACAAAAATCATACACCTATGGATGAGATCAATGGGAGGGAGCTAAGGGCAGAGGGAGGGGTGGGAGCTGGGTGGAGGGGTGCTATGGAGGGGAAAAAAGAGAAACAAATGTCATAATCTGAATAATAAAGATTTAATTAAAAAAAAAGATAGAGGACATAGAAAAAATAAATAAGTGCAAGAAGTAACCAATGAATAAACATTTATTATAAGCTTGATGTTATTAGTGTTTTGTATATTCATTTCCATTCCTCACAACCACTTAATTTTTATTTTAAAAAATTTAACAAATTTTAATTTTTGAAATGTTCCCAAAAGAATTATTTCCAAAAGAATTATAAGAAGCATCCTCCAGTAACAAAACATAGTTGGATAATCCATTTACTCCCCTCAATGAACTAGCTGTGTATGCTATGAGGTAGCCAAGATCTTCTGTGGAGATGGTACTCTCAATGTATAAGCATTCCTTCTTCACATGAAGAGTGTGAATGACAAGAAAGGACAGAGTCATCTTTTTTTCTTTTTGAAGTAACTCACCTTTACTATTATTTCACCAACCACTGGTGTTTTCATGGTATTTTAAATGCCCAATTTCAGTTTAAAAACATTACCAATAATTTTTTGAAAGATAATCCTATCTTCCAAGTAGCAGCTATTAACAACTTCCAACACCATCTCTAGCAATAGTTTGCAGTTCTGAACAATGCCTTAGAAAAACATTTCCTGCCCTCACCAGCTTGGCTCAGTGGATAGAGCGTCAGCCAGAGGACTGAAGGATCTCAGGTTCAATTCTGGTCAAGGGCACATGCCTGGGTTGTGAGCTTGATCCCTAGTAGGGGGTGTGCAGGAGGCAGCCGATCAATGATTCTGTCATCACTGATGTTTCTATCTCTCCTTCTCCCTTCCTCTCTGAAATCAATAAAGAAATATATTAAAAAAACAACAAAAAAAAACCCCCACATTTCCAGCAGACTGTGCGGGATTTATTCCTATTCCACCATTAGTAATAATTGCACTTATTGTTACAGAAACTTGAAAATTTTCTGCTGCAAACTTTAACACTGCTGTGTACTTTCAGGAACACTGAGTACTTTGTACAGTAGTCCTGGGTTCAACATCAGTATGATTTTAAAGGAAACCTTCAACGAGGTGGAACTGGTCTGCACAGAGAACTCAAGTCAACTTTGCCCCAGTAGGCCCACTTCTCTGTGGTACTGGGGACTGCTCCCATCACCTAATTTTTATAGATGAGAGTATAAAAACAAAGAAGATATACAAGCCATTTGGGTTTTGGTCAATAGCAAACCCTGGATTTAAACCAAGGTACAAAGTCTATGGACTTTTATATTACAAAACAATTTCCAATGATATCCATAAAGACAGAAAGAAACCACTGACACATTTCTATTTTTGCTTTGGGAAGTAGTTACACCGAGCAGTATACATATTTTTACTACTACTTTCTATATAAAAACTATAGAAAACAGACACACCCACACAATGAATCTATACCAAAATCTGGAAAGGAAAAAATAAAAGAGAAGCCGATTGAGAACAAAAGAGGACCCTAAAGGTAGAGGTAGAACGGAATATTTTTTTAAACAATTGAAATAAAACTTACTTTTACTTAAATAAATCTTGTTAAAAAAAACATACATGATAGTATTAAAATAAAATGTTAAGGGCTTTTAGAAGGGTGACTGTGATACACAATGGAAACTCCTTAGTAGCAACATTTAAATACCATTATTTTTACTTAGTCAACTGAATATTCCTTAGACAACATTTAGCAAAATATTCGAAATTTTAGTTTAAATGCTCTAAAATGAAAAATCAGCATTGGTTCTAAAGTTTTTGGAGTGTAAATTACATTCTTCCCAGTTAATTCAAATTATGATGAGTTTAAGATACAGCATACCAGGCTATCTCTAAACACTAACAAAAGTGGGGCCAGTACCCCCAAAATACAAAGTGATGTTTTTTCCTTTCTATTCTGTAAAGTATGAACAGCCCTCTTATTTTTAATTTATACAAATAAAACCATGATGTTGGACAACAAATCGTGAGTGAAATTCTGTTAAAGACTTCACAGAGGAATCAATGGATCAGCTGAAATATTTACAACAAACAGCTACTCAGTTCTGGAAACCATTCATGTTGACTCAGTCATAAGGTTAATCTATATATATATAGACTCATAAGCAAAGAGTGACTCAAACACTATTTGGGCTGTTTTAAAATATTACTAAAAAATTAAAAATCACTAACAAATAAACACTCTAAATATTTGAAATAAGTTAGAAAAGACAATAAATAGAAGCTAAAATTTTCCTAGAAAATAAAGAGAAGCACTTTAGGTCTGTTGAATGTAATAAAAAAATAGTTACATAAAAATGCATAACAAATAAAAAATATAATAAATGCAAAAACAAACTGAACTCACTGGTTAAATTTTTAGTTAACTGAAAAAAGTGGGACAGGGAATCAAAACCATACTTACTTATCATCCCTTTCTAGACATTTGACAAGAATTGGTAAAATCCCAGATTTTATTAAGTCATCAATTGGTGGGTTTCTGTCACTGGATAATAGTTTTCTAGAAAAAGAAATATAAGAAGTTGTTATAATTTTCAAACTATGAACAGAAATAATAACGTACTCCTTCTAGACTACTAAATAAGACACCCTACATGTAACATAACTTCTCTGACTGGACAAATTGGTATTTACCTTGCAGCTTGAACAGCACTCAGCTGGACCACTGGGTTATCACTTGTGGCATTCTGTAACACCAAATGTAAATTTCAGAAATAAAAAAAAAATCAATTTCAAAGTATTTCAAAATGAAAATATTAAATTAACCACATACCTGCAATATAGCTTCTAGTGTTACATTTTGCTTAAAAAGAAAAAAAGATAGTTCAGCAGAGTTTGTTAGCAAAATTACATTTGTGAAATAATTTATTTACTAAAGTTAATATACCTTAATTATCATTGTACAATTGATCTTAGATTAAAAATAAAGTTTTCTGGCCATTACAAAAATTATTTTAAAAATAGTTTATAAGGACAAGGTAACTTACTGCTTTAAAATCAGCATCAACATCTGAATCTTCTAAACTTTCTTCTTGGGGAACATTTCTTTTTTTTAGTAAGTGTTCATCTCTTTTGTTCTGAAAGGCAACCAGTAAATAGTTAAGAAGCTATAAGGATACTACTAATAAAAACTCCATTCAAATTATTTAAATGTTATCAGACAATTGTGAAACCAATTGGTCTCTACATAAGAGTAACATGAATTAAGTATACATATGCAAACCAAAGACAAGGATTAACAGATTATAGTCCAGATCTCTCTCTCTCTCTCTCTCTCTCTCTCTCTCTCTCTCTCTCTCTCT